>CM064533.1:30470832-30800488 GCA_032716605.1 Paralithodes platypus
CCAAGAAAGACGTGGGATCAGGTAGTACAAACCTATCTCGCAGCCAAAGGACTGGCCAAATGGGATGCCAAAGACCGCGCTGCCTGGAATGCCGCTCGAAGGTGAACAAAGAGACTGATCTACTCACGTGTAGATCATAGTCTTTAATGTATATATGTATGTATAACTTAAATACTACTACTACTACTACTACTACTACTGTTTTAAGAATATTGAACTAAAAATTCACCAAAAGATGGAGAATTTTCTACATATATTCCAGTTATCATTAAACAATAGCAAGTTTTGTTTTAGCACCATACGACTTTTGCGAATGGCTTTCAGAGTAGACTATTATAAACCATATATGGGGGGTCACCGGATTTTTTTCTCTTTCTCTCCTATTCTCTCTTTCTCTGGCTTGTATCCATTCGGCCCCATTCAGCCAACTGTTTTAAGACGTTTATCCCCATACAGGTGTCGATTTTATCCTGGCGAGCGATTGCGAGCCAGCATTGTATGGAGAAATCTGGCTTCGCCGGAGACATTTTTCTATCGAAAAATGTAAAAATTTAGCTTGCTGTCAAAACAAAAAAATATATATGCTGGCTCGCTACCGCTCGCCAGGAAAATATTGACACCTGGATGGGGGTAAACTTCTCAAAACAGTAGGCTGAATGGGGCCGAATGGATACAAGCCAAAGAGAGAAGAAGAAAAAGAGAAAAACAGCGATGTGGGCTCCCTTAATTACCCTTTTCCTAGCCCTAATATTTCAGAGAGCATATTATATAAACTTGATGCAGTGAACATTGAGTGAGCGGGAAACACACTCTGCAGTGAACATTGAGTGAGCGGGAAACACACTCTGCAGTGAACATTGAGTGAGCGGGAAACACACTCTGCAGTGAACATTGAGTGAGCGGGAAACACACTCTGCAGTGAACATTGAGTGAGCGGGAAACACACTCTGCAGTGAACATTGAGTGAGCGGGAAACACACTCTGCAGTGAACATTGAGTGAGCGGGAAACACACTCTGCAGTGAACATTGAGTGAGCGGGAAACACACTCTGCAGTGAACATTGAGTGAGCGGGAAACACACTCTGCAGTGAACATTGAGTGAGCGGGAAACACATTCTGCAGTGAACATTGAGTGAGCGGGAAACACACTCTGCAGTGAACATTGAGTGAGCGGGAAACACACTCTGCAGTGAACATTGAGTGAGCGGGAAACACACTCTGCAGTGAACATTGAGTGAGCGGGAAACACACTCTGCAGTGAACATTGAGTGAGCGGGAAACACACTCTGCAGTGAACATTGAGTGAGCGGGAAACACACTCTGCAGTGAACATTGAGTGAGCGGGAAACACACTCTGGTCTTTATGGACCTCTTCTGGTTTACTCCATTAGTTTGGAGATTTTAAGGGAGGTGACCTACTTTTATACTCTCCTTTTCTCTCTTTCTCTGGCTTGTATCCATTTGGCCCCATTCAGCCTACTGTTTTAAGACGTTTATCCCCATCCAGGTGTCGATTTCTTCCTGGCGAGCGATAGCAAGCCAGCATTTTATGGAGAAATCCTGTTGTCAAAAACATTTAAAACATATGTTTTATCTCTGGATGACATTTTACGGCCTCAATTTGTAAAAAAGGAGGAACTATCATATGATTGATCATGTACAGTTGGCTACTTAATTTATGTTGCTCGTCGTGATCTTGTGTATGAGAGGACAATATTATTGTTATGAATTAACTGTGAGTGTGGTTTCTTTTAATTACCAGTTGACTTATCAGCTGAGTTAACCACTGCAGCATAACCTATACACTAGTAACTCAGTCATGTGCATTATAGCTCATTGTACAGTCGGGTACCATAGTCTCTAGCCCACTCATAAGAATTCGTGGACCCTCTATGTTTTTCTGTATGCATGTATAACTATCTGGGTTGATTTTCGGATAGATCTTGCTTTTCAATGAATGGTATGGTATATATAGTTTTTGTAGTTGACGTATAGACAATTATATAAATACATTTGTTTCCAGAGATATGATTCCATAAATACAAATAGGTAAAGTCCTCAAATAGTTATGTGTGGGCTACAGACTATGGTATCCGAGTGTACAAGATAACGGAGAGAAACAGCGCTTATGTGGGCAACTGTACACTGCATATCCAAAGACCGAACTATAATATCCAATATCAGTCTTCCCAAATGTTTATCATGGGTGTGGAAATATATGAGTGTAAACAGAGGAACAATGTCAGCAGTGGCAGTAAGATGGGGGTGGCTGGCTGTATAAGGTCTGTTGTCCGGGCTATAAGGAGCATGACATCACATATAGTCGGTTCACTAGAGTAACGCCACAGATGGGGGTGGCTGGCTGATCTCTGTCACTATTATTAAGGTCTGTTGTCCGGGCTATAAGGAGCATGACATCACCTATAGTCGGTTCACTAGAGTTACGCCACAGATCTTAAAGGGCATAGCGCATTTGGTCAGCTATCCTCATTATCATAAATGTTAGTGTACAGTATACCTCTTATGTGCAATAATAGTCGTCTGAGTTTCTTATTAATGTAAATATACATAAATTAGTGTTTTGGACGGTGGCAGCGAGAGGCATTTCCGAGCCCCTCGTGACGTTTATAAGGCCACTGGGGTACCCATAGAATAACACAATCGGTCAAAGATTTCACCATTTTGATTCTCAGTATCTCTGTTAAGTACTCGAAGCTGTGAAAGCAGTAACAAAGATGGATACATATCTGAAAGAGGGGTATGATAAATTGTACGAGCAGCATTAGTTTAATAATGAGATATAGAAATAATGGCAAGCTATCGAATAACGCACTGTGGAAGTGAAAATAAAGATGGAATATTGTGACATGTAGGACGTACGCTGTTGTAGTAAAACAGTAGCTGTCTACCGTTAGAATAAACACTAGTGTTGCCATTTGGATAGAACTGCCAATACGTATTTATTTATGATTAACGATACCAAAATATGAATAATAATTGTATTGATAGATACTTTAAGATAGACATTTTTGTTCACATATGTGATATAGATATCAAATACTGCCTTCACACAACTTAATCATTTACGAAATACATCAGGGTAAGTTAAATATAGGCAATATCAAAGCAGATTCAATTCCCGCGGTCAAGTTTCTCTCTCACAAACAAAAGAGAGAGGCGAAAGGGTTTGCTATCAAGCTCCTAAAGCTTGAAATATCTTACACGGCTTTGTTTACTATTTTAGATCAAAATTTAAGGCAAACCAAGACAACTGTGCAGTATCAATCATGCTTAATTCTTAAATATGTTTTAGACAGTGATAACATGGAATGGTATTTTGTATGAGCTATGCCCTTTAAGGGGGGTTGGCCGTATTCTTTGGCTCATTTATGTATATTTTTATTGTTTTGTTAGTTTCCTCCCTAGACGTCCATCAAGCTTAACAAATACCCACCCAAGACCCTCCTTCAAGATAAATTTGTAACATTTTCGATAGAAAAATGTCAGTTTCTCATAAATTACTGTACAGGCTCGCTATTGCTCGCCAGGAAAAAATAGACTCCAAAATGACAAAAAATCTTTATATTGACAAAGAAATGGGGCGAAAGGCTGGAACAAACGGGGTGGGATTTTCCACACCTGATTGACCCTAGCCAAATAGTACAATCGGCCAAATAAGTGATGTCGCGGCGCCGAGTATATAAAGATCAATAATTGGTATCAGCACTATCTAAGCCTTAATTGGTATCAGCACTATCTAAGCCTTAATTGGTATCAGCACTATCTAAGCCTTAATTGGTATCAGCACTATCTAAGCCTTAATTGGTATCAGCACTATCTAAGCCTTAATTGGTATCAGCACTATCTAAGCCTTAATTGGTATCAGCACTATCTAAGCCTTAATTGGTATCAGCACTATCTAAGCCTTAATTGGTATCAGCACTATCTAAGCCTTAATTGGTATCAGCACTATCTAAGCCTTAATTGGTATCAGCACTATCTAAGCCTTAATTGGTATCAGCGCTATCTAAGCCTTAATTGGTATCAGCGCTATCTAAGCCTTAATTGGTATCAGCGCTATCTAAGCCTTAATTGGTATCAGCACTATCTAAGCCTTAATTGGTATCAGCGCTATCTAAGCCTTAATTGGAATCAGCGCTATCTAAGCCTTAATTGGTATCAGCACTATCTAAGCCTTAATTGGTATCAGCACTATCTAAGCCTTAATTGGTATCAGCACTATCTAAGCCTTAATTGGTATCAGCGCTATCTAAGCCTTAATTGGTATCAGCACTATCTAAGCCTTAATTGGTATCAGCACTATCTAAGCCTTAATTGGTATCAGCGCTATCTAAGCCTTAATTGGTATCAGCGCTATCTAAGCCTTAATTGGTATCAGCACTATCTAAGCCTTAATTGGTATCAGCGCTATCTAAGCCTTAATTCATCGTTGCAAGTGAGACATACAAACATACTCCCATCTGTACACACCCTGGTCAACATCCGGCAGACATTAAGGGGGGATGGGCCAGTTTTTATGGTTCCCCTTCTCCCTCATGTTTAGCATATTAGTATTGACATTTTAAGACGTTCGTTCCATAATTTTGACGATTTTTTAGAAGGCCGGGAAATTTTTCTATTTACACATTTATTTTGAAAGTGGTTCTAGGGGGGCGTTTTTGTTTTGTATTGTTAAGTTTGATGGAGGTCTAGCGAGGAGACTAGAACACTAAAAAACATGAACAAAATCGACCAAAAAGCGAATCGTCCCCCCTTAATACAACACACAGAGCAAAACGAAATGCCAGCGGCGACACGACTTACTTGACCGACTGTGCAAGCCACAACCCAGTTACTATTAAAGTCCTTTATCAGATATAACAGGTCGGGGTCGGGGGTTTTGGCCTACCATTAATAAACAGGGTATAGTGGTACAGGCGGCCAAATAAGTGATATCGCAGCACCCAGTATATATCGATCAATAATTGGTATCCGCATTATCGAAGGTTGAATTCACCGTTTCGAATGAGATATACTAACATGTTCCGTTCCTATCTTTACACACCCTAGTCAACATCTGAGACATTAATACAGCACACATCGAGCGAAACGTAACGACAGGGAAGACATGACTTATATGGCCAATCATACCATGAACATCTGAATAAATTACTCCTTGTTACTGATGCGGTTAACCCTTTGAGTACCAGCGATGTGTGTTATATTTTATTCTACCTATATTTAGACGATACTATGCAGCTTAGGAAGGATCTGTGGTAGTTGAAAGAGTTGGTTAAGATAGTTTGAAGCCTAATTATTGCAAGAGGTCCTTCCTAAGCTGAATAAGATCGTCTAGTAGCTGGCAGAGTATGATTAAAATGACGTTTCTGTTACTGAAGCGGTTATATCCTCCATCCTTCTTATTACTCTATGGATATTCCGAACGACTAACATTCTTCACCTCCATTTAGTTAAGCGGGCATCACACTGGGCCAAATTCTCGCCATTCTCCAATCTCCAGTCTCCGTTTCCGGTCAGTAGCGCCGACAAATTCTATCACACACGCCAAGCGTCCTGGCTGCGTGAGTCTCCGACACAACAATAACACTGTCCGACCTTAGCCTATATTGGTCCGTTTCACCTATACTGTAATGTATAGTAATATGGATTTACATCTACAATTATAATGCAATATGACTCAATCTACACGTTAGTGTATTTTTTTTTTTTAATTTGAAGCTTATATGAGGAAATTTATATTTTGAACTTTTTCGATTCATACCAATCGCCGTGGCGTAGGCGTAGGAACAGTGGTTTAACTTAAACTGTAAAATAATATGGATTGATATTAACAAACTTTGTGTAATAGGACCCAATCTATACGTTAATGTTGCTATGAGGAAGTTTGAAGCTTATATAAGTAGCTATGAGGAAGTTTGAAGCTTATATAAGTAGCTATGAGGAAGTTTGAAGCTTATATAAGTATAAGCTATGAGGAAGTTTGTAGCTTATATAAGTATAAGCTATGAGGAAGTTTGAAGCTTATATAAGTATAAGCTATGAGGAAGTTTGAAGCTTATATAAGTATAAGCTATGAGGAAGTTTTTCGCAAAATATAGGCTATAGCCTGACGGAGCCCCTGTCGTTACCTCGGCACTAAGCGATCGTTTATATTGTGCTGTTTCACCAATAATTTAGAGTAATATGGATTTATATCGACACTTATATTTCAATATGACTCAATCTACAAGTTTGCGTTATTATGTTTTATATTTGGAGCATATATGAGGAAATATTTTGAACTTTTCGGAGGTTGTAGGCATAATCCTGGGTATGCGGGTAGACCTGTAATTATCTCAATAATTTGGTAATGTTACAATATATTTTTACATTTTACATTCATAAATAGTCCACTAATATACTAGGTTAGGTTAGGCTAGGTTAAATATATTGTTCAATGATTCTTAGTAAATAGGCATCTGAAAAACAGTTCCTCCTGCTACACAACCGAATGTTTTCGTTTCATACCAATCGCCGTGGCGTAGGTATAGGAAGTGGTTATTTAGCTGCAAGTGGTGTAGCTATTTTAGCATTAATTCACTTAGTTTATGTCTATCCGCAGCCCTTCTCACAATCAAAACACACAATTATGTAGCAAAATATATATTTCGACGTCATATACTTGAGATATCAATGAGATTAAATGCGAGCTGTAAAGAGGCTGACAATCTACCTCCATCAACAAATGGAGCTTCCCACCCAGTGCGGGAAGCATCCTAGCTTCATCAAATGGTGAGATTTGTGCTGCAGCCTGGCGGTAGCTCCATTTTTTGCGGTAGAATGGCGAGAATTGGCCCAGTGTGATACCCCCTTTACAGACGTCATTCACGGGCTTGGTCAACACACTCTGTCTCTCTCTATCACTCACTCATTCACTCACTCACCCTCTCTTTCTCTCTCTCGCTCTCTTTCTCTCTAAGCTATGGCTACAAAACCAATTTCTCTGATTATGAGATTGATAAACCGTCGACAGTTTGAGAGCTCTTGGTCTCTCATAGTTGGGCACGTGTAAGCAGCGAGGCCACGGCGTTGACAAAACTTAACCCCTTGAGGAGGATGACGTATTTTCAGTTTATTCTGGCTATTATTAGACGACTTTATTCAGCTAAGGTAGAACTTGTGGGAGCTATACAGTTAATTGAGATCATGTTTACCCTTTTGATCTAGAAAGCCTTCCTAAGTTATATAAAATCGTCTAATAATAGCCACAATAAACTGTCAACACGCGTTATAATACTGAAGGCGTTAAAATGCTACAATACGAATTATAAAAAGTCGTTTTACCTCAAACATGGGTAGAATATACAGTAGACCTGAAAATGCTTAACACAATCTGATCTGACGTCCTCTTAGTTATTAGAATGATTTGTTAAATCATTGTTTGAGGATGTTGCTTGCTTGTGCCATTTTCGAGTAATGTAATTTTATATGTCCCCTAGGCTAACAAAAAACACTTTCCCAGAATTCTTTCAAAGTAAACAATGTCCACCCGGACCTCTTTCAAGATAAATTTGTATATTATTCGATATGAACATTTCCCGACCAATGTTTTCTAAGTTTCAGGCTCGCTGTCGCTTGACACCCCCCCCCCCTACACTGGAGGACACACATCGTGGCCTTAAGGGGAGATGGCCGTATTTATTTGCATATTGTTTGATATGTTATTTTTTTAGTTACCTCCCCAGACCTCCATCAAGCTGTGAAAAAAAAAACCTAAACCCCCTTTCAAGATAGATTTGTAAATTTGTCGGTAGAAAAATGTCTCAGCCGAAGACCGGTTACTCTTAAAATTACACGCTCGCTGTCGTTCGCCTGGTTAAAATCGACACCTAAATGGCACAAAAAGTCATAATATTGACAACAAAATAATGTGTAAAGTCTGAAAATCGCCAAACTAAAGCCCAACGGCTTAAAATCTAAAAAAAACAATGGGGCTAAATACGAGGGAGAAGGGGCCCAGAAAAACCCGTCCATCTCCCATTAAGATTTTGAAGACATCCCGAACTGAAACGAATCTTCTCATTAATTTAGTATCTAATGTTTACAATTATCGGAAGGTTCCTTTTTGCTTGTGTAGTGTTCATATGAAGCCAGGAGTTATGGCTTAGAGTGTACACTGTAAGACACAAATCCTGACCCTATACGAACCCTCAAACAGCAAAGCGAACCTCCGAAATGAAAATACTACGAACAATATTAATAAGATTCGATTCAGTTCGGAATTTCTTCGAAAACTTGTATGCCACGATGTATTACCTAGAATGTACACTCTAACACACATATTCTGAACCTATATGAACCCTTGGACGGCAAAACGACCCTCCGAAATACAAATAGTAGGTCAAATATAATTGAAAAGTTTCAATTCAGTTCGGGATAGATTCGAAACCTTAAGGCTACGATTGATGTCCAAGAGTGCACCAAGAGTAAACTATACAAACGTAAGGGGAGATGGGCCGTTGTTCTGGCCCCCCTACTTCCTCATGTTTAGCCCCTTTAGTTTTCATATCTTAAGACGTTCACCCCATTAGTTTGGTGATTCAGCCCATTAGTTTGGTGATTTTAAGACCTTTCGCCCCTTTTCTTTGCCAATATTAACACTTTTCATGTCCTTTAGGGTGTCGATTTTTTGTCCTGGCCAGCAATAGCTAGCCTGTAATTTAGGAGGAACCCGCCGAAAAATGTACAAATATATCGTAAAGGGTGATCCTGGGGTTGTTTTTTATTAAGCTCGATGGATGTCTGAAGAGGAAACTAAAATAATAATAAATATATGAAAAAATCAACCAAAAAGTGAAGAGTGAATAGAGAAAGTCATTCTCGTTGCGCCTATTTTCACTATTTTCTAAACAAAAAAGACTTCTATATAACCGCACTAAACAAATGTGGGCCTACCCATATTTAGGTTAGATTAAAATATGGTTTTGTAGATTAGGTTAGTTTAGTTACGTTCCTAAATTATTTCAAAATCGAGAATTTCTGACGAATATCCACTACACTTCACATAGAAGATCGATCTACCTTGAGCATGCTTCCCTCAAAGGTTTAGAATAGTAATTCGGTAGATCAGTTTGATAAGAGAGACATTTTGTTATGCTTTATAATAATAATAATACAAAAAAGATAATAATAATAACAATAATAATTATAACTAAGAGGGTGTACGAGAGCGAGGTGGAGGGACAGAGGGGGAGAGGTAGACCGAATATGAGGTGGAAGGATGGAGTGAGGAACTACATGAACGAAGGCGGTGCTGGTTGGGGGGAGGGGCGTCGACTGACTGGGGACAGAGGTGCATGGGGGCGGTTCGTTCGTGGCCACCCCTTCGGGGATCACGGCGTCAGGCAATAGATAGATAGATAGAATAATAATAATAATTGTTGGTTTACTGTTTACTTGCAGCTATGAATCTGAAAATCTACCGTTTTATTAACCTAGGTACAGTACAATGCTTATTCTACCTTAACTCTCTAAGTATCTGGGCAGTGCGTTGAGTAAAGATGGGACTATGGATGAAGAAGTGCGGGAGAGGGTACAACAGGGGAAGAGGGTTGTAGGAACGATGAAAGCAATAACAAGAAATAGGGTGGTCAACATGGAAGTGAAGAAGTCCTTGCATGACAGTGTGGTAATGCCGACACTGACTTACGGAAGCGAAGCATGGACGTTTGAGAAGAGACTCAGACCAAGAGTGAGAGGGGTGGAAATGAGTTACTTGAGAAGAGCGTGCGGAGTTACATGGAGGGATAGACAGACGAATGAGGAAGTAAGAAGGAGGTGTGGTGTAGAGGTAGATGTGCTGGAAAGTGTGAAAAGGAACAACTTGAGATGGTTCGGCCATATGGAACGTATGGGAAGCGAGAGAATGACTAAGAAGGTGTATGAGAGCGAGGTGGAAGGATGGAGTGAGGAAGTATATGGATGAAGGTGGTGCTGGTTGGGAGGAGGGGCGTCGACTGACTGGGGACAGAGGTGCATGGGGGCAGTTCGTTCGTGGCCACTCCTTCGGGGATCACGGCGTCAGGCAATAGATAGATATATATAACTCTCTGAGGTCACTTGCGACCCTTGGCAACCGTAAGGTGCCCGAGTTCCGACCATAGTACATACGCAGATGAATTGGTTGAATGACGTGTAGGCTAACACAAGTCAATAGGCGAGCAGATTGGCTAGGAAGGCATCACACTACAATGGCCGAATAACCTACACTACACCGCAAAGAATGGAAGGTTATTGGGAGATATTGACTATTCCTTGTAACTGCTTGTATCTCTCTCTCCCGGTACCCAGCATGACTGGACACATATCCGGGCCACTTTCACACGACCTACGCAACTGTTTACCCTCACCACCGCTACAGGGCCCCAGGGGAGGACAATTATTCTACACTGATGGTACGAGATGGGCCAGAGCAGGGGAAAGGAGGAGAGAATAGCTTAGGAGGGGAGTGGAATATGAATAACTTTTATAAAATTTCTGGATTGTCAATATTAGTTGTGAACAAGTTGTCTGGGGCTGACAGAGGGGTATAATATATTATAAACTAAATAGCATCCGTCCATCCATCCATCCATCCTGTTGGTTCACACTATTAATTCACTGAGTCTATCTTTGACTATGCATTCTCAGATTTACGTATACCGGTATATATAATTATATATATATATATATATATATATATATACCTGTATATATACAGTATATATATATATATATATATATATATATATATATATATATATATATATATATATATATATATATATATACAGTATACTGTATAGGCTATATATATCATATTGAGGTTTCTTACAGCAGACATATTGCTTCCTTATGTATTATGAGCAAGATGTTTAACAATGTAAACCATCCCCTTCATAGAAAAGTATGTTATCAGTTCCGTCTCATACGAGCCACTCGTTACAATATTAATTTGTATTCGCTTGTTGATATAATACCGACCAATAATCTTGTTCTGTCATTCCTGTCACTACAGTAAACATGGAATACACTTCCACAAAATGTAGTTTCCGGTTTACACTCTACGAACTCTGCTATTATATCCTCCTGTGCACTGTGGTTCAATAATAATTAAGTGTAATTGTAATAATAATAAAAACAATAATACAAAATAATAATGATAGTAATAATAATAACATGATAATGATAATAATAATAATAATAATAATAATAATAATCATAATATGTATAATTGTACACATATATACAGTAAAGTTATTAGAGGTTTGGTGTCAGTATGTTGGTGTAATTATACTGGATATACTACACTGTTAGTATTTGGTGTCAGTATGTTGGTGTAATTATACTGGATATACTACACTGTTAGTATTTGGTGTCAGTATGTTGGTGTAATTATACTGGATATACTACACTGTTAGTATTTGGTGTCAGTATGTTGGTGTAATTATACTGGATATACTACACTGTTAGTATTTGGTGTCAGTATGTTGGTGTAATTATACTGGATATACTACACTGTTAGTATTTGGTGTCAGTATGTTGGTGTAATTATACTGGATATACTACACTGTTAGTATTTGGTGTCAGTATGTTGGTGTAATTATACTGGATATACTACACTGTTAGTATTTGCACACATAATTGTACCAGTAACGTTATACATAATTATACGGTTTTCTTAGGTTTATCTATTCATATTAGAACACAGGTCACGTGTACCCTATGTTTATGTGTACCTTTTTTGTTACAATATAGTGCTCATTTTTACAGTGTAGAGTAATTGAGCTAATATTGTTACTGTTTGGGAAGAGTCAGCTAGGAAATAGGTGTAAAACGGAATACTTACTTATATCAACGATGACCCAAATAGAACTGTTTGTAAGTACCATTTTGTGTTACAATTATGTGTTCAGAATGTTACAGAGTAGGCGTGGAAACTTACAGTCCATTTACTCTAGCCCTTTATTTATTATAAGAGGTTGGGTGTCGTGATGTTGGCCTTATTATAATGAATAGACTATATTCTATGAATTGGTATACGGTATTGAATTTGTTTTATATTTCTGGCGATGGTATTTGCTAGAGATCATATAGTAACAGAAAGGAATGCTAGTACAAACGGCTGAATTAATAAACCTAGAAAGTCTTAACCAAAAGTAGGTAAGCTCGACAGTTTACCATGCTCGGAGACGTTGTACAGGCGTGATCATAAACACTTGAACACCTCTTGATGATAATACAAGACGATGAACGTTAACTAGTGAGTCCCAAACATATCATCTTTGTGACTCTAGCATACATAGCCTACATGAATACAAGTTTAAAGACCGCTTCATGCACAGAGAATGTAGTCTCAGTCTTGTTCTAAATGGCGGCATTCCAAGTGCCCCTATTTTGGGCTGCCTCTGGCGTCAGGTTCTATATGTTGAGATCGGACTGAAGTACCTGATCCCACGTCATTCTACGTCAACCCCTACACACAGCCCCCTGCCCTTTCACACACACACATTCAAAGATCTGTAATTCTTCACCCAATTCTGATCATCCATTCTTTTCATGTGCACATACCAACCAAGTCAACTCGTACTCATCACTTTACTGATACTCCTAATGCCCAGGTGCCTTCTTAGTTCCTTACTCGATACCACATATCTAATCCATTTCGCCATTCTCTTTTCATTCCGTTCCATCTTATTAATATCTTCTATATTAACCGGCCATGTCTCTGAGGCATAGGAAATTATACTCCTAACACACGAAGCATACTCATTCCCAATTAAGGAAAAGTGGGAGTCCCCTCGTGGCCAAGAGAGACAACAGCTCTCTGATCTTCCCCAGCCGCTTCTGACTCTAACAATGCGCCTCCTCCAGCGGACGCATCGCCCAAGCAGCAAAATGTATTCCTTTAATCCAGAGTTACACTGTCTACATCGATACTATCAGGCGAGTCATTCAATACAAGTTCTCCTTTATAAACTGCACATTAAACATTTATGATTCTCGTCAAAGGTAACCTCACCCCATTACACCTCCTTTGAAGTTTGCACACAATCACTACAGACACAACATTGAATCCAGTCACTTCCCACCCGTCATCTGACCTATAGCTCCCACTTCTTTCAATGTTCATAATTTCGTTGTGGAATATATCTCTGTACTCCTCTGTTTATAGCAGCCATACTTCATTTTTTGGCAACTATACTTTCTTTCTCACAGGACACCTGCTTAAGTACATCACACACTGGGTGTTTGTGTTGGGGGATGTATTATTCACTCGGTGTGATCTTAGACTTTAACCCATTTCCTGTCAGTTTTGCCAAACAGGAAGTCTGACACCTGGAGCCACCTAACTCATTATGGTATCAGGTGGCTCTTCCTTTTCCTGGACACCACCATCTCCATAGCACCACAGTGCTCCAAATATTTCATCAGTGTATCATAATTGCGCTTCTAGAAAGTGTCCAGAAATTCCTGACCACGACTGTAAACCTTGGAAAAATTATACAGTACAATCCGTAGATTGGGGAAAAACATAGAGATTTCTAGGACATTCTCAAACTGGTATTCTTCTGGGAATTTTTCCGCGATACCATCAGATGACAAGGTGCTTGACGGAGGTGTGAGGTGTAGGAGGGGAAGGAGGGGGAGGAAGAGGAGGAGAAGGAGGAACTGTAGGAGGAGGGGAGAACAAGGCGGAGGAAGGCAGGAGGGGAAAGAGAAGGAAGAGTAGGGGGCAAGAAGAGGAGGAGGCGAAAGAGGAGGAGGAGGATATGAAAGAGGAGTAAAGGGGGGGGGGGGGGAGGGGAGAAAGAGGAGGCGATGGAGAAGAAGTGACATTATGCTGAAGGGGTTAACTTCACCAATAGTCTACGATTTTCCTCAGCTTTGGAAGATAATCCAGCAATCAATGGGGTAATATTTATATCACTTAACCCTCTTAACGCTAAATATCATAAGTTGTTAAAATCGCCAAACTAATGGGCTGAACGTGAACGTCTTAAAATCTCAAAACTAATGTGGCTAAACATGAGGGAGGAGGAGGGCCCCCCAAATCTAACCAGTTTCCCCTTAACCCTGTTCATGGCTCCTACTGTATGCCCGAGTGTACAGTTGGTAACTCTTAATTAACCACGATGACGCACTTTTATTTTATATTATTATTTTGTTTTGTTTTTCATGACTGAACACAAACCCTGCCACTGTGAGCTCGCCCATTGACAGCAGATTTACTTACGCTCCACGATATTACATGTCAGTAGATTCCATTATAACAAACTCATTGCTAATAGTATGGTAGGGGATCAAGGGACTGGAGTTCTCGAAAAGGGGCTCCAGTCCTGACGTTATCCTTGACTTACAGTGTGCTGGCTTAATAATCCAATAGGGTGATAGCCTCTGAAGTCCTATTTTAACTAACTAATATGCTTTAACCGTGTTTGGTCCGAGAGGGGTCTTTTGGGGGTTCCCTCTTCACTAATTTAGTTTGGAGAACATAATACGTTTCTTCACATTTGTTTGGCAATAATAGGACGTTTTCCTCCATTCAGGTTTCGATTTATTGGTGATCTTTAGCGAGCCTGTTAGTTAGAATAAATAGACCTTCGGCCCGGATTTTTTTTTATAAACAAAATGTACGCATATATCCTGAAGGGGGCCTGGGAGGGCGTTTATGTTAGCCTAGGGGACAAACTATAATACATTGGTCGAAAATAGCAAAAGAAAACAAAGTCCTTATTAATAATTAAACAAAGTATCATAATAGCCCACAAGCCTTGCGACCAGATAGCATTCAGTACCGGTGCCGTCCTTTTAACTTTACTCTGGGTACTATTAGACGTGTATATTCGGTTTACAAAGACCCTCCAGCAATTAATAGGCTTCGAACTATCCCACTTAACCATTTATGCTACCACAGATCCTTCTTAAACTGCACAACATCGTCTGAATATAGCGCGAATAAAATGTTAGAAACGTCACCGGCACAGCAAGCGTTAAGGGGAGATGGGCTCATTAAGGGGGGATGGGCTCATTAAGGGGGGATGGGCTCATTAAGGGGGGATGGGCTCATTAAGGGGGGATGGGCTCATTAAGGGGGGATGGGCTCATTAAGGGGGGATGGCCTCATTAAGGGGGGATGGCCTCATTAAGGGGGGATGGGCTCATTAAGGGGGGATGGCTCATTAAGGGGGGATGGGCTCATTAAGGGGGGGATGGGCTCATTAAGGGGGGATGGGCTCATTAAGGGGGGATGGGCTCATTAAGGGGGGGATGGGCTCATTAAGGGGGGATGGCCTCATTAAGGGGGGATGGGCTCATTAAGGGGGGATGGGCTCATTAAGGGGGGATGGGCTCATTAAGGGGGGATGGGCTCACTTAAGGGGGGATGGGCTCATTAAGGGGGGATGGCCTCATTAAGGGGGGATGGGCTCATTAAGGGGGGATGGGCTCATTAAGGGGGGATGGGCTCATTAAGGGGGGATGGGCTCATTAAGGGGGGATGGGCTCATTAAGGGGGGATGGCCTCATTAAGGGGGGATGGCCTCATTAAGGGGGGATGGGCTCATTAAGGGGGGATGGCCTCATTAAGGGGGGATGGGCTCATTAAGGGGGGATGGGCTCATTAAGGGGGATGGCTCATCATTAAGGGGGGATGGGTCATTAAGGGGGGATGGGCTCATTAAGGGGGGATGGGCTCATTAAGGGGGGATGGGCTCATTAAGGGGGGATGGGCTCATTAAGGGGGGATGGGCTCATTAAGGGGGGATGGGCTCATTAAGGGGGGATGGGCTCATTAAGGGGGGATGGCTCATTAAGGGGGGATGGGCTCATTAAGGGGGGATGGGCTACTCATTAAGGGGGGATGGGCTACTCATTAAGGGGGGATGGGCTCATTAAGGGGGGATGGCCTCATTAAGGGGGGATGGGCTCATTAAGGGGGGATGGGCTCATTAAGGGGGGATGGCCTCATTAAGGGGGGATGGGCTCATTAAGGGGGGATGGGCTCATTAAGGGGGGATGGGCTCATTAAGGGGGGATGGGCTCATTAAGGGGGGATGGGCTCATTAAGGGGGGATGGGCTCATTAAGGGGGGATGGGCTCATTAAGGGGGGATGGGCTCATTAAGGGGGGATGGGCTCATTAAGGGGGGATGGGCTCATTAAGGGGGGATGGGCTCATTAAGGGGGGATGGGCTCATTAAGGGGGGATGGGCTCATTAAGGGGGGATGGGCTCATTAAGGGGGGATGGGCTCATTAAGGGGGGATGGGCTCATTAAGGGGGGATGGGGCTCATTAAGGGGGGATGGGCTCATTAAGGGGGATGGGCTCATTAAGGGGGGATGGGCTCATTAAGGGGGGATGGGCTCATTAAGGGGGGATGGGCTCATTAAGGGGGGATGGGCTCATTAAGGGGGGATGGGCTCATTAAGGGGGGATGGGCTCATTAAGGGGGGATGGGCTCATTAAGGGGGGATGGGCTCATTAAGGGGGGATGGGCTCATTAAGGGGGGATGGGCTAATTAAGGGGGGATGGGCTCATTAAAGGGGGATGGGCTCATTAAGGGGGGATGGGCTCATTAAGGGGGGATGGGCTCATTAAGGGGGGATGGGCTCATTAAAGGGGGGATGGGCTCATTAAGGGGGGATGGGCTCATTAAGGGGGGATGGGCTCATTAAGGGGGGATGGGCTCATTAAGGGGGGGATGGGCTCATTAAGGGGGGATGGGCTCATTAAGGGGGGATGGGCTCATTAAGGGAGGATGGGCCCATTAAGGGGGGATGGGCTCATTAAGGGGGGATGGGCTCATTAAGGGGGGATGGGCTCATTAAGGGGGGATGGGCTCATTAAGGGGGGATGGGCTCATTAAGGGGGGATGGGCTCATTAAGGGGGGATGGGCTCATTAAGGGGGGATGGGCTCATTAAGGGGGGATGGGCTCATTAAGGGGGGATGGGCTCATTAAGGGGGGATGGGCTCATTAAGGGGGGATGGGCTCATTAAGGGGGGATGGGCTCATTAAGGGGGGATGGGCTCATTAAGGGGGGGATGGGCTCATTAAGGGGGGATGGGCTCATTAAGGGGGGATGGCTCATTAAGGGGGATGGGCTCATTAAGGGGGATGGGCTCATTAAGGGGGATGGGCTCATTAAGGGGGGATGGGCTCATTAAGGGGGGATGGGCTCATTAAGGGGGGATGGGCTCATTAAGGGGGGATGGGCTACTCATTAAGGGGGGATGGGCTACTCATTAAGGGGGGATGGGCTACTCATTAAGGGGGGATGGGCTACTCATTAAGGGGGGATGGGCTCATTAAGGGGGGATGGGCTCATTAAGGGGGGATGGGCTCATTAAGGGGGGATGGGCTCATTAAGGGGGGATGGGCTCATTAAGGGGGGATGGGCTCATTAAGGGGGGATGGGCTCATTAAGGGGGGATGGCTCATTAAGGGGGGATGAGCTCATTAAGGGGGGATGGGCTCATTAAGGGGGGATGGGCTCATTAAGGGGGGATGAGCTCATTAAGGGGGGATGGGCTCATTAAGGGGGGATGGGCTCATTAAGGGGGATGGCCTCATTAAGGGGGGATGGGCTCATTAAGGGGGGATGGGCTCATTAAGGGGGGATGGGCTCATTAAGGGGGGATGGGCTCATTAAGGGGGGATGGGCTCATTAAGGGGGGATGGGCTCATTAAGGGGGGATGGGCTCATTAAGGGGGGATGGGCTCATTAAGGGGGGATGGGCTCATTAAGGGGGCATGGCCACATTAAGGGGGGATGGGCTCATTAAGGGGGGATGGGCTCATTAAGGGGGGGTGGGCTCATCAAGGGGGGATGGCCTCATTAAGGGGGGATGGCCTCATTAAGGGGGGATGGGCTCATTAAGGGGGGATGGGCTCATTAAGGGGGGATGGGCTCATTAAGGGGGGATGGGCTCATTAAGGGGGGATGGCCTCATTAAGGGGGATGGGCTCATTAAGGGGGGATGGCCTCATTAAGGGGGGATGGGCTCATTAAGGGGGGATGGGCTCATTAAGGGGGGATGGGCTCATTAAGGGGGGATGGGCTCATTAAGGGGGATGGGCTCATTAAGGGGGGATGGGCTCATTAAGGGGGGATGGGCTCATTAAGGGGGGATGGGCTCATTAAGGGGGGAAGGCCTCATTAAGGGGGGATGAGCTCATTTATTTGCTTGTATATAATTATATATTTCGTTGATTTTTTTAGTTTCTTCCCTACACCTCCATCAAGCTTAAGACACATCCCTTAGACACCCCTTCAGGATATATTTGTAAATTTTTCGATAGAATAATGTCCCAGCCGAAGGCCGGTTTCTTTTAAAATTACAGGCTCGCTATCGCTCGCCAGAAAAGAACGACACCTAAATGGTACGAAAGGTCTTGATATTGATATACAAATATGACGAAAGGTTTTAAAATCGACAAACTAATGGGGCAAATGTCTTCAAAATGTGAAAACTAATGGGGCTAAACACGAAGAAGAAAGGGGAGCCTAACCCCCCCCCCCCTTATTAAGCCCCTGCTTGACTCGGGTACAGTGGCTCGGATACCCCCGCCTCGTGGGACACCGGGTTCAGCGGAGACTATCAGGAAGGATCCATCAGTCCCTTCTGTACCGGCCACGTTATTGTAATATTATTCTAGCTGTATTTAGAAGATATTGTGCAGTTGAAGAAGGATCTGTGGTGGTAGGAAAGGTTATATGAGATAGTTGGAAACACGTTGATTGCTGAGGGTCCCTTTTTAAACTGAATACAATCATCTAATAGTAACGAGAATAACGTTACAAATACGTGGCGGTACAGAAGAGGTTAGCCACACTATACCCTGGTCCGAGTAAGGCGGCCAACACTCTTCAACATTAAGGGGACACTGGTTATTGTTGGGGGTCTATTTATTTATATATTCATATATTTTATTGTTTGCTCGCTAGACCTTCACCAAGCTTAAAACAAAAACAACTTTCAAGACCCCCTTCAAGATAAATTTGTAAATTTTTCGATAGAAAAATTTCCCGACCAAATGCCCGTTTCTCTTAAATTACAGGCTCGACTATCGTTCGTCAGGAAGAAATCGATACCTAAATGGCACGAAAGTTCTTGATATTGATATATAAATGGGACGAAAGGTTTTAACTTCGACAAACTAATGGGCTGAGCGTCTTAAAATGTGAAAACTAATGGGGCTAAGCATGAGGAAGAAGGGAGACCAGAAAGACGGCCCATCTCCCCTTAACCTCAAAATCTCACAAACGACTAGAATAATCGATCCAATACTTCTACCCTTTGGGAAGTGTCAGCCAGGGAATAGGTGTGGAAATGTACAGCCCTTTGTGAGTATAACACAGGTTAGGGTTGAGGATTGCTGGCCTAGGTATTTTGAACAAGGTATAGTCAACACCACCCCATCACACCCCCGGGTTCAACACCGGAGGGAAGATGATATGGAATACACGAACACTAAGGGGGGATGGCCGTATTTATCTGACCATATATATATATATATATATATATATATATATATATATATATATATATATATATATATATATTTGTATCATTTTGTTTAGTTTCCCCCCTAGACCTCCATCAAGCCTAAACCCCCCTCCCCACCCCTCCCAAGATAAATTTGTAAATTTTTCAATCAAAATAATTCCCGGCCGAAGGCCGGTTCCTCTTAAATTACAGGCTCGCTATCGCTCGCCTGAAAAAATCAACACTTAAGTGACACGAAAAGTCTTAATATTGACAAAGAAATGGGGCGAAAAGTCTTAGAGTCGTATTCTTAAACAATTCTTTCCCTTCGAAAATGAAAGGAAGGAATTTTCTTTCGATTTGGTATTCTTAAACAATCCTTCCCTTTCCTTTCCCTTGGGAAGGGAAAATCCTTCCCTTAAACAGGGGAAAATATTGGAATTTGAAGGACTCTCACTAGGCAAGTCTTCAGTTTTCCCTTCGTCATTTTGTTCATAACATTCTTATATAATTGGAGTCAGTGTGACTAAATATTGGATTTGACCACTATGTAATTTTATTAACATGATATAATGCACGATATTGAAAATTATATTGAAAATAAAGTAATGTTATTAAAAGTTTTAGAAGACCACTGATCTCGGCGTGAATTCGCGTGCGGACGATTCGGGCAATTTCGGGCTGCCAGCTGATAGCCTATTCCTCATCTTATACATATTTTGATTATTATTGATTTTCATTGGTTTACTGCTACCCTTTCAAAGCATCAATTTTGTGCACGGTGTGACTATATTTTGGCACGTGTTAATGCAATAAGTGTCAACATCACCAGGTTTTGAGGCTTGCCAGAGATACGCTATCAACAATTCCCAGTAATACCATACTTTACATAACTAAAAATAGCTAGGCATATACTGTAATATTAATATAAATTTGTGGGCTAACAGTAATAGTGGTCAATCATCTTATATACTAATTTAGCCTACCTTACCAGTACCACATATTGGGTTAGGCTAGGCGGTTAGGCCTAGGCTTAGCCTACAGCCTACAGTAGGCTACATCATCATGTAAGCTAGCCTAGCCCAGGCTAATCTATTTTTCTTATGAATTTCATGACCCATATAGGATTGTAGGCCTAATTTTTTCTTTTTCTTAGGCTACATCCCCACTGAATAAACTAACCTAGGCTTAGTCTCTGTCCCTCTAGGCTAGCCCGTCATAATGTTCAAGCCAACATTTGTTAGATCTTGTCAGAATTGGCTCACCTCAGATAGGCTATCTGGATTTTAAAATGTGAATTTATTAGGCCTATGAGAAGGATGTAGTATTTGGACATACTACATGGCGCCTGCCTTGGTTTACACTACGCGGAACGGCGGCAGCAGTGAACGCTCGCGATCACGTTCCAGTCTATTTTGACTGCCGCAGGATTCAATAATAGGTTGACGGGGTCCTCACCCTCCCCCATTACATGTTGTTATCATCATATATTATATTGCCAGCAGGGGGAAAATAACCGTTAAAATAGACGGGAATGTAACCACGCGCACTATCTATGTAAATATGACGACCGTACACCCGGATACATCCTTCACGATTCACGACTTTTGACTGTTTTTTTTAAGTAATTTGCCCCCTGCTGGCAAAATGCCTATACATGATGATGACAATCAGTCATGGAGGAGTGAGGGGGGCCCTCAACCTAATGTTGTATCTCACGGCAGTCAATATAGACGGAAACGTGATCACAAGCGTGGGAGTAGTGTAAACAAGGCAGGCGATAAGCTCGAAATTCCTCGAATACTACATCCTTACCTTTATTACTTTATGCTATAGAAAGTCCGAGTTACCTTTTCACTATAATATTTTCCCTGATTTTCATAGCCTTGTACACTATCAGGGAGCGTGTTTCTAGATTATTCGGTAGCTAGCTACCGGGTATCTTAACTACTGTTCAAGGAGACTACAGCAGCAGTTTGCACGCTCTCTGCATTTATTTTTAATTTGACAGTGTTTGGTGTTCAAACCGCCCCCCCCTCCCCCTGGACATAATTGTCATCACATATTCATATATAATGCCAGCAGGAGGCAAATAACCACTCGCCGAGGGATGATTTCAGAAAAAAGTGGCAAAATCTGAAAGCGTGCTAATATTGCCGCAGTGTCTGCTTGAATATTGTCATCATATTAGCCTAATCAAAACAAGATCCCTTGAAAAACATATTTGTAAATACTAACCTATTCAATACTATTGGTTGTGAGTACAATTATAGGCTACCCTCATTTTTCATTACAGTATATCCTAGCCTAATCCCTCTACTTTCTTTAAATATCCAAACAATATAACTTAACCTGAGAACCTAAGATAGGCCTAGGCTATGCTAATATACAACGTTTGATTATGCCGAGTGTATAGGCTAACTTACTAACATTGGTAGTAGCTAAAAGTCTGGTAGGCTAAAAGAAAATTTATAAGATTAGAGCCCAAAATTGCTAATGAAAAAATGTGGCTACTTATTTTGGGCTGTATACAGTATGGTATGAGATTTTGTTGAAAACTTGGGATTGTTCTTGATCCCTGGCAAACCTCAAAACCTGAATTTTCAAACTTATTACATTAACATGTGTCAAAATGTAGTCACACTGTGCACAATATTAATGCATTGAAAGGACTGAATCAGCAAAGCAATAATAGTCAAATATAGCCTACTCAATGTTTGTAAGGAAAACCCCACTAGTCACCAGAGTCCCCCGCACACTGTTTCAAATAAAATTTGTGGATTTTCTGTCTGAATTTACTTTACATCCTTAGTATTCTCTATTCTTCAAGGTTAGGAATAATTATGGTATTATTACATACAGTACATGCAGTGTTGGAACATCAGTGCTTCAAGCAGCTGTGGTGGGTGGATTGGTATCAGTCATTATTATGATCAGTATGGCAGTGGTGGACAAGTCCCGTCAGTTTTTAGTGTGTACGGGTCAGCGAAAGAACGTGACACCGGATCTAATTGCACATTATATTGGGCTGCACAAGGAAGGCCAGTTAGTGAAACAAATAGTGCAAGCCACTGGTGTATGTGAGTAATCGGTAAGAAATTGGGCGAGGCCTTACAAAGATATTTGCCTAACTACATGATAACCTAGCCTTTGCCAAACTATATAATAGCCTAGCCTTTGAGGGGAGAGTAAAGCACATAAGAATATCACCCAATCTTCAAAACTATACTAATGGATAGCTAATATGATGAATAACCTACTCATTGATGCCTAAATCATAACTATTGGTGATTCATCTTTTATTCAGATTACCCAAGAACAAAAATCAATTTAAAAATTGGAAGAATCTTATTTAAAGGTTCAGTATTATCCAAGCAACCTTCCGCGTCGATTTGCACGCTGTGGGCCATGACCATTAAGTTCACTTCTATTATGTCCGCTTCTTAGGTTGAGGGGGGCCTCACCTTCCCAGGAATTATTGTCATCAATATACAGTATATATTGTTTGCAGAAGGGCAAATAACAAATAATGGTAAGGGTTGTGTTAGCGGGCGTACTGTCCACTTTGTTTACAGTCGCACGCTCGCTCGCAGTAACATTTGCGTCTAATTTCATTGCTGTTATTTGCCACTGCTGGTAATATGTATGATAATGACAACAAGTCATGGGGATGATGGGGGGTGAGCCCCCCTCAAACCATTATTGTATCCCACGGCAAAACAATTTACCCAACACCTGCTGTGGGATACAATAATGGTTTGAGGGGTGCTATGTCCCCTCACCGGGGAGTCACCCCCCATGACATTGTCATCATCATATACATAAGAACATAAGAACATAAGAAAATGGGAGTCTGCAGAAAGCCGATTGGCCTAAGCAAGGCAGATCCCTGTCCCACACAACCCCAATTACAAAGCCCAATTATAGGCTCAACACTCTAATACCCTGAGGATCATCTTACCAAAACGGTTAGAGATTAACGCAGGATTACGGGGTCTGCAGAGCCCTGATTGGCCCAACCCGGCTGATCCCCCTTCACACCCAACCCTTCTCGTCCATATGCTTATCCAATTTTATCTTAAAGCTCCCTACCGTTTTTAATCCCACTACAGCACTTGGTAGTCCATTCCACGCATCTACAACTCTGTTACCAAACCAATATTTGCCTATATCTTTTCTGAAACAAAATTTATCTAATTTGAAACCATTGGTACGAGTTCTTTTGCTATTACTGAGCTTTAGTACATTTGTCATGTCCCCTTTGTTAATCCCACTAACCCACTTGAACACCTCTATCATATCCCCTCTAACTTTGCGTTTCTCTAACAAATGTAAACCTAATTTCTTCATACGGAAGATTTCTAATATTATGGATAATTTTTGTCATTCTACGCTGAACTCTCTCCAATGAATCTATGTCCATTCTGTAATAAGGACACCAAAATTGGACAGCATAATCCATATGGGGTCTCACTAATGACAAGTAAAGTTTTAAGATAACATCAGCAGTTCTGTTACTCACACTCCTAGAGATGAACCCGAGAATCCTGTTTGCCTTATTACGAACGCTTATACACTGTTTTCTAGGCTTCAAATCATTGCTAACAAACACACCTAGATCTTTCTCGTAGTCTGAATTTTCTAATTCTAAATTAGCTAGTTTATATTTAAAATTTGTTTGCATCTTCCCTATCTTTAATACCTTGCATTTGTCAATGTTAAACTTCATCTGCCAATTTACTGACCATTCATGTAAGGTATCTAGATCCCTTTGGAGGCACTCTATATCGCTATCTGAATCAATTGATCTCCCCATTTTAGTATCGTCTGCGAATTTACTTATCCTACTAGTTATACCTAAATCTAGGTCATTTATGTATATAAGAAACAACAGGGGACCTAATACCGATCCCTGGGGGATACCACTTTTGACTGCTCCCCACTCTGACTTGGTACCATTTATGCTGCCTCTCTGTTTCCTACCAATTAGCCATGACCTAATCAATCCCAACAACGACCCTCCTATTCCATGTGCCTCAACCTTTCTCATCAATCTCTCATGAGGGACTCTGTCGAAAGCTTTACTGAAATCTAAATATATAATATAATATGACTTGTCACTATCTACTGCTTCATATACCTCTGAGAAAAAGCTAAGCAAATTAGTAAGGCAAGAACGTCCCTGAGTGAATCCATGCTAAGAAGAATTTATTAAGTTAAATTTTACTAAGTGACTTCTAATTTTCCTAGCAATAATAGACTCTAGCAACTTTCCTATGATTGATGTGAGACTAATGGGAAGGTAATTGGATGCTATCGATTTATCACCTTTTTTGAAGATCGGAACTACATTTGCAAGCTTCCAAGCTTCTGGAACTAAACCTGTTTCTAATGACTTGTTAAATAAAAATGCTAATGGACTACTTAACTCATCTCTCATATACAGTATATTACCAGGGGCAAATAACAGCAGTCAAATTAGACGTGAATGTAACTGCGAGTGTGCTAATATGGAAACAAAGCAGGCGGTACGCCCGCTAACACAACCCTTACCAAAATAGGGAAGGATGATATGTTGTGCGCTCGCACTTACGTTCCCATCCATTTCGACGCTATATTTTCTGCTATTTGCCCCCTGTCATTACTGCATGAATACTAGGTTAGGTTGTTTGGTTAGGCTAATGTATTTTTATATCCAAAGGCATCCGCATAGTGTAAATTAGGTGGGCGGTACTGCCGGTACACCCGGTAACTACATTCTTGCCCCAAAATAATGTATAAAAATAAAAAAACGGTCAAATTAGATAATTAATAAATAAATATCGGTAGCCTAAATATAAACATTGAAAAAAACTAGTTTCAATAGCACTGTAATTCTACTATGGGCCATGCATTGCAATTTTTACCAAATTGGGCCAGATCAAATATAGCCTAGCTTTTATTTTTTGTTCACTGAATAGAAAACAAATCTAGCCTAGGCCTATATTGGCTATATAATATATAGGCCTAGGCCTACAGAAGTTCAAGTTAGTATTTGAACTCGGCACACCAGAATATGTCAGGCTATAATGTGTATTGAACTTTGAAGGTAAATACTTCTCAATAGTGGGTTATTGTACGATTCCTATAACCTAGTTGTTAAGTTTTGGTCATAAATGGAAGACTTGACCTTGTGATTGAAAAGTTCTCATGCTTGATATACGGTACACTAATTCGCACTACATTCCGCTAATCTAATTTATCTCCATCCCTGTTTCTTATCATATCAGTTTATATGTAATTAGGCTATATTCTTGGATAATAGCCTATAGGCTAGGTCTAAATACTACAACAGAATATGGCTTGTTGGTGTACATGCGCGATTTAGAGCTAGGATCCTGTATTTATTAATATCATGTTGACAATTCATTCTTGTGTTTGTGCAAGTCAACATAATATGCTTTGAAGACAATATTTGTGGTCTAAATCATGTTTTGGGCAACAATAATGCAAGTCAACCCTTGGAAACGTTTGTTTGACAAGGTTTGTTTACTACTTCAGGGAGTTCAGGCATGCCAACTGGTGCGCGCCTAGCTTCGCCTGTGGAACAGAGCTACCAACACTTCCGAAAAAATTTCCTTCCAAGGAATGCTTTAAGAATACCGAGGCCTTGGGGCTGCTCGGCCAGACAGCCTGGGGAACAGCAACAACTGTGTAGTACCAGAGATCAGCCATCCTCCTCCACCATTTGGGTGACGTCCATGTAGTCATTAAGGGGAGAGGGGCCGGTTTTATGGTCCACCTTCTCCCCTGTGTTTAGTCCCATTAGTTATCAGATTTTAAGAAGTTCGACGGATTAGTTTGGCGATATTAAGACCAAGCACCCCATTTCTTCGTCAATATTAGAACCTTTTGTGCCATGTAGGTGTCATTTTTATTCATGGCGAGCGATATCGGCCCTGTAATTGTAGGAGGAACCGGCCTTCGGCCGGGAAATTTGTCTACCGAAAATGTAGAGATTTATCTCGAAGGGGGGTCTAAGGGATGTTTTTTTTTATTTTTTTTTTTTTATTTTTTTTTTTTTCTATGTGATTGAGGGAGGCAAAAGGCATAACTGCCTATAGCGAGTGCCTCCCCCATAGTTGAAAGAGTGACAGGGCCAAAATCAAGGGACGTTCGAGCCAAAATGCCTGGACACACGGAGTTTGAAGCAATTTAAGTCATAGGAAGAGGGAAAGACTGATTCTGGGAGAGAGTTCCAGAGCTCAGATGTTGAGTAGAAGAAAGTTTGAGAGTAACGTTTCACTCTTGGGTTGGAGAGTTGCACAGAGTAGGGGTGGGATTGAGTTGCAAGACGGGTACCACGTGTCCTACGTAAAGGAGGTGGTATGCACTGGGATAGCTCTGAGGAACACTGATTATTATAGTAGCGATAGAATAGCGAGAGAGATGCAACATTGCGGCGGAGAGAGAGAGATTGCAGAGAGTTGGTGAGTGGACGGGAGTTAATGATACGAAAGGCCTTCCTTTCAACTTTGTCTAGGAGAGCGGTGTGAGAGGAACCTCCCCACACATGTGAACAATACTCAATACAAGGGCGCACTATGCCCCTGTACAGAGCTTGATGTTTAAGCTTGATGGAGGTCTGGGGAGAAAACTAAAGAATAATAAAACAGATAAATATATTAGCAAATATATAGCCCATCTCCCCTACATATCTTTTCCTTCCAATGTGTCCATACCCATCATAAACATTGGGCATTTGCTGGTTGATCTTTGGATGTAAATTATATGTGGTCAAATATATAATATCATCTCGTTGTTTGATAAGATATTTGTATTGATTTCACTCCAACACCAAACACCTTCCCAATAAAATTAATGAAAGTATGTGATCCACTGTGATTTGAACCTGGGTTACATAACACACATTTGAATCACACTAACCATTTTACCCCATCAAGACAGTTATAAGTACAACACATGATTACGATTGATATCCATTTATCGAATACTGGACATCAATCTAATCATGTACTACACCCAACTTTGCTTATGAATAGCCTAATGGTTAAGTGAGAGGAAAGGATATTCATGGGGCATAGATCATATAGACCGACCTCGCTGCGAAATATTATGGCACCAACATGGCGGCCCCCCAAAAACTGTTGTCTGCTGCGAGTGTCCAGTAGAATGATGTCTATCTATCTATCTATTGCCTGACGCCGTGATCCCCGAAGGGTTGGCCATGAACGAACCACCCCCATGCACCTCTGTCCCCAGTTAGTCGACGCCCCTCCTCCCAACCAGCACCGCCTTCATTCATATACTTCCTCAATCCATCCTTCCACCTCTCCCTCAGTGCACCTCTCCCTCTCTGTCCTTCCACTTCGCTCTCGTACACCCTCTTAGTCAATCTCTCGCTTTCCATACGTTCCATATGGCTGAACCATCTCAAGTTGTTCCTTTTCACACTTTCCAGCACATCTACCGCCACACCACACCTCCTTCTTACTTCCTCATTCGTCTGTCTATCCCTCGATGTAACTCCGCACTCACTTCTCAAGTAACTAATTTTCAACGCTCTCACTCTTGGTCTGAGTCTCTTCCCGAACGTCCATGCTTCGCTTCCGTAAGTTACTGTCTGGATTGTCAAACTGTCATGCAAGGACTTCTTCACTTCCATACTGACCACTCTATTTCTTGTTACTGCTTTCAACGTTCCTACAACCCTCTTCCCCTGTTGCACCCTCACCCGCACTTCTTCATCCATAGTCCCATTTACTTAACACACTGCCCAGATACTTAAAAGAGCTGACAATCTCCATAGCCTGACCGTTCAACTTCACCCCTTTCGAAGACCATAACCTTGCTCTTCCCCGCATTTATCTTCAAATTCCGTTTTTCGCACACTGTTCCAAGCTCATTTACCAGACCCTGCAACTCCCATTCATTATCGCTCATCAGAACTGTATCATCCGCAAACAGCAGTATAGGTAGCTTCCACTCATTTCCCTCCCTTTTCAGCGATACACCAACATCCACTGCTCTTCCTAGTATTTCTTTCATGACTCCATCCATATATACAGTAAACAACCACGGCGACATCACACACCCCTGTTTCAACCCAACACTCAGGTCAAAGAACTCGCTCTGCTCATTCTCCACGCGTACTGCCGCATTTGCACCCTCATACATGCTCTTCACTGCTTTCAGCAACTTGCCATCTACTCCGTATATTCTAAGTACTTTCCACATGCCTTTTCTATCCACTCTGCCATAGGCCTTCTCCTAGTCCATAAAGGCAACATACACCTGTTGTTTCTTCTCCAGATATTTCTCCACAACACAATTCAGGGTAAAAATCTGATCTACACATCCTCTTCCCTTCCTAAAAACCTCCCTGCTCGTCGCCTATCCATTTCTCCGTTCTCACTCTCACTCCCTCAATCACTACCCTACTGTACACCTTCCCTACTACGCTTAAAAGACATATTCCTCAGTGGTTACCACACACTCATCTTTCCCCTTTGCCCTTATATAGGGGGACTATTATGCCAGTCTTCCAGTCATCGGGTGCATTCCCCTTCTCCCATGCTAGTTTGCACATTTTCCATACCCATTCGATCACTATCTCACCACCATACCTCAACATTTCCCCACACACTCCATCTGTTCCTGGTGCTTTCCCCAACTTCACTCTTTTCATGGCTTCCCACACTTCTGACCTCCTGATCCCCACCTCCTCCTCCACTACTTCTCTTCTTCTCCCTCCCATACCCCATCCAACTATGTTTGCTGGCTCTTCATTCCTTACATTTAGCAACTCGTTGAAGTACTCCCTCCATCTTTCCATTCTCTCTTGCTTCTCGGCTAGCATTCTCCCATTCTTATCTTTCATACTCTTACTGTTTCCCTTGCTACCTTCCCTAACTTTCTTGACTTCTTTCCAGAACAGTTTCTTACACTCCCTCCATTTTACACTCAGATTCCTTCCAAATTCCTCATCTACTCTTCTCTTACTTTCCTTCACTACTCTCTTCACCACTCTCTTTCTCTCCACGTACCTCGCTCGTTTCTGCCTCTCCAAATCTTCATTCCCTCTACTACCCAACCACTCTCTATACGCTTTCTTCTTATCTTCCACAGCTATTTTTACTTCTTCTGTCCACCATGCTGTACCTTTCACTCCCCTCCCTCTTCTCCTCACTCCACACACCTCCTCACATGCTGCACAGACCTCTTCCTTAAACACCCTGCTTATCTCCTCCACTTCCTCCATATCTTCCAGGTCGAACCCACCTAGTCGTCTTTCTACTACTCTCCTGTACTCTTCCCTGATTCCCTCCTCCTGTAGCCTCTCCACCTTCCTCTCGCCTCCCTCCAGCTCTCCTCACCCACTTCTTTTGTATCCTAGCCTTAGCTACTACTACATAATGATCAGACAGACCCCCTCCAATACCCCTATACACCCTAGCATCCATCACAATGATGTGAGTGGTTGAAATATTACTAAATTTTGTCAAGGGACTGGAGTTCTTGAAATGGGGCTCCAGTCCTTACAATATTCTTGACTTACAGTGTGCGGGCTTAATAATCTAAAAGGGTTGATAGCCTCTGAAGTCCTATTTCAACTAACTAACTAACTAAATCTTGTATCTGAAGCAGATAACCCCCCTAACTGATATAAAATCAATAATGTAAATAAATATATACATCACATAAGTAATTATGTGTAAATGAATAAGTAAATAATAATAATAACAACATATGAAACAAATAAATGCAAATAAATGAATAAAATAAAATACAGTATGATAGAACCCAATAAATACAATAATATAAGAAACAAGATAGTAATAATATATAATAAAAACAATACCAATATAGCAGATACTCTAGAATACAGCAATAAATAAATCACTATAATATAATAAATGCCAGGGGGAAATGTTACTGCCCATTGTAGGCTCTATTTTAACCCCTTCAACACGATTACGTCATGTTCATCATATTCTGGTTACCATTAGACGATACTGTCTATCTCTAGGACTCTAAGCGGTAAATACGATCTCAATAAACCACATGGATCCTTTGTAAACTGCATAATGTCATTGTTCTCATACTCTGGTCACCATTAGACGGTTATCTTTAGCTTGTTCTCTAGCTCTAGGACTCAGGGGGGGGGGTTATTTGCAATCTAAATGTACGATCTGAATATCATAGGTCCTTCGTAAACTGTATGAAATCGTCAAATTTAGCCAAAATATAAGGTCCACATTTGTCATCGTGCTGAAGGGGTTAACACTACCTGGTCCGACCTCTTGTGGGTTATCATGATATTTAGTTTGATTATTATTGAGGATTTTGCTTGTTTTTGCCATATTTGAGCAATGTATTTATAGTTTGTCCCTTAGGCTACAGAAACCCCTTCCCCAGACTTGTCCCTTAGGCTACAGAAACCCCTTCCCCAGACTTGTCCCTTAAGCTACAGAAACTCCTTCCCCAGACTTGTCCCTTAGGCTACAGAAACTCCTTCCCCAGACTTGTCCCTTAGGCTACAGAAACTCCTTCCCCAGACTTGTCCCTTAGGCTACAGAAACTCCTTCCCCAGACTTGTCCCTTAAGCTACAGAAACTCCTTCCCCAGACTTGTCCCTTAAGCTACAGAAACTCCTTCCCCAGACTTGTCCCTTAAGCTACAGAAACTCCTTCCCCAGACTTGTCCCTTAAGCTACAGAAACTCCTTCCCCAGACTTGTCCCTTAAGCTACAGAAACTCCTTCCCCAGACTTCCTTTAAACTATAAAAATGCCCACCCAGACCCCCGTCAAGCTAAATTTGTACATTTTTCGATATGAAAATGTCTAGGCCAAAGACCGATTTATTTTATGTTACAGGTTAGATATCCCTCGAACATAAACAAAAAACACAATTGAATGGGATGAATCGACTTTTTATTGTCAAACTATTGGGGTGAAACGTCTTAAGATCTTCAAACTAATCAAACTAATGGAGGAAAACAGGGAATATCCCAAAAATACCCCAGGGGCACAGTGCGTCCATGTATTGAGTATTGTTCACACGTGTGGGGAGGATCCTCTAACACAGCACTTCTAGACAAAGTAGAAAAGAAAGCCTTCCGTATCATTAACTCATGTCCACTCACCAATGTTCTACAATCTCTCTCTCTTCGCCGCAATGTTGCATCTCTCTCACTATTTTACCGCAATTCAATAATCAGTGTTCCTTAGAGCTCTCTCAGTGTATACACCCCCTCCTTGTAAAGCACGTAGCACCCGTCTTGCAACACAATTCCACCCCTACTCTGTGCAACTCTCCAACCCAAGCGTGAAAAGTTATTCTCAATCTTTTTTCTATTCAACAGCTGAGCTCTGGAACTCTCTTCCAGAATCAGTCTTTCCTTCTTCCTATGACTTATACTGCTTCAAACTCTGTTTGTCCAGGCATTTTGGCTTGAATGTCCCTTGATTTTGACCCTGTCACTCTTTCAACTCTGGGGGAGGTACTCGTCACAAGCAGTTCTGCCTTTTGTCTCCCTTACTCACATGAAAAACAAAAAGCTGTACGGAAGATATTATCTTTATCTATTGCCGGATGCTGTGATCCTCGAAGGGGTGGCCTTTGTCAAAGTACAAGAATGTATTGTGTATTTACCTTGCTGTACAAACCCATGTACTTTGGAGAAAGTTATTGCTGAAGGGGCGTGTGTATGTCAGTGTAAGAGTTGCTGTATGTACTGTATAATGATTGATGTGCGTGTGTGTGTGTGTGTGTGTGTGTGTGTGTGTGTGTGTGTGTGTGTGTGTGAATGGTATTCTATTTGTGTATTATGAAGCTAATGGAGCTACAATATGAATGGGATGAATGAGTGGCATATACTGTAATTGTCATGCAAATAAGATGAAATGTCTTAAAATCTTTAAACTAATGGAGTGAAACAGGGATATTCCAAACTGACTCTCCTCGCACCAGATATGTTAAGTATTAAGGGGGGTCACCTGTTTTTTTGTTTATCTTTATATCCTTTTCTCTCTTTCTCTGGCTTGTATCCATTCGCCCCCATTCAGCCAACTGTTTTAAGACGTTTTTCCCCATCCAGGTGTCAATTTCTTCCTGGCGAACGAAAGCGAGCCAGCATTATATGGAGAAATCAGGCTTCGCCGGATTTTTCTATCGAAAATTGTACAATTTTAGCTTGTTGTCAAAAATATATATATATATATTCTGGCTCGCTACCGCTCGCCAGGAAAATAATAACACCTGGATGGGGGTAATCGTCTTAATACAGTATGCTGAATGGGGCCGAATGGATACGAGCCAAAGAGAGAGGGAGAGAAAGAGAAAAACAAGTGAGGTGGGCCCCCTTAACCAATATGAAATCAATTCAAAGTCTATATCATTGAAAGGAAATGCTATAGTTTATATCACGATTCCTACAACCTGTATTTCCTGAACGTATTTAGAAATGTTACTATTTAGCTAGAGTATTATTAACAATTATGATATATACTGGATAACCTATACTGATTACAATATTTTTAAAACTATAAACTGTTATTCAATAGCATTAATGACAACTATAGTGATTTAATGAACATTATGAAGAAATTGAACCCATTACATTTCCCTTTCTCAGCACTCCAATATCAAGAATGGGATACTCCCGAGTCTGAGCCGCGTGTATTCCTTCCCATCCCTTAGACCTGACCCCTGTGGTGGCCTAGGCGGCACTGAAGACACCCCTGACTTTGAACCCTCACACCAACCCGCCCCGCCCCGTGCCCGCCCCAATGGTTGCCACTAGTCACAACTACAACCTGTGGCACGAAATTAACGAATACAAAGGCAGCAGTTTTATAAACAAGTGATTGCAATATAATATTCAAAACCTTAACTGTATGCGCTTGATCAAGGGAGTAAAAAGTGGTCTTCCTCATTGGAAGCAGAAACTATTTGATTTATGAGCGTCAGGAGGCGTGAAAGTCTGATCAGGGTTCGGGGGGCACCCACTGGAGCAACGTCTTGGGGGCAGCAGGTGAACTGAGTGAATGTCAGTGATACCCAAGCGGGCAGGTGGTTGAGACGTACTGTACAATCTCCCGCACCCACTCTCTCTCAGTGACTCTCGCGGGATTCAGTGAATATTTACGAAAGTCATAACAGACAGTATCAATACAAACTACACACCTGCAATCCATTATAGTCTATTAGAAAATATGAAACTCTAAATCTAGTTCCTTCGGGTATTTAATGCTTTAGACCTTATGTGGGTATAAATTTTCATGGTCAGTGAGGATGGCTGGCCAAGGACTACCTGTGAACACCGTAAGGCCTCATGGACATACGTTTTATTACCGGTCGTAGAAAGCTTAATTGGCGAGACAAGTGAAGAGACGAAATGAATGTGACTTATCTCTGCAAGATCTGCCAGCGATCAATAATGTGAGAGAAAGCTATAGTGGACTGGGCTGAATACTAAGAGGTATTCCCTGTGACTGACCTGTGGGGTGACGTGTGTAAGAAATGCTCGTAAATAAGACAAACATTGCTAACAGTGGCCGGCGTTTATTTAAGTCACAGTAGTAAGAGATTTGAATGCGGTGAGAGCGAGTGATCAGTTACGAGACAAGCGAGTGGCTCCCCAGCTATCAATATGGAGACAGTTGGCCACCAGGGGCGAGAGAAACCCTTCACTGACAGCAACAACAACAAAAACAACAACAAAACCAACAAGAACAACAACAATAACAACAACAACAACAGAACCGAGGAGAAATACGGCCTGCGCCCCAGAACAGTCATCAAGAGACTACAACAGGAAAAGGTTCGCCAGGAGGTCCCTAAAAGGCCAACCAAGTCAAAATCTAGACCAGCACCTTTGTCCAAGTATAGGAGAAAGACAGCTAACGCTCGTGAGAGGCATCGCATGAGGGAGATTAATAATGCATTCGAGTGTTTACGTAAAATTCTCCCAGAAGCTGCTGAAGTTGAAGCCAGCACCTCCACCATCACCAAGATCATGACACTCAGGCTGGCGGTCGAGTATATCAAGGCTCTCAGTTATGTCCTGGAGGATGGTGTTAACCACGAGCTGTGTTCTCTAGAAGGTGCACTACACACCACCATCCAAAGTTCTCTACAATCCTGTTTTCAGCACAGCTTCCAGCAGCACCCGCTCCAGCAACAGCACTCAGCAGCTTTCCTCCCCCCGCAGATATCTCCCCAGCTGCTAGGTCAATGTTCATCCTCGGGTCCTGTATCTGGTGCCAGTACCCCCTCCACTCTGCGGAGCTCCGTGAGCAGCACTAGTGACCTGGAGGACCTACTGTCAGACGATTCCGGTCTACTGGAGGACAACTTTGACGTCTTCCACGACATCCCGACCCTCACGGCAGCGGACCCCTTTGACATTGTATTGTGCGCCGAGCTGAGCTCCGTAACTGACCAAATTCGTCATTGTAGTGAAGTGCTGACGCTCCAGTAGATCAGTGCTGGAGTGTCATATCCGAATACCAGTGCTGGAGTGTCACGTCAGTAGATCAGTGCTGGAGTGTCATATCCGAATACCAGTGCTGGAGTGTCACGTCAGTAGATCAGTGCTGGAGTGTCATATCCGAATACCAGTGCTGGAGTGTCACGTCAGTAGATCAGTGCTGGAGTTTCACGTCAGTAGATCAGTGCTGGAGTGTCACGTCAGTAGACCAGTGCTGGAGTGTCACGTCAGTAGACCAGTGCTGGAGTGTCACGTCAGTAGACCAGTGTTGGGGTGCTAGATCACTAGATCAGTGCTTATAATGAACAATAAACATAATATAGTATTTTGGTGCTGATACTTATTTGAAAGACTACTTAAGTACCGGCAACAGTGAACCAGTGATATGGTCTCACAGACCAGTGTGCTAGTGAGTCTATTTTGTCCAGCTCATGTTAAACTGAATCCATTAGCAGCTGATATATCGATACACATGGAAAGATATGAAACTAATATGTCTCTGCATGATATAATTACCAAGTTATCTTTATCAATAACATGTTTCGGTAAATAACCTTCATAATATCTGAGTAACCACGATGGGGACATGGCAATTTGCTCCCAGCTGAAAATAAACAGGCTCTAGGCAAAGTTGACCAAATAGATTCGTACACACTCCGTGATTTGTGTGTTACTTATATTCTTACCTAACAAGAATTATCTCTTATACGACCATTAAGGGGAGTCACCGGTTTTTGTTTATCTTTCCCTCCTTTTCTCCCTTTACCTGGCTGGTATCCATTCGGCCCCATTCAGCAAACGGTTTTAAGACGTTTATCCCCATCCAAGTGTTGATTTCTTCCTGGCGAGCAACAGCGAGTCAGCATTGTATGGAGAATTCCGGCTTCACCGGAGACATTTTTCTATCGAAAATTGTACAAATGTAGCTTGCTGTCAAAACAAATATATATATATATATATATATATATATATATATATATGCTGCCTCGCTACCGCTCGCCAGGAAAATATTGACATTTGGATGGGGGTAAACGTCTTAAAACAGTAGCCTGAATGGGGCCGAATGGATACAAACCAAAGAGAGAGGGAAAGAAAGATATAACAAGCGAGGTGGGCTCCCTTAATTGATCATAGGAATTATGTACCCAATAACAAACTACAGTACACTGCACAAATTGTGTGTGCAGAATCGAACATACAACTGTAACGACATTGGTGCACATTATAAGCGTTGTAATTTGAACACATTAATTTTTAGAAAGTTTCAATAATTTGGCATTCATTATAGAACACATTAGCATTTTTCAATGTTGATGTGTTAAAATATCATGTTTTTGTTTCGTCCAGATTATAAGACAAACAACTACTATACTTCACTTATTATGCGTGCCATTTGTGCTACAGTTTTGTGTTGTTTATTATAACACAAACAACTACTATACTTCACTTATTATGCGTGCCATTTGTGCTACAGTTTTGTGTTGTTTATTATAAGACAAACAACTACTATACTTCACTTATTATGCGTGCCATTTGTGCTACAGTTTTGTGTTGTTTATTGCACACATTATTGTTACAGTGCGCACAACCAATTTAATGATACTATTTTTCCTTCCCTCTACACCGTAAACTTGTATACTCTTAATTGTAACATAAATGGTATAAATAGTGTTCATTGGTGTATCTATTATGTGCACCTCCACCATTGTAACATAAATGGTATAAATAGTGTTCATTGGTGTATCTATTATGTGCACCTCCACCATTGTAACATAAATGGTATAAATAGTGTTCATTGGTGTATCTATTATGTGCACCTCCACCATTGTAACATAAATGGTATAAATAGTGTTCATTGGTGTATCTATTATGTGCACCTCCACCATTGTAACATAAATGGTACAAATAGTGTTCATTGGTGTATCTATTATGTGCACCTCCACCATTGTAACATAAATGGTACAAATAGTGTTCATTGGTGTATCTATTATGTGCACCTCCACCATTGTAACATAAATGGTACAAATAGTGTTCATTGGTGTATCTATTATGTGCACCTCCACCATTGTAACATAAATGGTACAAATAGTGTTCATTGGTGTATCTATTATGTGCACCTCCACCATTGTAACATAAATGGTACAAATAGTGTTCATTGGTGTATCTATTATGTGCACCTCCACCATTGTAACATAAATGGTACAAATAGTGTTCATTGGTGTATCTATTATGTGCACCTCCACCATTTTGGTTACAATTAAGGGGAGATGGTCGGTTTTTCTGGACACCCTTCTTCCTCATGCTTAGCCCCTTTAGTTTTCACATTTTAAGACGTTCAGGCCATTGGTTTGGCGAATTTAAGACCCTTTTCTTTGTCAATGTTAAGACTTTTCGTGTAATTTAGGTGTCGATTTATTCCTGGCGAGCGATACTGAGCCTCTAGTTTGGGAGGATCCTGCCTTCGACTGGGACATTTTTCTACCTAAAAATGTACAAATTTATCTTAAAGAGGGATCCTGGGGTTGTTTATTTAAGTTTGATGAAGGTCTAGGGAGGAAACTAGACAAATAGTAAATAGAAGAAAAAAAAATCGACCAAAAAGGGAACCATCCCCCTTAAGTGGTAATTAAGGGAACCATCCCCCTTAAGTGGTAATTAAGGGAACCATCCCCCTTAAGTGGTAATTAAGGGAACCATCCCCCTTAAGTGGTAATTTTACAGTGTATAAAATCACGGAGTGTGTACAAATTCCCGTGGGATTAATCTATAGCTAGGCTCCAGTGAACAATACTATACATCAGGGATATAATATACACTAAAGGACATACACAAGCTACAGTCTATAGCTAGGCTCCAGTGAACAATACTATACATCAGGGGTATAATATACACTAAAGGACATACACAAGCTACAGTCGCGCTAATAAGTGAGGTCTCGGCACCAAGTATGTTTTGATCAATAATTGGTATCAGCAATGTCTAAGCTGGATTTTTTCATATTGAATGAAAAATACAAAACATGTTCCTACACTTACCCACCCTATTCAACATCTGACAGACATTAATACAGCACAGAGCAAGCCAAACGTAATGACAGCTGGGACATGACTTATTAGCGCGACCGTACTGTATAACAGATCATTGGATATATTGATGGTGATTTACCTCTCTAGCCTTGCTTGCCATGAGTTTATTACCACCAATACAACATTAATGGGGGATGAGCTGGGTGTTCTGGCCCCGTTCTCCCTCGTGTTTAGCCCAATTGGTTTTTAGATTTTAAGAATTTCACACAATTAGTTTGTCGATTTTAAAACCGTTCGTTCTATTTCTATATCAATATCAAGACCTTTCCTGCCATTTAGGTGTCGATTTATTCTTGGCGAGCGATAGCGAGCCTGTAATTATGAGAGAAACTGGCCTTTGGCCGGGAAATTTTTCTGTCGAAAAATGTATAAATTTATCTTGAAGGGGTGTCTAGGGAGTGTTTTTGTTAAGCTTGATGAAGGTCTAGCGAGGAAATTACAACATAAATCAATATATAAATAAATAGACCCCAAAATAACCACTGTCCCCTTAAATGGGTACATATTATGGCCACTTTATTTACCCTCTTCATAGCCATATTTGGATTAACAGTGTCTCCAAGTGGTGTTATTAATACGAGTCCTTACATAATGTGGGTAAGAAAAAGGTAACTAGATTAACAGTGTCTCCAGGTGGTGTTATTAATACCAGTCCTTACATAATGTGGGTAAGACAAAGGGTAACTAGATTAACAGTGTCTCCAGGTGGTGTTATTAATACCAGTCCTTACATAATGTGGGTAAGACAAAGGGTAACTAGATTGTCAATAATAATCAATCTATGAACCCCTTCTGTACCGGCGACGACTTTTTAATTATATTTTACCTATATTTAGATTATTTTATGAGTTCAAGAAGGATCTTTGGATGTAAAAAGGGTTGAGTGAGATAGTTCGATGCCTGTTAATTATTGGAGACCCTATTTAAACTGAATACAATCATATAATAGTTCCCTGCATATAATAAACAGAATGTCACTGGTACTGAAGGGGTTAAAGGTATATTGGTGGTAATAAACCCACTTTACCCAAGGACTCAAAGGTAAATCACCATCAATATACCCATGATCTTATATACCTTTGTCGTACCCTTTATATACTATTAATATGTTACAGCGTATGACGTCATTACTTAAGGGGAGATAGGCCGTTTTTATGGACCATCTTTTCCCTCAAGTTTAGCCCCATTGATTTTCAGATTATATGACGTTGGGCCCATTAGTTTGGCGATTTCAAGACCTTTCGCCCCATTTCTTTGTCAATATTTAGATTTTTCTTGTCATTTAGGTGTCATTTTTTCCCCGGCGAGCGATAGCGAGCCTGTTGTATAAGAGAAACTGGCCTTCGGCCTGGATATTTTTCTATCGAAAAATGTAAAAAATTATCTTGAATGAGGGTCTTGGGCGGGTGTTTTTTAAGCTTGATGGAGGCCTACGGAGGAAACTAATGAAATAATGAAAATATACATACATAAGCAAATAATACGACCCATCTCCCCCTAATTTAGTTCATAAACTATATTTATTGAACTACACTGTAGTGTGTTCAACTCCATCTGGTGAAAATTGTGATTTTCTAGCAACCGATTTTCTAACACGTAACCCTTTCAGTATTTGAGGACGTATTTCTTCATTATGTTTAATTTAGGCTATCATTCATTATACGAGTTTATGCAGTTTGGCAAGGACCTCTACACTCTTTATGCAGTTTGGCAAGCACCTCTACACTCTGTATGCAGTTTGGCAAGCACCTCTACACTCTGTATGCAGTTTGGCAAGCACCTCTACACTCTTTATGCAGTTTATGCAGTTTGGCAAGCACCTCTACACTCTTTATGCAGTTTATGCAGTTTGGCAAGCACCTCTACACTCTTTATGCAGTTTATACAGTTTGGCAAGCACCTCTACACTCTTTATGCAGTTTATACAGTTTGGCAAGCACCTCTACACTCTTTATGCAGTTTATGCAGTTTGGCAAGCACCTCTACACTCTTTATGCAGTTTATACAGTTTGGCAAGCACCTCTACACTCTTTATGCAGTTTATGCAGTTTGGCAAGCACCTCTACACTCTTTATGCAGTTTATGCAGTTTGGCAAGCACCTCTACACTCTTTATGCAGTTTATGCAGTTTGGCAAGCACCTCTACACTCTTTATGCAGTTTATGCAGTTTGGCAAGCACCTCTACACTCTTTATGCAGTTTATACAGTTTCGCAAGCACCTCTACACTCTTTATGCAGTTTATGCAGCTTGGGAAGCACCTCTACACTCTTTATGCAGTTTATACAGTTTGGCAAGCACCTCTACACTCTTTATGCAGTTTATGCAGTTTGGCAAGCACCTCTACACTCTTTATGCAGTTTATACAGTTTGGCAAGCACCTCTACACTCTTTATGCAGTTTATGCAGTTTGGCAAGCACCTCTACACTCTTTATGCAGTTTATACAGTTTCGCAAGCACCTCTACACTCTTTATGCAGTTTATGCAGCTTGGCAAGCACCTCTACACTCTTTATGCAGTTTATACAGTTTCGCAAGCACCTCTACACTCTTTATGCAGTTTATGCAGCTTGGCAAGCACCTCTACACTCTTTATGCAGTTTGGCAAGCACCTCTACACTCTTTATGCACTTTATGCAGTTTGGCAAGCACCTCTACACTCTTTTAGATAGGGGTGTGAAAATGGTACATGCAATGGCCGTAAAATATACCCTTATCAATTTGGTACATTCGCGCTAATAAATGATGTCTCGTCACTAATTATGTTTTGATCAATAATTGGTATCAGCATTATCTAAGCTTCATTTTTTCATATCGAGTAAAATATACAAACTTTTTCCTACACTTACCCACCCTATTCAACATCCGCCAGACATTAATACAGCACAGAGCAAGCCAAACGTAATGCCAGCTGGGACATGACTTATTAGCGCGACCGTACATTAAGAATAAAATACTTGTTTAATATAAGGATGGAAATGGATAGCACTATCAATATACTCACTAATCTCATATATCTTTATTACACCTCTGTAAGTATTACACAGTAATAATACACACCAATATCAAATATATAAGCATTAAGATAGAGTGTACGATGCCTTTCCATTTTAATTTGGCTAGCAAACGTTGAAATATAAATGAAGTCTTCTAATTATCAAGAGATCAATAATATAAACTTAACCTTTTAAACCTCCCAGTACTTTCTAAGCACGCATTGCTTTTCTATTTTTATGAAGGGACTGGGGTTCTCGAAAAGGGGCTCCAATCCTGACGTTATTCTTGATTTTAAGTGTGCTGGCTTAATAATACAATAGGGTTGATAGCCTCTGAAGTCCTATTTCAACTAACTAACAATTTTTATGGTTAATATTAAACGATTTTATGCAGATCGGGAAGGTCATATGGAAGTCAGATTTGGCTCATTACCCTTTTAATTCCCACAGATCCTTCCTAAGCTTTATAGAGTCGTTTAATGATAGCCAGAACAAATTGTTGTAACGCGGCATAATCCACAAGACTTACTCAACATTATGACAAAACTGCTCTTTCATATTAGTTGAAATAGGACTTGAGAGGCTATCAACCCTTCTGGATTATTAATTGAGCAGACTGTAGGTAAAGCATAACGTCATGACTGGAGCCCCTTCTCGAGAACATTTTATATATCATGTGTACAATATAGAACACCAAACTACAAAACAATGACATACGTATGATTAAGGTGAGGCTGATGGACTGTTGAGGTTAAGGGAACATGGGTTGTTTATCTGGTCCCCTTTCTCCCTCGTGTTTTGTTTTGAGATTATATGACGTTAGGCCCATTAGTTTGGCGATTTTAACACCTTTCGTCCCAATTCGTTGTCAATATTAAGACCTTTCGTGTCATTTATGTGTCGATTATTTCCTGGCGAGCAGTAGCGAGCCTGAAATTTTAAGAGGAACCGGCCTTCGGCTGGAAAATTGTTCATCCGAAAAATGTACAAATTTAACTTGAAGGGGGTCTAGGGGGTGTTTTTCTAAGTTTGATGGAGGTCTAGCGAGAAAACTAAGAAATAAAGGAATACATTAATTAATAGACCAACAAAGAAAACAAGACCAAAACGGTCCGTCTCCCCTTAATGTGTAATAACAGTTACTGTGTTATAACAGGAACAGTTATGTGTAATAACAGTTACTGTGTTATAACAGGAACAGTTATGTGTAATAACAGTTACTGTGTTATAACAGGAACAGTTATGTGTAATAACAGTTACTGTGTTATAACAGGAACAGTTATGTGTAATAACAGTTACTGTGTTATAACAGGAACAGTTATCGTAGGCGTTTTGAATACATACGAACTGAAATATACTAATGTGTTCTATAATGAATGGCAAAATATTCATTATACGAGACTTTCTAGAATGTGTTGAAATACAAATGATTGATATGTGTTACTCAGTTACTTGTTCGTCAAGGGGAATCCACGCAATTTTGCGAGCTAAGCTCATTATTATCACGCCTCCTTAACTGGGAATGTATTGCGTGAAATGCATGTTACGTGTTTTATGTACTGTTGGAATGGCTGTGGATGTGTGTGTAGTCTGTATTTTTAGCCAATTGGCGACATCGGAAACGAAGGCTTAGGGTGGATCTGTATGGTACCATTCTCACTATAGACGGTACCGTCTCGCCCGAAGGCTTAGGTAGCCATCAGCTTAGGTGAACCATATGATACCCATCTCGCCTTGTACCATTTTTGCCAACCCCAGATGGGACGTCACAACGTCGTCCACTTATTCCAGGTACCTATTTACAGCTAGGTGAACTGAGGCTAACACATGAAAGGAGACAAGCCCAATTTGTGCCAATGTTGATGCTGTTATGAAGTTCGATGCTGTACATGCAAGTATTACAGTTTAGGAAGGGAATGTGGGAGTCATGTTTAACGCTTCCAATATTGGAGGCCGATTGTTCACTATATTTTGGCTAACACAGAACGATGTGACTCCGGTTTGGAAGGCCCTCCAGTAGAAGGTGTAAAGGCTATCTCTATTAAGGGGGGATGGGCTGGGTTATCTGGCATCCTTCTCCCTCGTGTTTAGCCCCATTGGTTTTTAGATTTTAAGAAGTTTGGCCCATTAGTTGGCGATTTTAAGAATTTACACCCCATTTATTTGTCAATATTAAGACCTTTCGTGCCATTTAGGTGTCGATTTTTCATGGCGATCAAAAGCGAGCCTGGAATTTTTTCTGTCGAAAAATGTAGACATTTATCTTGAAGGGGGGTCTAGGGGGTATTATCTTGAAGGGGGGTCTAGGGGGTATTTTTTACAGGTTGATGAAGGTCTAGCGAGGAAACTAAAAAAAATAAAAAAATAAAATAAAATAATAAGCAAACACAGTGTATACGCCCATCTCCCCTTAACCCTTGACTCCACAATATTAGCCTAAAGTTAACAAGCGTGTGTACTAAGGCCTATACAATGACAGTAACAAATGCCTCCTCATATACTAAAAAGGTTAAATGAGATAGACGTTATCCCTTCGATTCAAAGAGCGCCTTCCTAAGCTGACTCAAAACGTCTAATGTTAGCCATAAAATGTGATAGTGTGTTATATATTTACTTTGGAGGCAAACCTGGAAAAGTGTTAAGCTAATAGTATTTATAATTAAGGGTATCGAATATATATTATAAAATTAGGTACCAAATATAAATTGATTGGGTATATTGTTGGTGATTTCCATTTCCATATATCTATGAAGTTGGTTTATTACCATCAATGTGCCTTTATAAAGCCGATATCACACGAGAGATTTTATAGTCAACATTCGATGATCACCATTTTTCTGGCAACATATCTGGAGTATTTAGCCCTGGTATAGGAAACTAGACTGATGGTAGATTAGTTTAGGTAACCGAAATATTATATATGTTGACCTCATAAGCTGCCAGACCAGTGTTAAGGATAAATGTTGAGGGAAAAAGCGCTTGTGTGATACCGGCTTAAGGGTATACTTTTATGGACACCTTAATTTCCCTTTTCGTTCACCATTATTGTTTACAGAAGAGGAATTACCTATGTAGGTGAATCAAATCATTGGGTATATTGGTAGGGATTTACCTTTCTGTCCTTGTATTAGATGAGTTTATAATTATACCTTTAAATTATTACTTTCTGTCCTTGTATTAGATGAGTTTATAATTATACCTTTAAATTATTACTTTCTGTCCTTGTATTAGATGAGTTTATAATTATACCTTTAAATTATTACTTTCTGTCCTTGTATTAGATGAGTTTATATACCTTTAAATAATTACTTTCTTATGGAAACTATATTTACCTTTTTCATACCCATTATTTTCTTTTTGGAGTGCAGGCTTGACCTCTTGTCCATAATAATGTTCCCCTTTAAAGGTATATTACCCAATATATACAACTATATGAAGGTATATACGAACAGGGAAATCAAAGTGCCCAAAATACTATACTCTTATCAAGGTATATTGGTAGAACTAACCCCATCTAACATAAACGTTGGAAGGTTAATCACTATCAATATACCCAATGATCTTATATACCTTATATACCCAATGATCTTATATACCCAATGATCTTATATACCCAATGATCTTATATACCTTTTTAATACTTTTCCATAACCTTCATTATCTACAGTAAACCGTCAGACCATTTTTGTGAACTTAGAAAGAACGTCTACACTGTCATAGTTGTGCGTGCATAATCGATCATATTATACCTAACATATTTGCTACACATCTTAAGGAGGTAGTGCTTGGTTTTTGGTCGATATATTTATCTATTAATTTATTTTTTAGTTTCCTCGCTAGACCTCCATCATGCTTAGAAAAACACCCCCTAGACCCCCTTTCAAGATAAATTTGTAAATTTTTCGGTAGAAAATGTCCAGGTCGAAGACCGGTTCCTTCTAAAATTAGAGGCTCGCCATCGCTCGCCAGGAAAAAAATCGACACCTAAAGGGCACGAAAGGTCTTACTATTGACAACAAAATGAGGCGAAAGGTGTCAAAATCGTCAAGTTAATGGAACGAACGTCTTAAAACCTCAAAACTAATATGCTAAACATGAAGGAGAAGGGGGTTCAGAACAAGCGAGTACTACCCCCTTAAGCGAGTACCACCCCCTTAAGCGAGTACCACCCCCTTAAGCGAGTACCACCCCTTTAAGCGAGTACCACCCCCTTAAGCGAGTACCACCCCCTTAAGCGAGTACCACCCCCTTAAGCGAGTACCACCCCCTTAAGCGAGTACCACCCCCTTAAGCGAGTACCACCCCCTTAAGCGAGTACCACCCCCTTAAGCGAGTACCACCCCCTTAAGCGTTTTATTTTTCACATATTTTTAGAAAGTTTCATGATTTTATAGAATGCATTAGTATTTTTCCCAAATGTGATGTGTTTATGATGCTTGGGAAATAGGGTAAGTTGTTAATGGTATATTTGTCTGTACTTAGGGGACACTGACTGCTTTTTTGGCCTATAAATTCATTCATTCATAAATTCTTAGTTTCCTCGCTAGACATCCCTCAAACTTAGAAAAACATCCCCTAGACTCAAGATAAATTTGTACATTTTTCGGTAGAAAATTGTCCCGGCCGCAGGCCGGTTCCTCTTATAATTACAGGCTCGTTATCGCTCGCCAGGATAAAATAGACTCCTAAATGGCACGATAGGTCCTAAAATGTATAACGAAATGGGACAAAAGGTCTTAAATCGCCAAACAAATGGGCCGAACATCTAAAAATCTCATAAATAATGGGACTAAACGCGAGGGAGAAAGGGGACCAGAACAATGGCCGCCTCCCCTTAAATTACATGGGTATATGACCACCGATATATCATTAAAGGGTTACTACTCGCTTTTTAGGCTCCCCCTTCTCCCTCGTGTTCAGCATGTTAATTTTGAGATTATAAGACGTTCGTTCCATTAGTTTGGCGATTTTGAGACCTTTCGCCCTATTTTTTTGTCAATATTAAGACTTTTCGTGCCATTTAGGTGTCGATGTTTTCCTGGCGAGCGATAGCGAGCCTGTAATTTAAGAGGAACCGGCCTTCGGCCGGGAAATTTGTCTACCGAAAAATGAAAAAAATTATCTTGAAAGGGGGTCTAGGGGGTGTTTTCTTTAAGCTTGATGGAGGTTTAGCGAGGAAACTGAAAAATAAAAATAATTTATGAATACATAGGCCAACAATCAAGCACTACCCCCTTATAGGGTATATTATTATGTATATTGTATATTGTATACATAGGTCAACAATCAAGCACTACCCCCTTATAGGGTATATTATTATGTATATTGTATATTGTATTTACCATTTTCATTCCTTTTAAAACTCTTATTTTTTGTTTATAGTGATGGATATTAAATATGAAAATAAAACAATTGTAAATATATATAGATTTGCTACAGTTTTAAGCGTAGGGTATGTAATATTGTATTAAAGTGTAAATAAATATAAATAAATAGCATAATTTGTACATTAGGCCCTATTTATACAGTACATAGTTTAAATGTGGAAAGATAATATCTTTAAGCTCAACTGGTGTTAATTTGTATAATAAAGTTTTCTATTCTATTAATGTGTTTTATAAGTCCTTTTATAAATAACTAACCAATCACTGTAATGACCCATCAAAAAAAGTTACAACTCTTTGGACAAATACAGATATTGATTTTCTTCTATCTTAATTAACCGTATCTGGTGAGAGGTGGGCCTTTTGAACCCTCTCTGTTTCAATTCATTGGCGTGAAGATTGTAACGCTTGTATTCTTATATCATGGCTTCCCTTCGCAGCACCGTTAAGGGGGCAATGCTTGGTTTTTGGTTTATATATGTATTTATTAATATATATATTTTTGGTTTATATATGTATTTATTAATATATATATTTGTTATTTTCCTCGCTAAACCTCCATCAAACTTAGAAAAACACCCCCTAGACCCCCATTCAAGATAAATTTGTAAATTTTTCGGTAGGCAAATTTCCTGGCCAAAGGCCGGTTCCTTCTAAACATAGAGGCTCGCTCCCGCTCGCCAGGAAATAATCGACACCTAAAGGGCACGAAAGGTCTTAATATGGACAAAACAGTGAGGCGAAAGGTCTCAAAATCGCCATACTAACGGAACGAACGTCGTAAAACCTCAAAACTAATATGCTAAACATAAGGGAGGAGAACAAACGAGTACTACCCCTTAATAGACGAAATAGCTTGAAAAATGACGTTACCTTTAGAAGTGGTAATAGTAATCCGTGTCCTCTTCATAAACAACACTCATTCCCACAGTAATCGTTCTGTATCAGGCGCTGCGAAGAGAAACAATTTTTTAAAGGAGCCCACCTCACTTTGTTTCTCTTTCTCTCCCTCTCTCTTTGGCTTGTATCTATTCGGCTCCATTCAGCCTACTGTTTTAAGACGTTTACCCCCCTTCAGGTGTCAATATTTTCCTGACGAGCGGAAGCAAGCCAGCATATATATATTTTTGTATTGACAGCAAGCTAAATTTGTAAATTTTTGGATAGAAAAATGTCTCCGGCGAAGCCGGATTTCTCCATATAATGCAGGCTCGCTATCGCTCGCCAGGAAGAAATCGACACCTGGATGGGGATAAACGTCTTAAAACAGTTGGCTGAATGGTGCTGAATGGATACAAGCCAGGGAAAGCGAGAACAGGAGAGAAAGATAAAAAAAAGCCGGTGACCCTCCTTAAGAATACCACCCTAAGACTTTTCACCTCATTAATTTGGCGGTTATAAAGCACTTCACCCCATTTAGGTGTCGATTTTGTTTCTGGACGAGTGATGGCAAGCTTACTATTTAGGAGAAACTGGCCTTTGGTCTGGAAAACTATTTACCCCAAAATGTACATATTTAATTTGAAAGGGGTATGGAGGGCGTTTATTAGCGTAAAGGCGGTCTGGGAAGTCGTTTTTCTTAGTCTAGGTGACAAACTAAATATACATTGGTCAAAAAAGGCTAACCAATATTGAAATAATTATAGTTCAACAAACTATCATACTATCCCCTAAGACGTCACACAAGATAGTGTTCAATGCTAAAATTAATAGTGTTATGAATATGTTAGTAGTTATATTGTCCCTTGAGTTAACCCATACAGTACCAGGGACGTCCTTTTTATAATATTCTGGCAACTAATAGGCGATTATATTAAGCTTAGGAAGGACTTCTACCAATAATATGGTTTCAAACTATCACAACCACCCTTTTTAACTACCACAGATCCTTCCTAAGATGCATACTATTGTTTAAATATAGCTAGAATACAATATAACACACGTCGCTGATAATATTCAAAGGGTTAAGAATACATTTCTGTTTGAAGCATTTTTGCCAGATTTGCTATTTATAACGACATAATATTATGTGACATCACATCTCCCTATATATAGCCATCGTATGTTAAATCCCAACATCATAATTACAGCGACGTCATAAGAACATAAGAACATAAGAAAATGGGAGTTTGCAGAAAGCCAATTGGCCTAAGCAAGGCAGATCCCTGTCCCACACAACCCCAATTACAAAGCCTAATTATAGGCTCAACACTCTAATACCCTGAGGATCATCTTACCAAAACGTTTAGAGATTAACGCAGGATTACGGGGGTCTGCAGAGCGCTGATTGGCCCAACCCTGCTGATCCCCCTTCACACCCAACCCTTCTCGTCCATATGCTTATCCAATTTTATCTTAAAGATCCCTATCGTTTTTAATCCCACTATAGCACTTGGTAGTCCGTTCCACCCATCTACAACTCTGTTACCAAACCAATATTTGCCTATATCTTTTCTGAAACGAAATTTATCTAATTTGAAACCATTGGTACGAGTTCTTTCGCTATCACTGAGCTTTAGTACATTTGTCATGTCCTCTTTGTTAATCCCACTAACCCACTTGAACACCTCTATCATATCCCCTCTAACTCTGCGTCTCTCTAACGAATGTAAGCCTAATTTCATCAACCTTTCTTTATACGGAAGATTTCTAATATTATGGATAATTTTTGTCATTCTACGTTGTACTCTCTCCAATGAATCTATGTCCATTTTGTAATAAGGACACCAAAATTGAACAGCATAATCCATATGGGGTCTCACTAATGACAAGTAAAGTTTTAAGATAACATCAGCAGTTCTGTTACTCACACTCCTAGAGATGAACCCGAGAATCCTGTTTGCCTTGTTTCGAACGCTTATACACTGTTGTCTAGGCTTCAAATCATTGCTAACAAACACACCTAGATCTTTCTCACAATTCGAGTTTTCTAATTCCACATTAGCTAGTTTATATTTAACATTTGTATGCATCTTCCCTATCTTTAATACCTTGCATTTGTCAATGTTAAACTTCATCTGCCAATTTACTGACCATTCGTGTAAGGTATCTAGATCCCTTTGGAGGCACTCTATATCTCTATCTGAATCAATTGTTCTCCCCATTTTGGTATCGTCTGCAAATTTACTTATCCTACTAGTTATACCTAAATCAAGGTCATTTATGTATATAACAAACAACAGAGGACCTAATACAGATCCCTGGGGGACACCACTTTTGACTGCTCCCCATTCTGACTTCGTACCATTTATGCTGACTCTCTGCTTCCTACCAATTAGCCATGACCTAATCCATCCCAACAACGCCCCACCTATTCCACGCGCCTCAACCTTTCTCATCAATCTCTCATGGGACTCTGTCGAAAGCTTTACTGAAATCTAAATACATTATATCATATGACTTGTCATTATCTACTGCTCATATACCTCTGAGAAGAAACTAAGCAAATTAGTAAGGCAAGAACGTCCCTGAGTGAATCCATGCTGAGAAGCATTTATTAAATTAAATGTATCTAAGTGGTTTCTAATTTTACTAGCAATAATTGACTCTAGTAGCTTTCCTATGATTGATGTAAGACTAATGGGACGGTAATTGGATGCTATTGATTTGTCACCTTTTTTGAAGATCGGAACTACGTTTGCAAGCTTCCAAGCTTCTGGAACTATACCTGTCTCCAATGACTTGTTAAATAAAAATGTTAATGGGTAACTTAACTCATCCCTACATTCTTTTAATACTCTAGCATATACCTCATCAGGACCAGGCGATTTATGAGGTTTCAGTCTGTCAATTTCCTTAAGCACATCATTTCTACTGATAGTAACCGTACTTATCCTATTTTCTATACTATCGCTATATACCTTACGGACTTCTGGAAACTGTGCCAAATTTTCATTAGTGAAAACGGAAAGAAATTGACTATTTAATGTACTGCACATTTCTAAATAATTTTCTGTCATTTCTCCTATCGAAGTTTTAAGTCATAGTCATAACTACATTGCAAAAAAACATGCATACAATATAGAACACATCACAGAAACATGCATACAATATAGAACACATCACATAAACATGCATACAATATAGAACACATCACAGAAACATGCATACAATATAGAACACATCACAGAAACATGCATACAATATAGAACACATCACAGAAACATGCATACAATATAGAACACATCACAGAAACATGCATACAATATAGAACACATCACAGAAACATGCATACAATATAGAACACATCACAGAAACATGCATACAATATAGAACACATCACAGAAACATGCATACAATATAGAACACATCACAGAAACATGCATACAATATAGAACACATCACAGAAACATGCATACAATATAGAACACATCACAGAAACATGCATACAATATAGAACACATCACAGAAACATGCATACAATATAGAACACATCACAGAAACATGCATACAATATAGAACACATCACAGAAACTAAATGAGTTCACAACTTAGTCGTGCCAATTAGAACATGTTTTAGAAACCTTTCACTATTTTGGCATTCCTAATAGAACACATTTACAATACGAATCTTGTGTTAAAGAAAAACCCAAAAAAAGTTTTCAAATTGTTACACAAAAAAGAATACCATATGTGTGTTAAATTGTTGTGTTATGTTTGTTTGTTTTTCTATGTGGATGAGGGAGACTAAAGGCAAAACTGCCTGTGACGAGTGCCTCCCCCAGAGTTAAAAGAGTGACTGGGCCAAACTCAAGGAATTTTCGAGCCAAAATGTCTGGTAACACGGACTTTGAAACAATTTAAGTCATAGGATGAGGGAAAGATGGATTCAGGGAGAGAACTCCAGAGCTCAGCTGTTGAATAGAAGATGATTGGGAGTAACGTTTCACTCTTGAGTTGGAGACTTGTACATAGTAGGGGTGGGATTCTGTTGCAAGATGGGTACTACGTACCCTACATATAGGAGGTGGTATGCACTGATAGAGCTCTGAGGAACACTGATTATTGTAGTAGCGATAAAATAGCGAGACAGATGCAACATTGCGACGAAGAGAGAGAGAGAGATTACAGAGAGTCAGTGTTATATATATATATATATATATATATATATATATATATACTGTATATATATTTATATACTGTATATAATTATATAGTATATATATATATATATATATATATATATATATATATATATATATATATATGTATATATATATATATATATATATGTATATATATATATATATATATATATATATATATATATATATATATATACAGTATATATTGAAGGTTATGGCTAGTTGGTTGTTGCAGAGCTTCTTGTATGTCTTTTCCCATTCTCTGAGACCATTCTTGCCTTACGTATGAAGATGTCTAAATTCATTATAGGTGATACTACACGATTATACTGTATGTACACTCGACCACAAAACAATCTTTACACTGGTGAGCAATAGAAACTTGTGTGAACGGAATAAATCAGGTGAAGCATACTTATTACCCAAAGATTTCGAATCACTTCCAGTATATTTAGAGAGTTAGTGTAAAGATTGTTTTTTGGTCGAGTGTACTGTACATAGTACTTAGCTATAACCCCTTTCTTCCGCACCCCCACCTCTCCTCTCCCACTGTCCTCACTTTTCAACCTCCTCCTCCCGCACCCCCACCTCTCCTCCCCCACTTTTCAACCCCTTCCTCTCGCACCCCCACCTCTCAGCTCTCCTCCCCACTCCCTCCTTTCTATCTCCCTCAGTCATGAGTGTTTTGAATCATGTGCACAAAAGCCTAAGGTTTCAAACTTCTGACTGAGTTAGCATTGGCAACACCAAGTGGGTAACCCGTGAGTAGGCAACTGTACAATACATATTCCATGCAAATATGAACATTTACATACATAGATCGATCATTCATACAAACATATATGCAATATCTAAGTTTTCTCATATCACGAGGAATTAACACCATTCGTAACATCCCTCAAGAATTTGAATATACCTGTACAGTACCTGTAAATGTAGTATTCAATTATGAAAACATTGTCAAGGCTACTTTGATCAACAGCAACCCTAAAAATGGTGCAGGTGGTGTTTATTTCATTCCTTGTAAAGGATGTAATGACCTATACATAGGACAAACGGGACAAAGATTAGAGGATAGAGCTAAACAACACCGACAAACAGTAAGGTCACCTCAAGAATCTAATGGTACTTTTATCACAAACAAAGACAAGACCATAATACAAATTGGAATGACGCTAAGATGTTCTACTGGTCAGGCTGCTATTATGAGTTATTATGATATTTTCCGAGTCCGCCTTCATCAGAGTATATAACAATACTATGAATCTAAATGATGGCCTTTACTAAATAAATAACATCCTGCTAAATCTCCTCCTTGAAAATAATAAAATAAAAGTAGCTAGAAACATATCTGCAGACCGTCAGATTGTAGACTGACACATCTGGTAGGTTGACCTCTGACCATTATGGTGAGGTAAATCCTCATAGTATTAGTGAGTTAGATATATAATTACTCCGGTACACGTGAGGTATAATCATTATGTATTTACTTTTTATATCAATGATAAATATTTTATACTGCATATGTGTATATGTATGTATGTGTATGTATACTGTATGTGTATGTTTTGTATGTATGTGTGTGTGACGTGTATGTATACAGTATGTATGCAATTGTGTGTGTATATATATATATATATATATATATATATATATATATATATATATAGTCTCTTTTAAACAGACGAGGTTAGAAGCAATAGCAGTTTCAGCATTCAGGATTTTATTGTTACAGCTTTCAATAGTTCTAACAATTTTCTTCTGGGGATCAGAGATGAGGTACAAAAGGTTAGCAAAATTCATGGTGGATCCAACGTTTCACAAGTAAACATCTTGCATCTTCAGGGAATGGAGAGGTAATGGTTAGAATAGGGACAAAGCATCTTATTTATACAAAATTCGAGGATCAAGTAGAGGGAGGTGGGCGGAGCTACTGGGTGTGTGGTGGCTGTTCATTGGTGGAAGGTAGTCTATTCGTGAGACGGGCACTAAATCTTATCGGTGGTTGGTTGTTGGCTGTGGGTGGCTGTGATTGGTTGGTGTTGTCAGTTGTGTGCTGAGCGTGGAAGTGTAAGGAAGGGGGGCGCGGGGCGAGAGGAGGGGGGGCAGCATGCCTGTAGCGCTTGCCTGAAGGAAGAATTTGAAGGTCTTGTGTTTGGTTGTTGATGCTGGGGTTGAGTGTTTGGATGTATAGAGCTTCTAAAATAGCTAGTCTTCTGGGGTCTGATTCTTTGTCGAGTATGGTGGTTTGTTTGTCTAGGTCGGCGCGAGTTAGGGCAAGATGGTGGGGGGCTTGATAGTGATCGTTTATAGCGCCAGATTGAAGGTGGAGGGTTAGTCGACGGGAAAGGCGAGTCTGTGTCATTCCAACATAGGATAGGGGTCCACAGTCCCCAGAGGTACAAATATGCTGGTATATCACATGATCGTCTTTCGGTTGGTTGTTGGTGGAAATTGGGCGGTTACGGAGGACAAGGTTGGAGGTCTTAGGAGATTTGTAGTAAATAATGAGTTTGGTTTTATTGTCAGGGTTAGTGGGGAGGACGTTTTTGTTAATTATTTCTTTCATAATGGATTCGTCTGTTGTGTGGTCGGAAGACATGTAGTTTCTGTAAAAAAATGTAATGTCATTGGCCGGGTTGGTGCTAGGGGGGTCTTGTTTGTACAATTTTTCTAGGTGGTGGTTGATGGCATTGGTGACGTCAGTGTTGAAATACCCATTGTTGACTAGGACCTGGGTGAGCCTTTCTAGTTCATTGTGTGTGTCATTCCAGGTGGTGCAATGGGTGAGGGCTCTCCTGACATAGGCGGCGATGGTGGACTGTAGGTATCGTTTAGGGCATTCACTTTCCCCATTAAGACATTGGCCATTGTTAGTAGGTTTGGTGTACACGGTAATACACAACTCACACAACTCAACGAACAACACATACGACAAACAGAGAACACTACCATCCAAAAATTCTCCCGTCTATACGGTGGAAACATAAAACTTCCCAAGCCAACCAAAGGATATATTAACCTCACCAACACCACCCTAACGCCGGACCAAGAAGACCTCCTGAACAAAAGCTTAAATTGCCACTACATTTCCAAGCCGGGACCCCACCGAAAACGCCTTGAAATTGAAGTCCTACTGGATGACATCCTACGACTCCAGAAAGACGGCAAGATCACCACCACCCCAGCCCTACAACCCCCCCTACTAGCAGAAGCCGCCAAAACCAGGGGATCCCACCAAAGCAAGCTCCTCAACAAACACCACTTCAAAGCCGCTAAACAACTAAAAGAGAACCCCAACATCATCATCCGACGAGCTGATAAGGCCTCCTGCCTTGTGATACACGGAAAAGAAGAATACCTACGGAAAATGGACGACATTCTTAGTGATAAGAACAAATTCAAAAGGATCTCTCGCAACCCTACTGACGAAATAACAAATAAAGCCAACACCACCATCACTGCTATCAGCGCCAAAGCCGGTGGCGTACACCTGAAGAAACTCATCGGCGAATTCACCCCAGGTTATGCTTACGGTTCTATAAAAACCAACAAACCCGGGAACCCCCTCCGCCCCATCATATCACAGATCCCTACTGCTACCTACCAGACCACCAAGGCCCTGAACAAACTCCTCACCCCTTTTGTTCCACGGCAATACAACCTCAACTCTGCTTATGACTTCCTAGAAATTCTACGAGATGCCCCCCCAGCTAACGACCACATCATCGCCTCCCTCGACGTAGAGAGTCTGTTTACCAACGTGCCCGTTGACAAGACCATAGATTTTATCCTACGTCAAGTTTACCACTGCCCTAATACGCCCCCTCTGGACATCCCGGAGAAGACCCTGAAGTCGCTCTTGGAACTATGTACCAAGGAGTCCCATTTCCTCTGCCCCCACGGGAATATGTACCAGCAAATCGACGGTGTATCGATGGGAAGCCCCCTGGGGGTCCTGTTCGCCAATTTCTTCATGGGAACTATCGAAGAGGAACTCCTGGCTGCCCACCGGCCCACTGTCTTCTGCAGGTACATCGATGATATCTTCGTGCGGGTGAAGGACCTGGGCGAACTCAGGGACCTCCAGCAGCGCTTCATGGCCGCCTCCGGACTCAACTTCACATACGAAGAAACCACCGATAGACATCTACCCTTCCTAGACCTCCTTGTCTCCCTCCACGACCACGGCTTCAAAACTACCGTGTACACCAAACCTACTAACAATGGCCAATGTCTTAATGGGGAAAGTGAATGCCCTAAACGATACCTACAGTCCACCATCGCCACCTATGTCAGGAGAGCCCTCACCCATTGCACCACCTGGAATGACACACACAATGAACTAGAAAGGCTCATCCAGGTCCTAGTCAACAATGGGTATTCCAACACTGACGTCACCAATGCCATCAACCACCACCTAGAAAAATGGTACAAACAAGACCACCCTAGCACCAACCCGGCCAATGACATTAAATTTGTTTACAGAAACTACATGTCTTCCGTCCACACAACAGACGAATCCATTATTAAAAAAATAATTAACAAAAACGTCCTCCCCACCAACCCTGACAATAAAATCAAACTCATTATTTACTACAAATCTCCTAAGACCTCCAACCTTGTCCTCCGTAACCGCCCAATTTCCACCAACAACCAACCGAAAGACGGTCATGTGATATACCAGCATATTTGCACCTCTGGGGACTGTGGACCCCTATCCTATGTTGGAATGACACAGACTCGCCTTTCCCGTCGACTAACCCTCCACCTTCAATCTGGCGCTATAAAAGATCACTATCAAGCCCCCACCATCTTGCCCTAACTCGCGCTGACCTAGACAAACAAACCACCATACTCGACAAAGAATCAGACCCCAGAAGACTAGCTATTTTAGAAGCTCTATACATCCAAACACTCAACCCCAGCATCAACAACCAAACACAAGACCTTCAAATTCTTCCTTCAGGCAAGCGCTACAGGCATACTGCCCCCCCTCCTCTTGTCCCGTGCCCCCCTTCCTTACGCTTCCACGCTCAGCACACAACTGACAACACCAACCAATCACAGCCACCCACAGCCAACAACCATCCACCGATAAGATTTAGTGCCCGTCTCGCGAATAGACTACCTTCCACCAATGAACAGCCACCACACACCCAGTAGCTCCGCCCACCTCCCTCTACTTGATCCTCGAATTTTGTATAAATAAGATGCTTTGTCCCTATTCAAACCATTACCTCTCCATTCCCTGAAGATGCAAGATGTTTACTTGTGAAACGTTGGATCCACCATGAATTTTGCAAACCTTTTGTACCTCATCTCTGAACCTCAGAGGAAAATTGTTAGAACTATTGAAAGCTGTAACAATAAAATCCTGAATGCTGAAACTGCTATTGCTTTTAACCTCGTCTGTTTAAAAGAGAATCTATTACCTGGCTAATCTAACATATATATATATATATATATATATATATATATATATATAAATATATATATATATATATATATATATATATATAATATATATACAGAATACTGTATGTATAAAGATATATATATATATATATATATATATATATATATATATATATATATATATATATATATATATATATATATATATGAGAGGGCGGGTCTGAAGATGAGCCACCCAAATAACAGCTACAGAACAGCCAGTCTGCAACTCCAAGATCCCATAATCAAGATTAGAAAATAGCAGAGGCACCCCAATTCTCCCATGCTCTAGCCCTGGACAAATACCCAAATGACCCCTGTTTTAGCGTTTTCTACGACGAGACAAAGGTATGGGAGGTCACCCAAACTCATTAGCCACCTGCTCGGGTCACGCCCCCTCGCAGCCCGGTACCAGTATATATATATATATATATATATATATATGAGAGGGCGGGTCTGAAGATGAGCCACCCAAATAACAGCTACAGAACAGCCAGTCTGCAACTCCAAGATCCCATAATCAAGATTAGAAAATAGCAGAGGCACCCCAATTCTCCCATGCTCTAGCCCTGGACAAATACCCAAATGACCCCTGTTTTAGCGTTTTCTACGACGAGACAAAGGTATGGGAGGTCACCCAAACTCATTAGCCACCTGCTCGGGTCACGCCCCCTCGCAGCCCGATACCGGCACGGGCTACAAGTACTCAGCTCCCGGATATGGAGGACACAAATGAAAAGTGGTTATGCAAATAAAACATCAACGGCCTGGAATCTACCGACAGGAATGGATATAGACGAGAGGACACATTGTGGCGACTCGGGAGATCCAATAAACCTCGACCAAGAGCAACTATTAAGCGAGCTATATCAATGTTTGTTTAAGAATGTAGCTCGTGGACAAGTCCATCCACATCTCATTTCTCCCTTATTAGACTAAGTAACTAGGTCCTAATTAATAAGCTACCTAGCACATATGTATCCTGTAAACTACCACTAGGTATACCTACGATAAGTAGTTACCTCGCAACTTCATCACAACCATTTCACAATACCCCTCTGATGTTGAACACCTGTAAACGGAACTCAAGGAAAAAGCCGCACATTATTTCAGGTAAATTGCGGAAAAGCATGCAACCACACCTCAATACTATTCTAAAACCTTCGGGCTCAGAGTAGCTAATAATTAAAAGTGTTGGTTTGCATCAGCCTGCCCCTGCCCTGCCCGCAGAGTATGCGATCCTGAAGTGCCCCCTGGGGTCCTGTCGGAGGGACACCCCACCTTCCTGAAGCCTGGAGCCTGAAGTGCTGCCCGAGGACGCCTTACACCCCGGAAGTACTGCCCGAGGACACCCTGCTCCTAGAAGAACTGCCCCTAGGACCTACGATCTACGTTGGCCAGCCCTGCACTCTCTTCATCAGCCCTCCAAACATTCCCTAAAGTTCTGGGTGTCTTTTCGTTGTGGTATTGTTGTTGAGGTACAGGTTAAAATATGTGAATCGTGTTGTGTTAATCAATTCTGAGATCTGTGCCCAAGATCTTTAATTACATATTGTATTCATCCTTCAGAATCATTATATAAAGACTTAGTTAAGGTTTGTGTTGAAGACCTAGTGTTCATAATTAATTTATTTTCTCTAGAACGTTCTACGTATGTGTTATATACATTTGTATTAATTAACTTACCTTGCACATTCACAGATTTTCCGAATATATGTATTCTGTTGTGTATCTTGCAAGTTGAGGTCAACGTGTATTTCGTGTGTAATTACCCTTCTTGAGTCATCACTGATTACCTAGAACCTACGCCCAATTTAATAATTAATTTACACCAGTATCCTCATTGAGAAGTGTTGTTATTCTATCAACACATTTATTTCCTGAGTACCTCCATTTTTACTCTCTTACTTAAACTCCATTGTAATTATTTAATGAATTAGTATTTACGTTCATTTGATTACTGATGTAAGTAATTCTGATTCATCATGCTTGGGAATTCCAACATTGCATAGATTCTGTTACTTAATTCAACATTACTTACCCTACACCTCCTATTTTGGTGTATGTTTATTTTAAGACTGTTAACTCGTTCAGACGTCTTGGTAATACTATTTTGAGCATTACCTTAGCACAACTTCGTCGTGTGCGCCACCTCCCTGTTAACTCGTTCAGGCCATTTGGGTATACTATTATGAGTATTATTTTAGTACAACTTCGTCGTGTACGCCACTTTCAATGCATTATTAATATTGAATTAATTATTAATTATACTGTCATTCCTTGATAGTTTCAGAGCTTTCATTATCTAAGCTCATTTAGTCAATTATAATCTGTTCTTAAATCCAATTAATAGATACCCTTCTGTATTCCATTCCTAATTATATATTACATTTATATCTGAATTCCTCGGCTCGTTTCGTTATTCTTACATACGATCGTTGATGTAAATATATGATATTCATTATAAATTACATAATTTAGTCCACCCACTTAATCTTTTGTGAAATAAATTAAATCATCTCTTGCCCCCAATTTCAGAGTAACATTATTTAAATTACCATTCTAGTTGCATTAACTTTGAGATTAATTCCAGCCACCGCAGTCCAGTAGGTGACCTGACCTCCACAGGTTAAGTAGGAAGGTCACTTGAGTATACAGCAACTACCTAGCCGGCTCGCCACTACCAGTCGTGAGACTCAGTCTCCAAACCTGAGTTATTATTTACTCTCTTAACTCTCCCAGCCTCTCTTGTTTGAGATTGTGTTCTAGTGCTTTCACTGTTGTTTTATTCACGTAAGACACTCGACTCACATCACGATTATTATTAAGGTTGATTCTATAAGTTACGTGTATTATTTAGTTGCAGATTATTCACCTGGTTATAACCTCAGTTGAAGAGCGATTGCTCCCAATTCATGATCTACCAATTATATGCCTGGTAATCCTTGCCTGATAGTTCCAATAATGATCTAGGTGAAGCTACATTCTGATTTTCAGGTATTAGATCTATTTGAATAAACAGGTGTTATAATTGTTATGTGTGTTGTTATTGAGTACTGTAGTACCTAATTGAATACTTATTTGTGAGAGTAAGACTGTGTTAGATTTGACCCTGTTGAGTTATTTACGGTCTATAAGTCCAGATCTGGATTTTAGTAAAGACTATATCACGAGCTGTAAATATTATAGCCCGACATAACAATATATATATATATATATATATATATATATATATATATAATATATAAATATATATATATATATATATATATAAACACTAGCAGGGGTACCCGGCGTTGCCCGGGTTTAAATTCTACTACCATAATCACCATCATCAATCACTACTACCACAATCATCACAATACTACTACCATAATCACCGGCCTCGACCTCCATGTGCCTCATTAAACGGCGACCTCGATTTCGGCCGCTAAATGACCTCCGATTTTGGATCTGACCTCATCCGTATCCCCATTTTGGGGGCTGCGAACAACTTTTGTTCCATACACCTTTTCGATCGGAGGCCTCCTTCTGCCCCAAACGGCCATTTTTTTAAATTTCGGCCTCGAAACGACCTCCGATTGTGGCCTCGCCCCATCTATGACCTGACCCAGGTCAATTGACACCCACATGCAAAGTTTCAGCTCCCCAGGTCCAAAACTGCGGCCGCCTATTAAGAACACACAAACAAACAGATACACGAACTGATATAATAATATAGATATATATATATATATATATATATATATATATATATATTGTTATACCAGGATTTTGCTGGGGTTAATTGGATAAATTAGGTAGGTTCTTGCTTGACTGGAGAAGTTGAATCCACTTAAATACATGCACAAAGGTAATAGACGATAAACATAACACAGCGTACATTTATATAATATATTCACAGCACATAGATATTGTGTAGTAAGTAATAGATAATGGATTATAAAAAAAAGATAGACGCACGAGCAAGGTTCCACAATACTCTCTCACGCTTAAGACTTGGCCTGTGAATATTACTTTAGTACTCCCTTCAATCGAGGTATGACACTAGTACTTTTTAGATCATGCGATACAGGTATATTTCACTAAGTACCTTTCTTTATGTAAGGTACTTTTGAGATTTCACTTGGATAGATAATTAAGACTTTTAATTAAGTATTTCCCTCAACGCCTTACGAGCGGGCCCGTCAGTAACTTCTAATACCCGCCCAGCGGGTGGTTTTACCCTAAACGACCTTATTTCCGTGCTCTTTTTCATGCATAAACAAGAGCCTCCCCTCCTCACTCATCCACACCCATTACCTCGCTACACAGGGAATAATGTAAGGAAATTACACCATTTTAGGGATTTTTCCATCGTGTTGCACGATCGTTGCAAGAGAACCAGTGGTCGTAGAAGGATGGTTCTGGTGTCATTGGAAAGCTCAATTAACGCCCTTTCAGGGATACATAATTGTATTACGCCCTGGCGGATTATTCCATAATATAAATATGCTATATTATAGCATATTTATATTATGGAATAATTCACTTAAGTACTTCCTTTTATCTATAAGGTGCGTCACTAGTACTTTTGAAGGGTTTCACTATGTATTATATTATTAGGCACTCTGTAGTCTTCTGGTGAGGGTCTTGGCCATAGTGGTGATCCTGACATGACTGGTGGACAGTGGATGAAAACTTGAACTCTTGGGTGTTGGGTCTTAAATAATATGTACAATATGCCAGTGTATCTGTACAGTATTATTGAGCGAACGTAGAATGAAACTCTAACTACTCTGACTGTTATAAGAGTTTAGATGCAGACCTTCCAGTACTCTTAGGTGTTGGGCCTTGAATGTCATGTACACTCACGCGTACTAAAAGCTGCTCAGGGGTGGGTCCTTCCTTCCCCTATTCCACCCTGGGCAGGTGGAAGGGGGGAGTCGGGTCCAAGTCTACCCCCACTATCGTATAAATACGATAGAATATGACTCTTTTGTGATCTCGTATGTCTCTGTGATGTCACGATCGCTCCTACAGCACGACATAGGACGAGTAGATCGTATATTATAAGATTGTAAATAAGTTAAGTTATAAAAGGCCTAATATGCTATTAAGCAATATTGCCATGGTCTTATGTAGTATATATGAATTTATCGTATATATTAATATAATTTATCGTATAGAGCAACCTAGATGCGGTACGATAATTTGGGCTCCTGGCGTTTTGCCAAGGCAGCAAGGTGTGCCTTCGAGGAAGACCAGAGCCTTCACGAACACCAACCAGTTAACATCAAATTTTCTGCCCTCAGTTGATCGTGCTTTTGTGCCTCTAATCTCAATACACATACAGCAATACACACAGCTACACCATCACGACGCTCTCATCGACACCATGACTGACTGACAGATAAGCATAATATTCATGTCCATTCCCATGTAATCAATTATACTTTCTTTAACTTGACTCGTGTCTCGGGACCGAAGTCTCGTTCCCCATTGTCCACCGCCATATTGGGTAAACGTTCTCCCTTGCCTCATTGCCACGTGGAACTATTGGTGAGTTAATTCCTGGCTAATATTAACTCTTATAACCTTACCCTATATATACATTTATTATGTGAGACCTTTGGATATAAATTTGCTTGTTTCAGATTGAATTCAATTTAGATATGGAGTAGTTTTCATTTAGATTGATTTATTTGATTCATTATAGCTTAGTAATATTTAACTTCCATTGATAGTTTACCACATTGGTGCCCAGATCTCGGGAATTAGCTACCATCTTAGGAGATTTCAACGTTCACCACCGCCAATGGCTCTCCTCTCACACTACTGATCCACCTGGTGAACAAGCCTACATCTTTTCTATCCTAAATGACCTAGAGCAGTTAGTTCAGCAACCCACCCGTATCCCGGATCGCATCGGAGATCGGCCCAACATTCTTGACCTGTTTCTAACTTCTAACCCTTCTTATACTGTCGATCTTTTCTCTCCTTTGGGCTCCTCCGACCATAAACTTATCTCTGTCACCTGTCCTATCTCTCCAGTACAGCCACCCGATCCTCCTAGCGGCGCTTGTGGCACTTTGGCGCTGCCGACTGGGAGGCTCTTCGGCAGTACTTCTTTGAATTTCCATGGAATGATTTCTGCTTCCATGGCCGAGGACCCTCGGAGAGTGCTGAACGCATTACCGAGGTAATCCTATCGGGCATGGAAGCATACATTCCATTCTCTTTCTCTCAGTCTAATAAAAAATCTTGGTTTACTCACGCCTGTTCTACTGCTGTCCGCAATAAGGAGGAAGCATTCAAACGGTACCGACGCCTTAAAACTCAAGACTCTCATTCTTCATATGTTTCTGCCCGGAATCAAGCCAAATTGTTCTTCGACTTGCCAAACTCTTTCATCAATAAATGCACTGAACTATCCAACTCCAGCTCTTCCCAAGCTTTCTGGCATCTAGCCAAAAACCTCTCCACAATTTCTCTCTCGTCTTTCCCTCCCCTTTCCCACTCTGATGGCACAACCATCACTTCTTCCTCTGACAAAGCTAAACTCTTCGCTCAAACTTTTGCTAGAAACTCCACCTTGGATGATTCCGGTGCTATTTCCTCCCTCTCCGCCCTCCTCTCTCTTACTTATGCCTAATATCCTAATCTCTCTAAAGATGTACTTTCTACCCTCTCTGGGCTTAACACTAATAAGGCGTACGGTCCGGACGGTGTTCCTCCTGTTGTTCTCAAAAACTGTGCTTCCGTGCTGACTCCTGCCTAGGCAAACTCTTTCGTCTCTGTCTATCCTCTAACGTCTTCCCTTCATGCTGGAAGTTTGCTCACATTCAACCTGTCCCAAAGAAGGTGACCGCTCTCAACCTCCAACTATCTCCAATTGCTCTTATCTCTTGTCTTTCTAATGTTTTTGAAACTATTCTTGCTTCCAAATTTCTTAAGCATTTCTCTTCTCATAATCTGCTCTCAGATCGCCAGTATGGCTTCCTTAAGGGTCGCTCTACTGGTGATCTTCTTTCATATCTTACTAACTCTTGGTCATCCTCCTTTCGGGACTTCGGTGAGACTTTTTCTATTGCACTAGACATATCGAAAGCCTTCGATAGAGTCTGGCATAATCGTTAATTTCTAAACTACCCTCCTTCGGTTTCTATCCCTCCATCTGTGCCTTTGTCTCTAATTTCCTTTCCGGCCGTTCCATAGCTGCGGTTGTGGATTGTTCACTTCCTCACCTTATAAACTCCGTGTTCCTCAGGGCTCTGTCCTATCTCCTATTCTCATTCTAATTTTTATAATGATCTCCTTACTATACCTAATTCCCATCCATTCATACGCAGACGACTCAACCTTACACTACTCCATTAGTTTTTCAGAACGCCCCAGCCAGCAATCCCTCAACGACAAACGTAATGAAGCCATAGAACTCTTAAATTCTGATCTAAATACTAATTGAGGCAGAGAAAACCTTGTTAACTTTAATGCTTCCAAAACCCAATTTCTCCATCTATCTACCCGTCAGGATCTCCCAGCGGACTATCCCTTATTCTTCAACAATACAAAAATCAACCCTTCATCTTCTCTCAATATTCTTGGTGTCTCTTTTTCTGCTCTCATTTGGAAGGACCATTACCAGTCTTGCTAAGGCAGCCTCCCAGAAGCTGGGTGTGCCCAACCGCCTTAGGGTTCTTTTCCCCTGCACAGCTTCTTGCTCTGTACAGGGGCATAGTGCGCCCTTGTATTGAGTATTGTTCACATGTGTGGGGAGGTTCCTCTCACACCGCTCTCCTAGACAAGTTGAAAGGAAGGCCTTTCGTATCATTAACTCCTCCGTCCACTCACCAACTCTGCAATCTCTCTCTCTCCGCCGCAATGTCCTCTCTCGCTATTCTATCGCTACTATAATATTCAGTGTTCCTCAGAGCTATCCCAGTGCATACCACCTCCTTTACGTAGAGCACGTGGTACCCGTCTTGCAACTCAATCCCACCCTACTCTGTGCAACTCTCCAACCCAGAGTGAAACGTTACTCTCAAACTTTCTTCTACTCAACATCTGAGCTCTGGAACTCTCTCCCAGAATCAGTCTTTCCCTCTTCCTATGACTTAAATTGCTTCAAACTCCGTGTGTCCAGGCATTTTGGCTCGAACGTCCCTTGATTTTGGCCCTGTCACTCTTTCAACTATGGGGGAGGCACTCGCTATAGGCAGTTATGCCTTTTGCCTCCTTCAATCACATAGAAAAAAAAAAAAAAAAAAAAAAAAAGTAAGGGATTTTAAGGCAAAGAGCAAGGGGATATATAACAGGATGCAGGAACAACTCTATGATAAACTGGCAAGGCTAGCCAAGCGATGGTTAGAGCCGGAATGCAGGGTTATATCGTTGCGCCTGCCTAAGTCCTGCATCCCACCCATCATCTTTCCCCAATAATTTTCTTTTCCGTTTCGGACTTCCTGTGACATATGACCTGACCTAACATTTTTTCTTGTTCAATATGATCCATTAGTAGGTATTGCTATTTAGTGTACTATTTTTTCTCCATAACATAGAAGGCCGCCGGTCGGCGTCTCTTAATTAGACTATTATTTGGCCGTTGTCTTTGTAATGTAACATTTAGATACATAGCCTATAGGCTCACATGCAAAATGAATAAAGACAATAAAGAGACACCGTCTAGTGGGGTGCTGATCAAGGCCCCTAAAAATCAAAGGGCGGGACTAAGGGGAGTATTAAATAGGCTAATTGTGGACGTCAACACTTTCATCACTACTGCTGAACTAGAGGAATTGGAGGCTAGATTAGAAAACGTCCAAGCTACCCACGGTCGTATTACGGCTCTGAGTGAGGTGATTGTGGCTGACATGACAGAGGAGGAAGAGATAGTTACAGAGTGTGATAATCGCGCCCTCTATGACGAACCTGTCTTTAGAGTGAAGTACATATTACAGAGTGCTGTCGCAAGTAAGAAGGGAGGTGATAATGAGGCCCATAGAAGGGCTGACCCTAAACATACTGTACACCTCCCAAAGCTCAATCTTCCTACATTTGGGGGCAAGTTAACTGAGTGGTTAGCTTTTTGGGACGTATTTCGATCTACGGTTCATGAATCCTCTTTGGATAATGTCCGCAAGTTTCTCTATCTGAAGGGACAAATGGAAGGAGAGGCCTTACATTTAATAGAGGGTTTTGCAGTAGTGGGTGGTAGTTATCTTGAAGCGGTACACTTATTAGAGTCCACATACGGGGATAGAGAGCAGTTGAAGATGGCCCATGTCGTTGCCTTGTTGGGGCTCGCAGAACCACAGCATAAGGTTGAGGAGTTGACAAACTTCAGGGCAAATATGGAGTGCCATACTCGATCGCTAGACACCCTAGGGCTTACCACGCAGAAAATGATAGTCATTATCTTGCGTCAGAAGCTTCCTATGGCAATACTTGATTAGGTAAGATCATTTGAGCTGGGGGAGTTCAACACTCAGTTCAGTAAGGAGATCAATAATCTACAGTTGAACAAAGGGAGAATGTATGTGTCGGGAGGGAGTGAGAATGTGGAGAAGAGGGGAACAGTAAGCATGACAGTGGGGACTAAAGAAAAGAAAGAGGGTGCGTATAAGAAACCTGCTCAGATTCTATGTAAGCTATGTAACAACAAACATAAATGGAGTTTCTGCGTAAAATACCCAACAAATGAGACAAAACTAGCACAGGCGAAAAGATTGCAGCTATGTGTAGGTTGTCTAAGTAAGGAACATGGTAAGCAGGGACAATGTACTGCTACATACTTAAGGCCCTGTTGCCACTGCAAAGGACATCACTTTGATAAGTTGTGTCCTACTGCAGATAAAGTCAAAGACGTCAATACAGAGGGTACTACAACTGTGACACTAGGTAGCACGCAAGACATCACTATATTGCCCACAATACAGATTCCCATGGAAGGTAATGACAGTAACAAAGTTTGTAGGGTACTTCTAGATCAAGGGTCTCAACGTTCCTTTATAAAGAGGTCCGTACTAGTGGGACTGAAGCACCGAGTTGTAATGGCTGAGACTCTTCGATTACAGGGCTTCACAGGGGTTACTGATAAACAAGACTATGAGATAGCGGAGATTTCATATTTCTACCGTAAAAACCGGTACTTTATGACTTGTATCGTAATAGACACCCTACCAGAATATGTATCTGTAGGAGTGAAGAAGGTGTAACACGCATTACGTAGTAAGGGGGTTAACTTGTCAGATCCCATGGGAAATCAGAGTGAGGTGCATGTTCTACTTGGTGTGGATCATTATTATGAAGTAGTATACCCTGGATTTAAAAAGATGTGTGGTGTAATTTTAATCCCCACTAAATTTGGATATTGCATGAGCGGAAAGGTGCATACTACACAGTCAAAGGTCCTGGTCGACACGGTCTCGATATATAGAGTCAATGTAACTGCGGCAGAGGAGTTGGGAAGGGAGGATTCCCAACCTAGTGACCCTAAGATGGCTGCCGAGTTCGACCTGGAACGACTGTGGATATTGGATCACATAGGCACTAATCCTATGGAGACTGATTATGACTCGGAAGTTGCGCTACAAAGGTTTGACGAGTCTGTGTGCTACTGTGCCTCAGACAAGCAATATAAAGTTAGTTTACCCTGGAAGAACAGTGAGATAAGCTTGCCTACCAACTATGGTTTGGCATTAGGTCGCATGCGCGCATTACAGCGTAAATTGTCTAACGAACCGAGCACGCGTCAGACGTATGACGATGTATTTCGGAGTTATGAAGATAGGGGCTTTATTGAGAGAGTCGATGTCAAGGAACCGTTTAAGAAGGGTAGGGTTCACTATCTGGCCCATCATGGGGTAAGGAAAGACAGCGTCACCACACCAATACGGGTGGTGTATGACTGTTCTGCCCACCAAGGTCAACAACCCAGTCTAAATGACTGCCTGTTGACAGGTCCGTCCATGGTGTCGGACCTGTCCCAACATTTATTGCGGTTTAGGCTGGGGAGGTACGCCTATACCAGTGACATCGAGAAAGCATTCTTGATGGTCAAGCTAAAGGAGGAAGATAGAGATGTTACCCGTTTTCTTTGGTTCAGCGACATTAGCGACTCTGAAAGTCCAATCATAATATACCGTTTTCGGGTTGTACTCTTTGGGGCCATGTGATCACAGTTTTTGTTAACCCGGGAACTGCGGGGAGACTCTTAAGAGTTCCCCCGGCGGACTGCGGGGAGACTCTTATGAGTGAGTGAGAACAAAAAATCAACTTTTGACATCGAAAAAAAAAAAAAAAAAAAAAAAAAAATTTGGCCCCTGGGCCATGCAAAATCTCAGTCCTCTACCTCCCCTCCTTCCCCACTTTCCTCCTCTCCTTCAGTTATCACCTATTTTCCCTGTTATTCCCTTATTCTGAGGTATATTTTCGTGCTAACATTAGCGAGTTGCAAGCAGGGTGTTGTCATCACTGATGGCAAGCGAGTGCAAGAGAGAGAGAGAGAGTATCGATCAACTGTGTCTCAGTGGCCTTGGGGGAAATTGGCGGGAAAGCAGATTGCCTCACCCATACATTATACAACTCGCAGGCTATATCTCCGATTTTGACCATCCAAACGCTGTTTTCACTCGTTTTATTGTTGTTTCAGGTTAATACCTTTATAATCAACCCATAATAGGCGCATATGGATAAGTATTAATGCTATTAATGGCACAATGAATATTTTAGTGACGGAAACACCTCAAATACGTCAGCACAGGGGGACGTTTCCAATTACCCCCATGCGCACTTCAGAGGTTAAATGCCACAATCAGAAAACATCTAGCTGACACTCATGAGGACACAAGTAAACTATCTCGCGGATTATATATTGACAATTTGCAGGGTTCTAGCGATAGTCAGGATGATTTGTTATATGCATACTGGCAAGCATGCAGATTGTTTGCGGATGCACATCTATTTCTCCGCGAGTGGGTTACTAATAGTGAAGATCTTCAGAGTTTGATACAGGTGGACGGTACGGCATCTCTTAACCAGGAAAAGTCCAGAAATTTGGGGATGATCTGGCAACCTAAACATGACATACTAACTTTTCAAACAAGGTCTTTTGCTCAGCAGACAGGAGCGCACACCAAAAGAAGTCTGTTGAGCAAAGTTGCGCAATTTTGTTATCCTTTGGGTCTAGCATTACCCGTTACCATAAGAGCTAGGATTCTAATGCAGGAAGTTTGGAGACGTAAAATAGGATGGGATGACAGTTTGCCCGAGGACCTGAATGACCAAGGGACATTGTTGTTGAATGAATATGCCATCCTATGTACTAAACCTATACCTCGTAAAGTGGCGGCGTTCGGTGACGTTACGTTACACACGTTTTGCGATACTAGCGCCACGGCATATGGGGTAGCCATATATGTCTTTACTTCATTTGGGGCACATTTAGTTACAGCCCGGGCCAAGGTAGCCCCGGTTAAAAAGGTAAGTATCCCTAAAATGGAATTGACTGCCATGCTGCTATTAGCACGTCTGGTGCAACATGTACGCGCAACATACGAGAGCGAATTAAATATAGTCAGGTCGCACTCACCTGGATACATAGCAAGAAGTCCCTGCCAGTTTATGTGCGGAATAGGGTAGATGAGATTAGAGCCCTTTTGCCAGATGTTGCCTATCATTATGTAAATACAAAAGAAAACCCTAGTGATCTCTTAACTAGGGGTATAATGGCTAGCCAGTTAATGAAGTCCGAATTGTGGTGGCATGGTGCAAAGTGGCTGCTCCATGAAAGTGAATCGACGATATGGCATGCTGTTGGTGAGGGACTTCTGCCACTGGAAACAGTGGCAGTTACAGTCCAACCAAATGAGCCACCGGGTACAATCATAGTGTGGGCAAGATTCGGTGACTATAATAAACTAGTCAGAGTTGTAGCTTGGGTATTGTGATATATATCCAATCTCAAGCTGAAAGTAACGGGCCAACTCTGCAACCTGGGTCACAACATTGATGCTCGTGAATTTAAAGCAGCTGAAGTAACTTTGATCAAATGGGTTCAAGTAGAAACCTTTTCCAATGAATTAGAATCCTTGAAAAGCTCGAATAAGACATTAATGCCTAATATAGTGCATCAACTAAGGTTGCACCTAGACAATGGCCTCATCAGGTGTGAGGGTCGCCTGAAGTGGTCGGGTGTACCAGACGGCACAAACCGACCTATACTTATGCCAACAAGACATCACGTTACTGATCTATTGATCATACGTGCACATAGGGAAGTAAAACACTACGGGGTATGTCATATTATATCAAATTTACGTCTCACATGGTGGATACCCAGAGTTCGACAAGTAGCTCGACGCGTAGTAAGAAAGTGTGTAATATGCCAGAGACTAAAGGGTAAACCATATGCAACTGGACCAGCTCCATCTCTACCTGAATGCTGTGTAAAGCACGTAGAACCTTTCCAAGCGGTAGGATTAGATTACACAGGGGCATTGAAGACGAGGGAGCATGAGAAGGTTTATATATTATTGTTTACCTGTGCAACATCTCTAGCGGTACACCTAGAACTATGTGATAATATGTCTAGCGAAGAATTTATGCTGGCGTTCAGACGGTTTTGTGCCCGTCGTTCATTCCCTCAACTCATTCTTAGCGACAATGCTCCCACTTATGTCCAAGCATCAAAATATCTAAAGGATATGAGTAGTGATCCTACTATCATCACATTTTTGGGAGAGAAGAAGTGCGAATGGAGGTTCATTCCAGTTAAGGCACCCTGGTTTGGTGGAATGTGGGAACGGTGTGTCGGCATAGTAAAGTCAGGACTCAGAGCGGTTGTAGGACGTGCTCTATTAAAGAAGAGTGAGTTGACGACAGTCCTCACAGAGATAGAGGCAGTCGTGAATGATCGCCCGCTTACATATGTGTACACCGACCTGCAAGAACCACTACCATTAGCGCCAGCTCACTTGCTATATGGAAAACCATTTACTGCGTTTCCATCTGATCTCCAATCCATAGTAGAGTTAGAGGATCCCTCGTTGTACTCTGAGGTAGTGGTGTCTAAGAGATACCAGTATATATCCAGGATAATCGAGGATTTTAGGAAACGGTGGATTAGTGAATATCTGCTAGCATTGAGGGAAAGGAGTGTTACTCCCTCTGGTAGACCAACGGCACCTACAGTTGGTGAAGTTGTTTTAATTAAAGAAGATAGTCCTCGTTTATACTGTAAATTGGGCTGCGTGTTGGAGGTATACAAGGGGGCAGACTCTGTAGAGTGGGTGGCGCTATTGAAGACAGCCACTGGAACTACTGTTCGTCCTATCGCTCGGTTGTACGCTTTGGATCTCGATTCCGCATTGCAATCTGATGCTCCACCTGTTATTGCTGGGTCCGAGGATTCTTAAAGGAACGACTCTCCTCTTACTGATGGTGATCATTCTCGGACCGGGACGCCTCCCAGATGTGCTGCTGCTGGCGCCGTTGACTTGTGGCGTCAGAAGATAGCCTCTGGGCAACTTTAGGTTTAAGGTGGGGTTCAGGTCTTTTTTTGTGGGGGGAGTGTATCGTATAAATACGATAGAATATGACTCTTTTGTGATCTCGTATGTCTCTGTGACGTCACGATCGCTCCTACAGCACGACGTAGGACGAGTAGATCGTATATTATAAGATTGTAAATAAGTTAAGTTATAAAAGGCCTCATATGCTATTAAGCAATATTGCCATGGTCTTATGTAGTCTATCTATCTATATGCTCAGGCCCAATCCCCATTTTGGGGGTAGCCGACTCAAGACAGAGCAAGAACAGGTAAAACAAAAACACAAAACAACAAACAAACACAGACAAAAAGCACAAACTCACACACATCCAGGTCACCCAGGAGAAGACCCAGAGACCAGGGTCACCAAGGTCGCTCCAGCACTCCTCCGGCCCCCGACCACCCGGAGAGGTTCCGATCTCGGCAGGCAGACATGCAGCGGAGCCAAAGCCACAAGCCCTCCCACCACACTTCCAGGCGCACCCTTCATATTAATCGTCTCCCCGGGCCAGGCACCTGATGGACTATTCTCTAGTCCAACTTGCGCCAGACCCCTTACTCCAAATGACCATGTGTTCACTCAACTTTCATTTTTTATTCACAAGCATTCTCCATTCACTCCTGTCCACCACCACTTCCCCTGCCTGATCTATAGTCATTCCTCTATCATCCAAAGCCTTTCTTACACAGTCTCTCCATCTCAATGGGGGTCTTCCTGCCCTTCTATCTCCTCTTGTACCTGACTCACATATTCTCTTTGTAAGCCTTTCATCTCCCATTCGTTCAACATGACCATACCAGCTCAGCACCCTTCTATAGTATATATGAATTTATCGTATATATTAATATAATTTATCGTATAGAGCAACCTAGATGCGGTACGATAATTTGGGCTCCTGGCGTTTTGCCAAGGCAGCAAGGTGTGCCTTCGAGGAAGACCAGAGCCTTCACGAACACCAACCGGTTAACATCTAATTTTCCACCCTCAGTTGATCGTGCTTTTGTGCCTCTAATCTCAATACACATACAGCAATACACACAGCTACACCATCACGACGCTCTAATCGACACCATGACTGACTGACAGATAAGCATAATATTCATGTCCATTCCCATTTAATCATTTATTGTTTCTTTAACTTGACTCGTGTCTCGGGACCGAAGTCTCGTTCCCCATTGTCCACCGCCATATTAGGTAAACGTTCTCCCTTGCCTCATTGCCACGTGGAACTATTGGTGAGTTAATTCCTGGCTAATATTAACCCTTATAACCTTACCCTATATATACATTTATTATGTGAGACCTTTGGATATAAATTAGCTTGTTTCAGATTGAATTCAATTTAGATATGGAGTAGTTTTCATTTAGATTGATTTATTTGATTCATTATAGCTTAGTAATATTTAACTTCCATTGATAGTTTACCACACCCACCTTCCACCCCCAAACTATCCCCAACTCCCCCACCTTCCTTCTCTAGCTGGCAGTTAGTGATTGGAGACGATTGCTCTCTTCTATTGCAAATTATTGTTAAACCACCATTGCACATGCTTACAATGGCCAATATTTCAAATGTATTAGGAATTTATTAATACAATATACTGTATAATTGTACTATCATAATGAGTTTCTATACACGACGTGGGTTACAAGAATCTGGGCTGTAGTGGCTCTCTCTCTCTCTCTCTCTCTATTAACACGCACACTACGAGGTCAGCTGTAGTGGCTCTCTCTCTCTCTCTATTAACACGCACACTACGAGGTCAGCTGTAGTGGCTCTCTCTCTCTCTCTCTCTCTATTAACACGCACACTACGAGGTCAGCTGTAGTGGCTCTCTCTCTCTCTCTCTCTCTATTAACACGCACACTACGAGGTCAGCTGTAGTGGCTCTCTCTCTCTCTCTATTAACACGCACACTACGAGGTCAGCTGTAGTGGCTCTCTCTCTCTCTCTCTCTCTATTAACACGCACACTACGAGGTCAGCTGTAGTGGCTCTCTCTCTCTCTCTCTCTCTATTAACACGCACACTACGAGGTCAGCTGTAGTGGCTCTCTCTCTCTCTCTCTCTCTATTAACACGCACACTACGAGGTCAGCTGTAGTGGCTCTCTCTCTCTCTCTCTCTATTAACACGCACAATACGAGGTCAGCTGTAGTGGCTCTCTCTCTCTCTCTCTCTATTAACACGCACACTACGAGGTCAGCTGTAATGGCTCTCTCTCTCTCTCTCTCTATTAACACGCACACTACGAGGTCAGCTGTAGTGGCTCTCTCTCTCTCTCTCTATTAACACGCACACTACGAGGTCAGCTGTAGTGGCTCTCTCTCTCTCTCTCTCTATTAACACGCACACTACGAGGTCAGCTGTAGTGGCTCTCTCTCTCTCTCTATTCTCTCTCTCTCTCTCTCTATTAACACGCACACTACGAGGTCAGCTGTAGTGGCTCTCTCTCTCTCTCTATTAACACGCACACTACGAGGTCAGCTGTAGTGGCTCTCTCTCTCTCTCTCTCTCTAACACGCACACTACGAGGTCAGCTGTAGTGGCTCTCTCTCTCTCTCTCTATTAACACGCACACTACGAGGTCAGCTGTAGTGGCTCTCTCTCTCTCTCTCTCTATTAACACGCACACTACGAGGTCAGCTGTAGTGGCTCTCTCTCTCTCTCTCTCTATTAACACGCACACTACGAGGTCAGCTGTATGCTCTCTCTCTCTCTCTCTCTATTAACACGCACACTACGAGGTCAGCTGTAGTGGCTCTCTCTCTCTCTCTCTCTATTAACACGCACACTACGAGGTCAGCTGTAGTGGCTCTCTCTCTCTCTCTCTATTAACACGCACACTACGAGGTCAGCTGTAGTGGCTCTCTCTCTCTCTCTCTCTATTAACACGCACACTACGAGGTCAGCTGTAGTGGCTCTCTCTCTCTCTCTCTAACACGCACACTACGAGGTCAGCTGTAGTGGCTCTCTCTCTCTCTCTCTCTATTAACACGCACACTACGAGGTCAGCTGTAGTGGCTCTCTCTCTCTCTCTCTCTATTAACACGCACACTACGAGGTCAGCTGTAGTGGCTCTCTCTCTCTCTCTCTCTCTATTAACACGCACACTACGAGGTCAGCTGTAGTGGCTCTCTCTCTCTCTCTCTCTCTCTATTAACACGCACACTACGAGGTCAGCTGTAGTGGCTCTCTCTCTCTCTCTCTCTATTCTACGAGGTCAGCTGTATGGCTCTCTCTCTCTCTCTCTCTCTATTAACACGCACACTACGAGGTCAGCTGTAGTGGCTCTCTCTCTCTCTCTCTCTCTATTAACACACACACTACGAGGTCAGCTGTAGTGGCTCTCTCTCTCTCTCTCTCTATTAACACGCACACTACGAGGTCAGCTGTAGTGGCTCTCTCTCTCTCTCTCTCTATTAACACGCACACTACGAGGTCAGCTGTAGTGGCTCTCTCTCTCTCTCTCTATTAACACGCACACTACGAGGTCAGCTGTAGTGGCTCTCTCTCTCTCTCTCTCTATTAACACGCACACTACGAGGTCAGCTGTAGTGGCTCTCTCTCTCTCTCTCTCTATTAACACGCACACTACGAGGTCAGCTGTAGTGGCTCTCCTCTCTCTCTCTCTCTATTAACACCACACTACGAGGTCAGCTGTAGTGGCTCTCTCTCTCCTCTCTCTATTAACACGCACACTACGAGGTCAGCTGTAGTGGCTCTCTCTCTCTCTCTCTATTAACACGCACACTACGAGGTCAGCTGTAGTGGCTCTCTCTCTCTCTCTCTCTATTAACGCACACTACGAGGTCAGCTGTAGTGGCTCTCTCTCTCTCTCTCTCTATTACCTCTCTGTCTCTCCCTATTACCACACACACTAGCGGGGCAGCTGTAGTGGCTCTCTCTCTCTCTCTCTCTATTAACACGCACACTACGAGGTCAGCTGTAGTGGCTCTCTCTCTCTCTCTCTCTATTAACGCACACTACGAGGTCAGCTGTAGTGGCTCTCTCTCTCTCTCTCTCTATTAACACGCACACTACGAGGTCAGCTGTAGTGGCTCTCTCTCTCTCTCTCTCTCTATTAACACGCACACTACGAGGTCAGCTGTAGTGGCTCTCTCCTCTCTCCTCTCTATTAACACGCACACTACGAGGTGAGCTGTAGTGGCTCTCTCTCTCTCTCTCTCTACTAACACGCACACTACGAGGTCAGCTGTAGTGGCTCTCTCTCTCTCTCTCTATTAACACGCACACTACGAGGTCAGCTGTAGTGGCTCTCTCTCTCTCTCTATTAACACGCACACTACGAGGTCAGCTGTAGTGGCTCTCTCTCTCTCTCTCTATTAACACGCACACTACGAGGTCAGCTGTAGTGGCTCTCTCTCTCTCTCTCTATTAACACGCACACGAGGTCAGCTGTAGTGGCTCTCTCTCTCTCTCTCTATTAACACGCACACTACGAGGTCAGCTGTAGTGGCTCTCTCTCTCTCTATTAACACGCACACTATGAGGTCAGCTGTAGTGGCTCTCTCTCTCTCTCTCTCTATTAACACGCACACTACGAGGTCAGCTGTAGTGGCTCTCTCTCTCTCTCTCTATTAACACGCACACTACGAGGTCAGCTGTAGTGGCTCTCTCTCTCTCTCTCCCCTCTCTCTCTCTATCGAGGTCAGCTGTATTGGCTCTCTCTCTCTCTCTCTCTATTAACACACACTACGAGGTCAGCTGTAGTGGCTCTCTCTCTCTCTCTCTATTAACACGCACACTACGAGGTCAGCTGTAGTCTCTCTCTCTCTCTCTCTCTCTCTCTATTAACACGCACACTACGAGGTCAGCTGTAGTGGCTCTCTCTCTCTCTCTCTCTATTAACACGCACACTATGAGGTCAGCTGTAGTGGCTCTCTCTCTCTCTCTCTATTAACACGCACACTACGAGGTCAGCTGTAGTGGCTCTCTCTCTCTCTATTACACACGCACACTACGAGTCAGCTGTAGTGGCTCTCTCTCTCTCTCTCTCTATTAACACGCACACTACGAGGTCAGCTGTAGTGGCTCTCTCTCTCTATTAACACGCACACTACGAGTCAGCTGTAGTGGCTCTCTCTCCTCTCTCTCTCTATTAACACACACACACTACGAGGTCAGCTGTAGTGGCTCTCTCTCTCTCTCTCTCTATTAACACGCACACTACGAGGTCAGCTGTAGTGGCTCTCTCTCTCCTCTCTCTATTAACACTCACACTACGAGGTCAGCTGTAGTGGCTCTCTCTCTCTCTCTCTATTAACACGCACACTACGAGGTCAGCTGTAGTGGCTCTCTCTCTCTCTCTCTCTCTATTAACACGCACACTACGAGGTCAGCTGTAGTGGCTCTCTCTCTCTCTCTCTATTAACACAACCACACTACGAGGTCAGCTGTAGTGGCTCTCTCTCTCTCTATTAACACGCACACTACGAGGTCAGCTGTAGTGGCTCTCTCTCTCTCTCTCTCTATTAACACGCACACTACGAGGTCAGCTGTAGTGGCTCTCTCTCTCTCTCTCTATTAACACGCACACTACGAGGTCAGCTGTAGTGGCTCTCTCTCTCTCTCTCTCTATTAACACGCACACTACGAGGTCAGCTGTAGTGGCTCTCTCTCTCTCTCTATTAACATGCACACTACGAGGTCAGCTGTAGTGGCTCTCTCTCTCTCTCTCTATTAACACGCACACTACGAGGTCAGCTGTAGTGGCTCTCTCTCTCTCTCTCTCTATTAACACGCACACTATGAGTCACTAGTGGCTCTCTCTCTCTCTCTCTCTATTAACACGCACACTACGAGGTCAGCTGTAGTGGCTCTCTCTCTCTCTATTAACACGCACACTACGAGGTCAGCTCATTCAATTTTTTTTAAAATATGTAATGGGTTTGACAATGTGAATCACAGCAAAATGCTTAGCCTGAGTTTAAATACAATACGCAACCATGGCTGGCAGTTAGAATTGAAAAGGTTCAGCATTAGTATTTGTGGAAACGGTTTCCCATTTAAGATATGTTCTACCTGGAACAAACTTTCCTCAAAAGTTGTAAACATTGCCTCAGTTGAGCAGTTTAGGAAGACAGTAGATAGTATTTTGCACAATCTGTAAGGAGTTTAGTACTCTGAACAATGTCTCTCCTTCCACTTCGAATATTTCCTCGAAATGGACCGCACGGTCTTTGAGATACTAACTATTCCTTGTAACTCCTTGTAACTCTCTCATAGCACACACTGGTTACAACCAAGATTTAACGGGTTTGAATGGGGTATATTTCCCTTCATAATTAATGTGTGTGCGATGAATGTTGCCTACATCCTATACACATAGAGGAGAGTTGATGGTAAAAAATGTCTATTAAACCTATTCATTATAAGGGGGTTTATAGAGGCGAGAGGCTGGGATCACAGACAGAGACAGAGAAGGGGAAATTGAGAAGCCGTGATCTGCTACTCAAGGGCTTGATACTCAACCTTACTAATCTATTTTGTATTAATTTCACCACACCCCCAAACACCTCTAATGAAATTAATGAAAGCATAGTGTATGTGATCCACCGGGATTCGAACCTGGGTTATCACACACAGATTTGTAAACACCTTAAACATTACACCACCAAGACGGTTAAAGGTTTATGCACACCATACGACTTATTTTCCATTCTCGAATACTGAATATTAATCTAATCATGTTCATATTCCCACCGCACTATGGTAGCCTAATGTTTAAGTGAGAGGAAAGAACTTTGAAAATAAGCTGTATAGAGTTCTACATTTAATTGATTGATAAACAAGTGTATAGGCCACATACAATTAAATGCAGACTGTTTATAGTTATTAAGTGTGAAATGAGTGAGAGAGGGTGGAGTACAAAGGAGTACAGCTCAGTAGCTCCACGGCCACCGTGGTGAGCGGTCATGAGGTAACCTACGCTCCTCCCACTGCTCCGCTCTCTCTCAGAGCACATTACGTGCTCAAAATTGCACTCGACAATAGCCGGGACCCGCCACATAGGCCACATTTATTTAACTCGACAATAGCTGGGTGCCGCCAGTTAAGGGTTAAAGAAGTCCTTAACAAAAAAAGATAAATACAAATAGATACAAAAAAGCCCACCAGAGCAATTTTTTTTTTCGATAGAAAAATGTCTTGGCCGAAGGCGAAGGCTGATTTCGTCCAAGTTACAGGCTTGCTATCGCTTGCCCAGAAAACAAATGATATCTGAAATTGGTGAAGTGTCTTATTTTCGCTAAACTATTGGAGTGAAGAGTCTTAAAATTACCAAACTAATGACACAAATGTGGGTCGGTCCAACATGAACCTCCATAGGCACAATATGGGTTAAGGTGGATCTAAAGGAGAGCTTTCTTCCTGTAACATTAATTTTTGAAACTAATTTGGACTGGTTTCAGTAACAAGACTGAAGGTAGATTATTATAAGTGATGAACAAATTGGTATATGTATATTATAGAACCTGTCACATCAGATCAGAGTTTCTAGCAGATGTTGTGGTGAAAAGTGCTCGTGGAAGTTTACCTTTAACCCCTTCAACACGATGACACGCTTTTACCTTTGATTCTGGCTAAGATTTGACAATTTTATGCAGCTTAAGAAGGACCTATGATATTCAGAAGATTTATTGAGATCGTATTCACCCTTTCGAGCCCTAGAGGTAGATTATAAGCTCAAGAAAATCGTCTAATGGTAACCAGGATATGATGTAATTTACGTCACCGTGTTGAAGGGGTTAAGACGGATTTATACCAGAGCTTTTTTCACTCGCCTTATAACGACTACTCTCTGTCGGCAGCTTCTATAATATATTTGTATCATATTTTTATAACCTTCAGTCTATACCCTGTTCGTTATAGAAAGGCCAGAAATCGTGACTCCTATCTTCTGTAGCTCAAAAAGGGCTAGGGTAAATGGGCTGTAATTGTCCACAACTATTCCCTGGCTGGCTCTTCCCAAATGGTAGATATAAATTAGCGCGATTGTTCTGCTTGTTTTTGAGTTATAGAGGTTATTATTCAAGATTTTTGACTTACTTATAATGAATGGATTATAACTGCTGATATCAGTGCAAACAAAAGTTGTGGATTAAATTGTACGTGAAAAAAGTGCAATATATACAAACCTTGGTCTCCAGCAGCCATAATGAGCAGGTTCCCTACAACCCCTACCTTCTCTCTCTGGCACCAGCAGCCATAATGATCAGGTTCCCTACAACCCCTCCCTTCTCTCTCTGGCACCAGCAGCCATAATGATCAGGTTCCCTACAACCCCTCCTTTCTCTCTTTGGCACCAGCAGCCATAATGAGCAGGTTCCCTACAACCCTACCTTCTCTCTCTGGCACCAGCAACCATGATGATCAGGTTCCCTACAACCCCTCCCTTCTCTCTTTGGCACCAGCAGCCATAATGAGCAGGTTCCCTACAATCCCTCCCTTTTCTCTCTGGTACCAGCAGCCATAATGATCAGGTTCCCTACAACCCCTCCCTTCTCTCTCTGATACCAGCAGCCATAATTATCTGGTTCCCTACAACCCCTCCCTTCTCTCTCTGGCACCAGCAGCCATAATGATCAGGTTCCCTACAACCCCTACCTTCTCTCTCTGGCACCAGCAGCCATAATGATCTGGTTCCCTACAACCCCTCCCTTCTCTCTCTGGTACCAGCAGCCATAATGATCAGGTTCCCTACAACCCCTCCCTTCTCTCTCTGGCACCAGCAGCCATAATGATCAGGTTCCCTACAACCCCTACCTTCTCTCTCTGGTACCAGCAGCCATAATGATCAGGTTCCCTACAACCCCTCCCTTCTCTCTCTGGCACCAGCAGCCATATTGATCAGGTTCCCTACAACCCTTCCCTTCTCTCTCTGGTACCAGCAGCCATATTGATCAGGTTCCCTACAACCCCTCCCTTCTCTCTCTGGCACCAGCAGCCATATTGATCAGGTTCCCTACAACCCTTCCCTTCTCTCTCTGGCACCAGCAGCCATAATGATCAGGTTCCCTACAACCCCTCCCTTCTCTCTCTGGCACCAGCAGCCATATTGATCAGGTTCCCTACAACCCTTCCCTTCTCTCTCTGGCACCAGCAGCCATATTGATCAGGTTCCCTACAACCCCTCCCTTCTCTCTCTGGTACCAGCAGCCATAATGATCAGGTTCCCTACAACCCCTCCCTTCTCTCTCTGGCACCAGCAGCCATATTGATCAGGTTCCCTACAACCCTTCCCTTCTCTCTCTGGCACCAGAGGCCATAATGATCAGGTTCCCTACAACCCCTCCCTTCTCTCTCTGGTACCAGCAGCCATATTGATCAGGTTCCCTACAACCCCTCCCTTCTCTCTCTGGTACCAGCAGCCATATTGATCAGGTTCCCTACAACCCCTCCCTTCTCTCTGGCACCAGCAGCCATATTGATCAGGTTCCCTACAACCCCTCCCTTCTCTCTCTGGCACCAGCAGCCATATTGATCAGGTTCCCTACAACCCCTCCCTTCTCTCTCTGGTACCAGCAGCCATATTGATCAGGTTCCCTACAACCCCTCCCTTCTCTCTCTGGCACCAGCAGCCATAATGATCAGGTTCCCTACAACCCCTCCCTTCTCTCTCTGGTACCAGCAGCCATATTGATCAGGTTCCCTACAACCCCTCCCTTCTCTCTCTGGTACCATCAGCCATAATGATCAGGTTCCCTACAACCCCTCCCTTCTCTCTCTGGCACCAGCAGCTATAATGACCAGGTTCCCTACAACCCCTCCCTTCTCTCTCTGGTACCAGCAGCCATAATGATCAGGTTCCCTACAACCCCTCCCTTCTCTCTCTGGTACCAACAGCCATATTGATCAGGTTCCCTACAACCCCTCCCTTCTCTCTCTGGTACCATCAGCCATATTGATCAGGTTCCCTACAACCCCTCCCTTTTCTCTCCGGTACCAGCAGCCATAATGATCAGGTTCCCTACAACCCCTCCCTTCTCTCTCTGGCACCAGCAGCCATATTGATCAGGTTCCCTACAACCCCTCCCTTTTCTCTCTGGTACCAGCAGCCGTAATGATCAGGTTCCCTACAACCCCTCCCTTTTCTCTCTGGTACCAGCAGCCGTAATGATCAGGTTCCCTACAACCCCTCCTTTTATCTCTGGTACCAGCAGCCATAATGATCAGGTTCCCTACAACCCCTCCCTTCGATCTCTGGTACCAGCAGCCATAATGATCAGGTTCCCTACAACCCCTCCCTTCTCTCTCTGATACCAGCAGCCATAATTATCTGGTTCCCTACAACCCCTCCCTTCTCTCTCTGGCACCAGCAGCCATAATGATCAGGTTCCCTACAACCCCTACCTTCTCTCTCTGGCACCAGCAGCCATAATGATCTGGTTCCCTACAACCCCTCCCTTCTCTCTCTGGTACCAGCAGCCATAATGATCAGGTTCCCTACAACCCCTCCCTTCTCTCTCTGGCACCAGCAGCCATAATGATCAGGTTCCCTACAACCCCTACCTTCTCTCTCTGGTACCAGCAGCCATAATGATCAGGTTCCCTACAACCCCTCCCATCTCTCTCTGGTACCAGCAGCCATATTGATCAGGTTCCCTACGACCCCTCCCTTCTCTCTCTGGTACCAGCAGCCATATTGATCAGGTTCCCTACAACCCCTCCCTTCTCTCTCTGGTACCAGCAGCCATATTGATCAGGTTCCCTACAACCCCTCCCTTTTCTCTCTGGTACCAGCAGCCATAATGATCTGGTTCCCTACAACCCCTCCCTTCTCTCTCTGGCACCAGCAGCCATAATGATCAGGTTCCCTACAACCCCTCCCTTTTCTCTCTGGTACCAGCAGCCATAATGATCAGGTTCCCTACAACCCCTCCCTTCTCTCTCTGGCACCAGCAGCCATAATGATCAGGTTCCCTACAACCCCTCCCTTCTCTCTCTGGTACCAGCAGCCATAATGATCAGGTTCCCTACAACCCCTCCCTTCTCTCTCTGGCACCAGCAGTCATATTGATCAGGTTCCCTACAACCCCTCCCTTCTCTCTCTGGTACCAGCAGCCATATTGATCAGGTTCCCTACAACCCCTCCCTTCTCTCTCTGGCACCAGCAGCCATATTGATCAGGTTCCCTACAACCCCTCCCTTCTCTCTCTGGTACCAGAAGCCATAATGATCAGGTTCCCTACAACCCTCCCTTCTCTCTCTGGTACCAGCAGCCATAATGATCAGGTTCCCTACAACCCCTCCATTCTCTCTCTGGTACCAGCAGCCATAATGATCAGGTTCCCTACAACCCCTCCCTTCTCTCTCTGGTACCAGCAGCCATATTGATCAGGTTCCCTACAACCCCTCCCTTCTCTCTCTGGCACCAGCAGCCATATTGATCAGGTTCCCTACAACCCCTCCCTTCTCTCTCTGGTACCAGCAGCCATATTGATCAGGTTCCCTACAACCCCTCCCTTCTCTCTCTGGCACCAGCAGCCATAATTATCAGGTTCCCTACAACCCCTCCCTTCTCTCTCTGGTACCAGCAGCCATAATGATCAGGTTCCCTACATCCCCTCTCTTCTCTCTCTGGCACCAGCAGCCATATTGATCAGGTTCCCTACAACCCCTCCCTTCTCTCTCTGGCACCAGCAGTCATATTGATCAGGTTCCCTACAACCCCTCCCTTCTCTCTCTGGCACCAGCAGCCATATTGATCAGGTTCCCTACAACCCCTCCCTTCTCTCTCTGGCACCAGCAGCCATATTTATCAGGTTCCCTACAACCCCTCCCTTCTCTCTCTGGTACCAGCAGCCATATTGATCAGGTTCCCTACAACCCCTCCCTTCTCTCTCTGGTACCAGCAGCCATATTGATCAGGTTCCCAACCCTCCCTTCTCTCTCTGGCACCAGCAGCCATAATGATCAGGTTCCCTACAACCCCTCCCTTCTCTCTCTGGCACCAGCAGTCATATTGATCAGGTTCCCTACAACCCCTCCCTTCTCTCTCTGGTACCCTCTCTGGCACCAGCAGCCATATTGATCAGGTTCCCTACAACCCCTCCCTTCTCTCTCTGGTACCAGCAGCCAAAATGATCAGGTTCCCTACAATCCCTCCCTTCTCTCTCTGGTACCAGCAGCCATATTGATCAGGTTCCCTACAACCCCTCCCTTCTCTCTCTGACACCAGCAGCCATATTGATCAGGTTCCCTACAACCCCTCCCTTCTCTCTCCGGCTACACCTTAGTCAACAGCAGCTATAATAAACAAATAATTCACCTCTTTCGACGGGGATGGACAATAGTGTTGAGGGTTTAATGGATTTTCGATTTGTGTTTGTCATTATTTATGCATTCTTGACCGTGTTTGCTCTCTATACACCCCTTTCCCCTGAGTCATATCTCTCTCTCTCTCCCTCCCTCTCTCTCTCTGTCTCTCTGTCTCTCTCTCTCCCTCTCTCTTGCAAGCAGATCTAAAATCAATTGAAGAATGGTCTGTAAAGTGGCAAATGCCTTTCAATATTGATAAGTACCAATTAAGTCAATGTGGCAACTCAAACAAGAACTATGAATACAGCCTCTTTGACCAAAACATAAATATAGTTTAAAGACCAAAGATCTCGGTATAATTATTACAGACAACCTGAAATCATCAGACCATTGCGCAGCAGCAACGAATAAGGCCAATAGAATGCTAGGTTACATCAAGGGGACCTTCAAATATATGAGTGAAGATATAATGATACCACTCTACAAGAGCCTAGTAAGACCGCATCTTGAATACGGTGTGCTGTTCTGGTTGCCATACCTCTTAAAAGACATTGCAATGATGGAGAGAGTACAGAGAAGAGCGACCAAACTAATCCCAACTCTGAAAAACAAAACATATGATGAAATATTGCAAAACTTAACTTATTCTCACTCAAGAAGAGAAGATTAAGGGGCCACCTTTTTTAATGTTTCATAATCTTAAAAGGCGTTGACAGAGTAGACATAAGTGTGTTGTTCTCCTTGAATTATCTTCCCACTCGAAATAACAGCATGAAGCTGCTAACCAGAAGAGCTAACCTAGATGTCACTAAGAACTTCTTTAGCTATAGATTAATAAACGAGTGGAACAAGCTACCAACTAATGTAATTGCCAGTACATCGATCAATATGTTTAATAAGAACCGACTCGATGCCCACCTGAGAATAACAGGAGTTTTTAAAATGATTTGTATGTTCTCTCTTTCTCTCTCTCTCTCTCTCAACATTTGCACTCAACTACTAGTGACGGCTGATGCATGTTATTTCGTAATTACCGAATATTTTGCCACCAGCCTCTCTTGTTTACGTTTCTCATGTTTGTCATACACTCCAGCCAGCCTCAAAGTCTATGTGTGTGTGTGTGTTGGTGTGTGTGTATATGTGATGCTCTCCAGACACTCTCTGATTTTGTGAGTGTGTGTGTGTGTGAGTGCGCTCTACTGCAGGAGAGAGAGAGAGAGAGAGAGTGAGTGAGAGAGAGATCACACGTATCTTAAAGGTTACACAGGCACCATATGGAAATTAAATCGTGGTAGAATGTTAAAAGATCATTATATAATAGCACCGTAACTTAAAAGAAAATGACCTCGGCCAGGACAGTTTTAATTGAAAAATGTACACATTTAGTTTGAAGAGGGCGCGGGTGGCCATTCATTAGTTTGAAGGAAGTCTGAGAAGGCGATTTTGTTAGCTTAAGGGATAAGCTAAAATACATTGCTCAAACATAGCAAAAGCAAACAAAATCCTCAATATTAATTTTACAAAATATCATAATAATCCACAAGACGTCGGACCAGATTTATGTAGAGTATAATATTATTATAGACCTACATTACAACCACATTTGCTTTTCTCTTCTTCCCAGCCCCTCTAGTGTCTATGTCAATCCACGAGGACTTACACACAATAAACCCAGATATAGTCTAAAAATCATTACCTCTATCCTCTGTAACTCAAAAAGGTCTAGAGCAAATTGGCTGTAAATTTCCACGTCTATTCCTTGAGTGGCTCTTCCCAAATGGTTGAAATATTATATCGGTTACTCTAGTGCTGTTTTAGTTACAAAGGTTAGTGGTCATTATTTCTCGCCTACTTACAGCGAATAAACTATAGTAATGATGTTCCCTCCCCTTAAGGGGGAGGGTTTATTATTGGTCGATTTCTTCGTTTACATATTATTGTTTTAGTTTTTTCCATCAAACTGAAAAAAACCCCATCCCCAATATACCCCTTAAAGATATATTTGTACGCTATTCGGGAGATAAATGTCCTTGCCGAAGACCGGTCCCTCCTAAATTACAGGCTCGCTATCGCCCGCCAGGAAAAAAAATTACACCTAAATGACACAACAAGCCTTAATACTCAAATTCTTCAAACTAACGGAGGTCCAAAAAGACCTCCCTTGGACCAAATAAAGTTAATCATCACTATAAATACTTTATATTCTTATCTTTCTCCCAAACATTTACCTCCTCCATCTCCTTGTATACCTATGTCAATTTATCTCTTCTCATATTTACTTGGTCTTCCCTTCCTTACTAGCCATTATTATGAATTCCCACACGTAAATCTCCACACTTTGTCTTTGTCCAACATTGTACAACCATCATCACCTCATACCCTCCATCCATCCAACCCGTCTCTCTCTTCTCCTCATAAACTCCTTCATATAATGTCTGGGTTATGGTAATTTTGGTGAAGACTTGGAGGTCATACCCAGCGAGCAATTCAACAACCCCCAGCAACAATATAGCTCTCAAACAACCCGACCACTAAAGACGAAAGTCCCATGTGAAGACCACGGGAACTTGAACCTTCTGACAGCCAGGGGTCGAAAGCCAAGAAAAAACGGGATGCTTCTGAATAAATATAGGACTTTTTACCCTCCTGTGACGTATAAACAAGCTTAACTCCTAACTGGCTAGGTTTCAAGAGACCGTGAAAAATGCCACGGTTTGTGAGACGTGGGTAGCCTACTGGGTGAATATTAATGAGATCATATAACTCTCCTTAACTGCATACCACCGATGGCAGGTGCAACATGTTATATGCTGGAAGTATCGTGGTGGGAATTCGAGAGTAACTGGAGAAAATGAGAATAGTAACTATTTGTGAAGAGAGACAACAGAGCTTTTGTATATTGTGGTAGTAATGTAGTAGTCAAAACTGTGATGATTATCATGACATATCACTTCGTTGTTTACATCATCACTATCAATCAGATATGTGAGCGACTAATGGGACCTCAACTGCTTGGCAGGAGGAACACATTTTTGAATAAGTAGTACCGGTAGTAGTAATAATTATTTTAACAAACAAGTAATAATTGCAATATTTACTACAATTACACGTGAACAAGTAAGTCTATAGTAAACACACACACATTCACCAACTCCCGAACCCCCTCTCAGCTTAAATACCCACACGCGTACTCGATTATAAAATGAGTTATGCTGATTCATCATATAATAAGCATCCTTAGATTCCCCCCACCACCACTCTCTCTCTCTCTCTCTATCTATATATCTATCTATCTTCCTTGTTCTCTCTCAAAATTAATTCCTGACCACTTTGCTGTGATCGTAATATATGTATAGTCAGTGCATCTATATAAATACATACAGTATATACAGTACTTCTCACACCATTCTCTACATCAGGAGTGAGTTCATCTTATCTGTAAATATTGCCAGTAGCGAGTTTTGTTCACAACCTAAGTTTCTGGTTCCGATTCCCGAGCAGGAAAAGGTGCCTTTGTTCACCTAACAGGACATAGGAACGTAGAGTAGGTGGACATTTGTGAAGTTCCTTCTGTGGGGATATGTTGTAGTAATATGGATAATACACAGTAGCTCTTGTGTAGCAGATTCGGTAATTCACCCACTACAAGCTCCACAGTAATGAACACCGCGGCAACTCATTCCCTGCCACTCAGCCCAACTTGTCTTATTAGTAGATTCACGAACAGGACGGGACAGCGGAGCAGCTTCCTATTTCCCGATGACTTTGTTTACCAAACAGTAAATATTGGAACCTGGTGTAAATAAAAATTGTATAATTATCATCTGGGCTATGTAAACTATAATGACCGGGTGTAGTAGCCCCTGTGTACCAAACTATAGTAACCTGTATAATATGTAGTAGCCTCTGTGTACCAAACTATAGTAACCTGTATAATATGTAGTAGCCCCTGTGTACCAAACTACAGTAACCTGTATAATATGTAGTAGCCTCTGTGTACCAAACTATAGTAACCTGGATAATATGTAGTAGCCCCTGTGTACCAAACTATAGTAACCTGTATAATATGTAGTAGCCCCTGTGTACCAAACTACAGTAACCTGTATAATATGTAGTAGCCCCTGTGTACCAAACTACAGTAACCTGGATAATATGTAGTAGCCTCTGTGTACCAAACTATAGTAACCTGGATAATATGTAGTAGCCTCTGTGTACCAAACTATAGTAACCTGGATAATATGTAGTAGCCCCTGTGTACCAAACTATAGTAACCTGTATAATATGTAGTAGCCTCTGTGTACCAAACTATAGTAACCTGTATAATATGTAGTAGCCCCTGTGTACCAAACTATAGTAACCTGTATAATATGTAGTAGCCTATGTGTACCAAACTATAGTAACCTGGATAATATGTAGCCTCTGTGTACCAAACTATAGTAACCTGTATAATATGTAGTAGCCCCTGTGTACCAAACTACAGTAACCTGTATAATATGTAGTAGCCTCTGTGTACCAAACTATAGTAACCTGGATAATATGTAGTAGCCCCTGTGTACCAAACTATAGTAACCTGGATAATATGTAGTAGCCCCTGTGTACCAAACTACAGTAACCTGTATAATATGTAGTAGCCCCTGTGTACCAAACTACAGTAACCTGGATAATATGTAGTAGCCTCTGTGTACCAAACTATAGTAACCTGGATAATATGTAGTAGCCTCTGTGTACCAAACTATAGTAACCTGGATAATATGTAGTAGCCCCTGTGTACCAAACTATAGTAACCTGGATAATATGTAGTAGCCCCTGTGTACCAAACTATAGTAACCTGTATAATATGTAGTAGCCCCTGTGTACCAAACTATAGTAACCTGTATAATATGTAGTAGCCTCTGTGTACCAAACTATAGTAACCTGGATAATATGTAGTAGCCTCTGTGTACCAAACTATAGTAACCTGGATAATATGTAGTAGCCTCTGTGTACCAAACTATAGTAACCTGGATAATATGTAGTAGCCTATGTGTACCAAACTATAGTAACCTGTATAATATGTAGTAGCCCCTGTGTACCAAACTATAGTAACCTGTATAATATGTAGTAGCCTATGTGTACCAAACTATAGTAACCTGTATAATATGTAGTAGCCCCTGTGTACCAAACTATAGTAACCTGTATAATATGTAGTAGCCCCTGTGTACCAAACTATAGTAACCTGTATAATATGTAGTAGCCCCTGTGTACCAAACTATAGTAACCTGTATAATATGTAGTAGCCTATGTGTACCAAACTATAGTAACCTGTAGGTAGTAGGGGTAGGCAGCCCCGCCCAGGGAAGTACTACCGCCAAGGTTTCGGGAGACTCAGGGAATAGCCTGAATTCCATTTTCTCTCCCAGGCCTTGGTAGCTGGATACATATCTTTCTGCCTCACACATCAGGGGTATCAGGAAAACCCTCTTTATATAACATACACATCCAACTTCACGACATTGCCCTACATTGCTATCCTCTATCCATAAAACACTACTCTTCCCACTACATATCATACATGTAACACCATACACCTTACCCAATAAATATGGCAGTACAATTGTTAAGAGCAAACCTGGTGGTCCCTCGGATATCCACCCCCGGCAGGGTTGGGTCATTGACACAGGGCCCTCCCGGTCGTCATCATGCGACTGTGTCAAGAGCATTGCAACGTCCCAAAGCTGCTCGTCGGTGCAGCTTTTTCTTTAGCAATATAAGGGGACTTCACTCTAACATCAATTCTGTACACCAATTTCTTCAAGCAGAATCCCCTACTCTCCTTTTTTTAACAGAGACTCAAGTAACATCCACATCTGACACGTCTAGATTTAATTTTCCAGGTTATCAACTGCTCCAAAATGTCAGACCTAAAGGAGGTGTATGTTGCTTCGCAAAATCTGAAATTGCCCTGGAGGAGGTTACTAGTTTCAATTGTCCCTATTTTGATTATTCTATATACAAATTAATTTCTGCTGGTAAATTTAAATACATATGTTGCATCTACCGTTCCCCAAATACTCCTCCAGAGCAAAGTCTTTTTGATTCTCTGTCCTCACAACTCAGTGTCCTCAACTTAAATGCTGCTTCTGAAATCACTGTGTTGGGTGATTTTAATGTTCATAATGTTGAATGGCTCACTCATTCAGCCAGGACTGATGATGCTGGTCTTGAATGTGAGCTATTTGCAGACTCATTTAATCTCACTCAACTAGTCAACCAACCCAACCGTGTACCAGATAATCCTAATCATAATTCCCACCTACTGGACTTATTTTTAACAACCAATTCAGAAAATTATGATGTTACAGTGAGGTCCCCGCTTGGATCTTCTGATCACTGTCTGATACAGGCCACCTGTCTATCACCTACCACACCTTCCCACTCTGAACCTGTTTTGGTGACTAAATGGCATTACGATAGGGCAGACTGGGAGGGTCTTCAAGGTTTCTTTATTGATATTCCCTGGACCTCTTTCTTTTCTAATGATGCACACTCCACCTTGAGCCACATACAAGATTTTGTAAAAATTGGAATGGAAACTTTTATTCCTCATCAAAAGTACAGTAAAAGATCTAATTCACCTAAATGGTTTGACCATAATTGTGCTAGAGTAACTGAACAAAAAGCAATAGCCTACAATGCATACACAAGATCAAAAACACATGAAGCCTTTAATTACTTTAGAAACATCAGAAATCATGCCAAAACTGTATTAAACCTAACTAAATCAAACTTTCTCCACAAGCAGGCAAATAAACTTCTAAATAATCCAAATGATAACAAAATATTTTGGTCTACTCTTAACTCATTTAAATCCAACTTCACTACTGTTTCATCCATTCCACCATTAAAATCTCCGACTGGCAATCTTGTAAGTGACCCACGAGATAAAGCTAACCTTCTTGCGGATATTTTCTCCACCAACTCATCCTTAGATGAAATAAATCAAGATGTCCCTGTACTTAATTTTAATTCGCCTGAAATTCCCTCACTTAAGATCCACACCAGACATGTCAAAACTATTTTGCAGAATCTCTCGGTAGATAAGGCTCCTGGTCCAGATGAAATTCCTCCAATAGTACTTAAGAATTGCTCCTTGGTGCTCGCTCCTGTATTGGCAAAAATGTTCCGTCTGTGTACTCATACCTCATGCTTCCCAGTACCCTGGAAAGAAGCAAACATCCATCCAGTTCCTAAAAAAGGTGCCTCTTCAGATCCATCAAACTACAGACCAATAGCTATAACTTCCACTCTTGGTAAAGTCTTTGAAATTATATTAAATAATCACATAATTAAGCATCTTGAGAATAATAAATTAATCAGTGATAGGCAATATGGTTTTAGACGATGTCGATCAACTGCAGACATGCTTTGCCTTCTTACGCATCAAATCAACCAAGCTACAGACCAACATGGTGAAACACATACAATAGCACTGGATATATCAAAGGCATTTGATAGAGTCTGGCATCAATCCTTATTGTCGAAGATGTCACACTACGGCCTTGCATCATTAGTTCCACTAATTTCTTCTTATCTTCAGAAAAATACGTGTAATGGTAGATGGCCTTTATTCTCAATTTCACTCAATAAATGCTGGTGTTCCCCAGGGATCAGTTTTGGCCCCAATTCTGTTCCTCATTCATATCAATGATCTCATATCTACCACTCATAATCCAATACATTCCTACGCAGATGACTCAACACTCCACAGTTCCTTCACATTTACCAATTCTTTCACCCAACCCGATCTTATAAATTCAAAAATAAACACTGCAATTTCTCTGAACCAGGACCTCTCTAGAATTAATGGATGGGGAAAAAAGAATCTAGTTTCCTTTAATGCACAGAAAACCAAGTACATTCAATTTTCTAACCGACAGAATCTCACTGACTCCCATATATTTTTTAATGATGTAAATATTCCCACTTCCCCTAGTATTGACATTCTCGGTGTAACATTAACTACTAACTTGAGCTGGACACATTATGTTAGAAGCATTGCTAAGAATGCCTCTAAAAAACTGGGACTCCTGTACAGAGTTCGAGAATTCTTCACTGACGAGCAGTTGGCCGTGATATATAAAAGTCATGTGCGTTCTCAGATGGATTACTGTTCACCTCTGTGGGGTGGAAGTGGAGTGGTTGCATTGAGGCAGTTGGACAAAATTCAAAATAAAGCTATTAGATTAATCAATAACCCTGCAATCTCACAGGACCTTCCTACATTATCCATACGAAGAAAGGTTGCATCCCTTGCATTATTCTACAGATATTTTCACAGCAATTGTTCCGAGGAACTTGCTTCAATTGTGCCGCCTCTCCACATCTTTCCCCGTAGAACTAGGGCAGCTGAGAGCGCCCATGAATTTACACTTTCTCCTCCACAATGCAGAACTTCTGCTTATCAGAATTCATTTATCCCCAGAGCTACTACTCTTTGGAATTCACTTCCCTCGAATTGCTTTCCACAAACTTACAATCTACAAATGTTTAAATCCAGTTGTTACAAACATTTTATGAATGGAGGATGCCTTTAGGCACATGGACCTTTTTGTTTTATCTGTGTTTTTCCTTCCTCAGTTCATTGTCTCTTTAAAAAAAAAAAAAAAAAAAAAAAAAAAATACTATGTAGTAGCCCCTGTGTACATAACTATAGTAACCTGTATAATATGTAGTAGCCCCTGTGTACCAAACTATAGTAACCTGGATAATATGTAGTAGCCTCTGTGTACCAAACTATAGTAACCTGTATAATATGTAGTAGCCCCTGTGTACCATACTATAGTAACCTGTATAATATGTAGTAGCCCCTGTGTACCATACTATAGTAACCTGTATAATATGTAGTATCCCCTGTGTACCAAACTATAGTAACCTGTATAATATGTAGTAGCCCCTGTGTACCATACTATAGTAACCTGTATAATATGTAGTAGCCCCTGTGTACCATACTATAGTAACCTGTATAATATGTAGTAGCCCCTGTGTACCAAACTATAGTAACCTGTATAATATGTAGTAGCCCCTGTGTACCAAACTATAGTAACCTGTATAATATGTAGTAGCCCCTGTGTACCATACTATAGTAACCTGTATAATATGTAGTAGCCCCTGTGTACCATACTATAGTAACCTGTATAATATGTAGTAGCCTCTGTGTACCAAACTATAGTAACCTGGATAATATGTAGTAGCCTCTGTGTACCAAACTATAGTAACCTGTATAATATGTAGTAGCCCCTGTGTACCATACTATAGTAACCTGTATAATATGTAGTAGCCCCTGTGTACCATACTATAGTAACCTGTATAATATGTAGTAGCCCCTGTGTACCAAACTATAGTAACCTGTATAATATGTAGTAGCCCCTGTGTACCATACTATAGTAACCTGTATAATATGTAGTAGCCTCTGTGTACCAAACTATAGTAACCTGTATAATATGTAGTAGCCTCTGTGTACCAAACTATAGTAACCTGGATAATATGTAGTAGCCTCTGTGTACCAAACTATAGTATTGTAACCAACATTTACCTATGTTAAATAAACCTTGTGCACCGAAGCTCATATTTCTTTTCTAATCTAGTCTCCCAGCTCAGTTAAGAACTCTCGCGCGTGTAGATAGATAAAACAACCTTTGGGACTTCTGGTGCCTAGGCGTATCTTAACTCTTCTCTCTCTAACCCCCAAACCCTTGGGATTATGTTGATGAGACATGACGTGGGTAATCAGTGTGTCTTAGAATAGTATTAGACAAAACAGATGCTTAAAAAAATTATAAGATTCAATCACATGAGCTTTTACTTGAGTTTTAGCCCTGTTTAGTTTATTATCGGGCTAGGCCGTTATGATTGTGGTGGGGATATGTTTGCGATTGGGACAAATTCGGGACTACTCATTAACCTGCAAAGAGCGCGGTTACCTAGGCTAGTATGTACTTTATGCAACAATATGTAAACAACACAACAACCCTTTCTAGTTACTACTACACTCTCGGAAGTCAGAATTGCCACTTTCTACTTTACCCCCTTCCACGTTTCAACCTCTCCACCTTGCCCTCGGTCTAACACCTGAGAACCACTTACAGTAAACGACGGTACTAATACCCTACCATTACCGGACACGCCAAATACGTTAGGACTGTACTTAGCCGGAGTGACGGACCGTGTTTTGACTGTCCGCATCTAAGTGCCAGATAATATGTGACCGTGCATTAAAAGGACAATGCTGGTATGGAATTTCAGGACCGTTTCCGTAGCCAGAATATGGAATGATCATCCATACTGCTTGCATCTGAATGTGTATCATGCATAGTATATTGCCTCTCCCTGTTCCATCATTCATAGTCCACCAGGCTCTCAAAGACTTGGTCCTCCTCCAAACATCCAAACATCCACACACACACTCCACACACACACTCCACACTTCAAGGGTATAATCAAGTAATTTATTTTGGTTTCTGTCCATCCTTTCTTTTCCTCCCTCACCAAGTGGCAATGCTTAGCGTAACGACTTAGTCCACGCCTCCTTCTTGGTCTTCTTATAATACAATAAATGTACAGACAATAGTTACAAGAATATTGATATCTTAGTAGAAACTCATATTAGACTTGAACAGTTTATGAACAGTTACCAGTGAATCAGGCAGATAAACCATTAGCAGTCAACAGATCGCTGCGGTATGTTCTCTATTAATAGATATTACTATTCTGGAGCCCATTGTGGTTGAGATAAGTATAGAGATGTTTACGTACATTTGATTAATATTGTATTTTTTGTATGTTAGTGAAGGATTCAAAAGGCAGAACTGCCTGTGGCAAGTGCCTCCTCCAGAGTTGAAAGAGTGACATGGCCAACATCAAGGGACGTTCTAACCAAAATACCTGGACATGCGGAGTTTGAAACAACTTAAGTCATACGAAAAGGGAAAGACTGATTCTGGGAGAGAGTTCCAGAGCTCAACTGTTGAATAGAAGAAAGATTGAGAGTAACGTTTCATTCTAGGGTTGGAGAGTTGCCAGACTAGGGGTGACATTGAGTTGCAAGACAGGTGTTACGTGCTCTACGAAGAGTAGAGGGGGTGGTATACACTCAGTGAGCTCTGTGGAACACTGATTATTGTAATAACGGTAGAATAGTGAGAGAGATGCAACATTGCGGCGAAGAAAAAAATACTGCAGATCATTGGTGAGTGGACGTGAGGTAATGAGTCGGAAGGTTTTCTTTTCTACTTTGTCTAGAAGTGCTGTGTGAGAGGACCCTCTCCACACGTGTGAACAATACTCAACACATGGCTCGCTTGGTGTAGTGACTAGCGTCTCGGACTTCCACCCAGAAGGCCCGGGATCGCTCCCATGCTCGGCGCATTAAAGATTTTTCACAAGCACTGAGTCGTTACCATCCCTCATGAGCAAGGGGATGGGGTAGTAGTACAGGACCCCAATGGAAATACGCCTAATCGGCCTTATTGAGCTATCCTTAGCTGGCTTAGCATGCGCTAGCTTTAAGAACTATTATTATTATTATTATTATTATTTTTATTATTATGGACGCACTGTGTCCATGTACAGAACAATTCACTCACTAAATCATCATCCTCAGCATCTTTCCATAACATTAAAGCCAATACACTTTACCTCGACCTTTCCACCTAAACTCAAGCCTCTACTTCTGTCAACGCGGTATGCAACTTTCCACCAAGTGTCAAACCAAATATTTCAGTGATGGTGTATCCTATTAGCCGTGAGGAAAATCTGTGAGGTGAAAGGAACTGTGAAGTTATATTGAACATTAAGGGACTATCAACAGCTCCCTGCTTCTATGTTATGCCTGCCCAATATATATGACAGTCGTAATATGTGTTAGACACAGTACCACATAGATTATCTGTATTTAAACTGTGATTACTTATATTTGTTTAGATAAAGAAAGGTTAGATTAACATAAGGTATGCTAGGTTAGATTATGAAAGGCTTTATTATGTTGGATGAGGATGAGTCGGATTGAGTTGATTAATATCGATAATATTATACACACGAAGTACATCATCTGTATTATAACAATATATGTTCCCTTCCCTGCCAGCTGACAAGTCCACGGGTCCTCCTTGGGACCCCTCGCTCGGTAAACAAACTGACCACACCTATAAATTAATTTAGGGAGTTTTCTTCCCTGGACATGTTAATTAAGTTGGTGAGCCGCTATTTTTTTAGATGCGTGGTGTAATGGCTAGCGTGTTTACAAATCTGTGTGTGATAACCCAGGTTCGAATCCCGGTGGGTCACATCTATGCTTTCAATAATTTCATTGGAGGTGTTTGGTGTTGTGATGACATTAATAAAAATATAGATTATTAGTAGGTTCAGGGATATTTCATAGAGAGGCCGGTCTATATGATCTGTGCCCCATCAATATTCTTTCCTCTCACTTAAACATTAGGCCTACCATAGTGCGGTTGGGAATATGAACATGATTAGATTAATATCCAGTATTCGAGAATGGATAATAAGTCGTAGGCGTGTGCATAAACCTTTAACCGTCCTGGTGGTGTAATGGTTAGAGTGTTTACAAATCTGTGTGTGATAACCCAGGTTCGAATCCCGCTGGATCATATATATGCTTTCATTAATTCAATTGGAGGTGTTTGGTGATGTGGTGAAATTAATAAGAATATAGATTAGTCAAGCGTAAGTTTGGTAGCGTCTTGGATTCAGATTATATTGTATTATTATTGTTAGGGTGATTGATCAAAATGTTTATGACTTTGCTAACAGATCATGTGGCTACGCCCCCCCCCCCCCCCCTTTTTATGCGCCCACACACAAACCTTCCATCTCTCTCTCTCTCTCTCTCTCTCTCTCTCTCTCTCTCTCTCTCTCTCTCTCTCTCTCTCTCTCTATTCCTAAGAAATAAACTATACGGTGATCAAGATACTAAGATTACTCAATATAATTTCACTTTGGCAACGGAGGATAAGAGGATAACTGCTAGAGTCTTTTACTATTCTAAGATGATTTAGTAATATAAAAACCGATAATCTATATAGGAAAGCCAAAGAATGTTCTACAAGAGGAAACTAATTACAATATATGGGCTGGAAAGCGAACCTAGATGCAACTAAAAATGCCTTCACCCACAGTATGATTAGTGAGGGTATAAGCTCCCTAATAAAGTAATATAAAGTGCCGTAATAGATACATTAGTGAGGGTATAAGCTCCCTAATAAAGTAATATACAGTGCCGTCATAGATACATTAGTGAGGGTATAAGCTCCCTAATAAAGTAATATACAGTGCCGTAATAGATACATTAGTGAAGGTATAAGCTCCCTAATAAAGTCATATACAGTGCCGTAATAGATACATTAGTGAAGGTATAAGCTCCCTAATAAAGTAATATACAGTGCCGTAATAGATACATTAGTGAGGGTATAAGCTCCCTAATAAAGTAATATACAGTGCCGTCATAGATACATTAGTGAGGGTATAAGCTCCCTAATAAAGTAATATACAGTGCTGTAATAGATACATTAGTGAAGGTATAAGCTCCCTAATAAAGTAATATACAGTGCCGTAATAGATACATTAGTGAGGGTATAAGCTCCCTAATAAAGTAATATACAGTGCCGTAATAGATACATTAGTGAGGGTATAAGCTCCCTAATAAAGTAATATACAGTGCCGTAATAGATACATTAGTGAGGGTATAAGCTCCCTAATAAAGTAATATACAGTGCCGTAATAGATACATTAGTGAGGGTATAAGCTCCCTAATAAAGTAATATACAGTGCCGTAATAGATACATTAGTGAGGGTATAAGCTCCCTAAAAAAGTAATATACAGTGCCGTAATAGATACATTAGTGAAGGTATAAGCTCCCTAATAAAGTAATATACAGTGCCGTAATAGATACATTAGTGAGGGTATAAGCTCCCTAATAAAGTAATATACAGTGCCGTAATAGATACATTAGTGAGGGTATAAGCTCCCTAATAAAGTAATATACAGTGCCGTAATAGATACATTTAATAATAAAGTAATATACAGTGCCGTATACATTATAAAAGCTCCCTAATAAAAATATGGAATAGATACATTAGTGAGGGTATAAGCTCCCTAATAAAGTAATATACAGTGCCGTAATAGATACATTTAATAAAAGGCTAGACTCATACCACACAAAAACTGGTATGGAATAGGTACTACTTACTGATAAAACGATCTGGCAGTATATATAAGAACATTACACTAATTATATAATATATATATATATATATATATATATATATATATATATATATATATATATATATATATATATATATATTATATATTGAGTATATATCACAAATACACGTGAGCCACTAAATGTTTCTAATCTCTCAGTGGGGTTCAAACCGACTGCCGTGGTGTAGTTGATTAAAGCGTCGGCTATCGTCCTGACGGTCGGCGGTTCAAACCCCACTGAGAGATTAGAAACATATATATTATATATATATATATATATATATATATATATATATATATATATATATATATATACCGGTATATATATATATATATATATATATATATATATATGTATATCCATCTTAGGAGATTTCAACGTTCACCACCGCCAATGGCTCTCCTCTCTTACTATTGACCAACCTGGTGAACAAGCCTTCGTCTTTTCTATCCTAAATTACCTAGAGCAGCTGGTCCAGCAACCCTCCAGTATCCCGGATCGCTTGGGAGATCGGTTCAACATTCTTGACTTATTTCTGACTTCTAACCCTTTCTCTTATACTGTCAATCTTTTCTCTCCTTTGGGCTCCTCCGACCATAAACTTATCTCTGTTACCTGTCCTATCTCTCCAGTACGGCCACCCGATCCTCCCAGCCGGTGGTGCTTGTGGCACTTTGGCGCTGCCGACTTGGAAGCTCTTCGGCAGTTCTTCTTTGATTTCCCATGGAATGACTTCTGCTTCCGTGGCCGAGGACCCTCGGAGAGTGCTGAACGCATTACCGAGATAATCCTCTCGGGCATGGAAGCATACATTCTATTTTCTTTCTCTCAGTGTGATGCAAACAAATCTTGATTTATTCACGCTTGTTCTACTGCTGTACCAACGCTTTAAAACTCAAAAATCTCATTCTTCCTATGTTTCTGCCCGGAATCAAGCCAAATCTGTTCTTCGACTTGCCAAGCACTCTTTCATCAATAATAAATGCACTGAACTATCCAACTCTAGCTCTTCCCAAGCTTTCTGGCATCTAGCCAAAAACCTCTCCAACAATTTTTCTTCCGTGTCTTTCCCTCCTCTTTTCCACTCTGATGGAACAACCATCACTTCTTCCTCTGACAAAGCTGAACTCTTCACTTAAACTTTTGCTAGAATCTCCAACATGGATGATTCCGGTGCTATTCCTCCCTCTCCACCCCGCTCCCTCCTACTTATGCCTAATATCCTAATCTCTTCTAAAGATCTACTTTCTACCCTCTCTGGGCTTCATACTAGGAAGGCGTATGGTCTGGACGGTGTTCCTCCTGTTGTACTAAAAACTGTGCTTCCGTGCTGACTCCCAGCTTAGGCAAACTCTTTCGTCTCTGTCTCACCTCTAACGTCTTCCCTTCATGCTGAAAGTTTACATAAGTTCCAACATAAGAAAATGGGAGTCTGCAGAAAGCCGATTGGCTCACACAAGGCAGATTCCTCTCACACCCAACCCCAATTACACGGCCTAATTATAGGCCCAGCTCACTAATACCATGAGGACCGACCTCACCAAAATGGTCAGAGGTCAGAAAACAGGATTCTGCAGAGCGCTGATTGGTCCACACCCGGCAGACCCCCCTCACACCCAACCCATCTCGTCCATATGCCTATCTAATTTTATCTTAAAGCTCTCTATCGTTCTTGATCCTACTATAGCACTTGGTAGCCTATTCCACCTATCTACAACTCTGTTTCCAAACCAATATTTGCCTATATCTTTTCTATATCTTTTCATGTCCCCTTTATTAATCCCACTAACCCAGTTGAACACCTCTATCATATCCCCTCTAACTCTGCGTCTCTCTAACGAATGTAAGCCTAATTTCTTTAACCTTTCTTCATATGGAAGATTTCTAATATTATGGATAATTTTTGTCATTCTACGTTGTACTCTCTCCAAGGAATCTACGTTCACTCTGTACTAAGGACACCACAATTGAACAACATAATACATATGGGGTCTCACTAATGACAAGTAAAGTTTTAAGATAACATCGGAAATTCTGTTACTCACACTCCTAAAGATGAACCTGAGAATCCTGTTTGCCTTGTTACGAACGCTTATACACTGTTTTCTAGGTTTCAAATCATTGCTAACAAATACACCTAGATCTTTCTCACAGTCTGAGTTTTCTAATTCCATATTAGCTAGTTTATATTTTACAATTGTATTCATCTTCCCTATCTTTAATACCTTGCATTTGTCAATGTTAAAATTCATCTGCCAATTTACTGACCATTCGTGTATGGTATCTAAATCCCTTTGGAGGCACTCTATGTCGCTATCTGAATCTTTCGTTCTCCCCATTTTGATATCGTCTTCGAATTTACTTATCCTACTGGTTATACCTAAATCAAGGTAATTTATGTATATAACAAACAACAGAAGACCCAATACAGATCCCTGGGGGACATAACTTTTGACTGCTCCCTATTCTGACTAATTACCATTTATGCTGACTCTCTGCTTCCTACCAATTAGCCATGATCTAATCCATCCCAACAACGACCCACCTATTCCATGCGCCTCAACTTTTCTCATCAATCTCTCATGAGGGACTCTGTCGAAAGCTTTACTGAAATCTAAATATATTATATCATATGATTTGTCATTATCTACTGCATCATATACCTCTAAGAAAAAGCTAAGCAAATTAGTAAGGCAAGAACGTCCCTGAGTGAATCCATGCTAAGAAGAATTGAATAAGTTAAATATTTATAAGTGGTTTCTAATTTTTGTAGCAATAATTGACTCTAGTAGCTTTCCTATGATTGAAGTGAGACTAATGGGACGGTAATTGGATGCTATTGATTTATCACCTTTTTGAAGATCGGAACTATATGTGCAAGCTTCCAAGCTTCTGGAACTAAGCCTGTTTCTAATGACTTGTTAAATAGAAATGTTAATGTGTAACTTAACTCATCTCTGCATTCTTTTAATACTCTAGCATATACCTCATCAGGAACAGGCGATTTCTGAGGTCTCAGTCTGTCAATTTCTTTAAGCACATTATTTCTACTTATAGTAACCGTACTTGACTCATTTTCTATACTATCGTTATATACCTTACGGACTTCTGGAAACTGTTTGCACTCATTCAACCTGTCCCAAAGAAGGGTGACCGCTCTCAATCCTCCAACTGTCGTCCAATTACTCTCATCTCTTGTATCTCTAAAGTTTTTTAAACTATTCTTGCTTCCAAATTTCTTAAGCATTTCTCTTCTCATAATCTACTCTCAGATCACCAGTATGGCTTCCTTAAGGGTCGTTCTACGGGTGATATTCTTTCATATCTTACTAACTCTTGGTCATCCTCCTTTCAGGACTTCGGTGAGACCTTGTCTATTGTACTAGGCATATCGAAGGCCTTCGATAGAGTCTAGCACAAATCATTAATTTCTAAACTACCCTCCTTCGGTTTCTATACCTCCATCTGTGCCTTTGTCTCTAATTTCCTTTATGGCCATTCCATAGCTGCGGTTGTGGACGGCCATCGCTCACTTCCGCATCCTATCAATTCCGGTGTTCAACAGGGCTCTGTCCTATCTCCAATTCTCTTTCTAATGTTCATAAATGATGTTTTCAACTGTACCTCCAGTCCCATCCATTCATACGCAAATTACTCTACCTTACACTACTAAATTAGTTTTCCAGAACGCCCCAGCCAGCAATCCCTCAAAGACAAACGTAATGAGGCCATAGAACACTTATCTTCTGATCTAACTATTATTTCCAATTGGGGCAGAGAAAACCTTGTTGCCTTTAATGCTCCCAAAACCCAATTTATCCATCTATCTACCCGTCCGGAACTCCCAGAGGACTATCCCTTATTCTTCAACAATACAAAAATCAATTCTTTTCTTGGTGTCTCTTTTTTCTTCTGCTCTCACTTGGAAGGACCATATTACCAGTCTTGCTAAGGCAGCCTCCCAGAAGCTGGGTGTGCTCAACCGCCTCAATTTTTTTTCTTCTATGGGAATGAGGGAGACAAAAGGCATTACTGCCTGCAGCGAGTCCCTCCCCCGGAGTTGAAAGAGTGACAGGGCCAAAATCAAGGGACGTTCGAGCTAAAATGCCTGGACACACAGAGTTTGAAGCAATTTAAGTCATAGGAAGAGGGAAAGACTGATTCTGGGAGAGAGTTCCAGAGCTCTGCAGTTGAATAGAAGAAAGTCTGAGAATAGCGTTTCACTCTTGGGTTGGAGTGTTGCACAGAGTAGGGGTCGGTTTGTGTTGCAAGGCGGGTACTACGTACCCTACGTAGAGGAGGTGGTATACACTGGGAAAGCTCCGAGGTACACTGATTATTGTAGTAGCGATAGAATAGCGAGAGAGATGCAACATTGCGGCGAAGAGAGAGAGATTGCAGAGAGTTGGTGAGTGGACGGGAGTTAATGATACATAAGAACATAAGAACATAAGAAAATGGGAGTCTGCAAAAAGCCGATCGGCCCATACGAGGCAGATCCCTGAAACACCCAACCCCAATTATAGGCCCAACTCACTAATACCTTAAGTACTGCCCCCACCAAAATGGTCAGGGATTAATACAAGATTACGGGGGTCTGCTGAGCGCCGATTGGCCCACACCTGGTAGATCCCCCTCACACCCAACCCATCTCGTCCATATGCCTATCTAATTTTATCTTAAAGCTCCCTATCGTTGTTGTTGTTGTTGTTGTTCCCCAGGCTGTCTGGCCGAACAGCCCCAAGGTCTCGAGCAAGGCCAAGGCCATAAACGAGCGCCCCCACAAAATCCTCCCTTCTTACCACTAACAAAGCCCAGGTGACCGAAGCCACTCCAAGGCAGGGAGCTGAGGAGGGTGCGGAAACACCCGGGAAACCAAAGCCCCACCCAAGGCCCTGTGCCCCTCAGCAATTATGAAGGGGAAGTTGAGGGGTAAGGGAAAAATGTGACACTTTGGCTCCCAATCTGTCAACTTCTAGGTTGGCAGTAGGGAGGTCAATCCACGGATAAGACGCCGCCACTTGAGATCTAGAAGAAATATAAGTAAAAGGATCAGTCAGAGTAAGCTATGGGTATGGCAGAGATTGCTCAGTTCTCACTCTGATAGACCAGCCCATCACCACATGACTAGAACCCAATCCTCTCAGCATCAGCTAGCAAAGGCCCTAGAAAGCTGCCTTGGGCGGGGGGATAGCTCCCCTATTTCAACTCCTTTCGGGGTTGGGCACCCACCCGCTCCCTATCGTTCTTGATCCCACTATATCACTTGGTAGCCTATTCCACCCATCTAGAACTCTGTTACCAAACCAATATTTGCCTATATCTTTTCTGAAGCAAAATTTATCTAATTTGAAACCATTTGTACGAGTTCTTTCGCTATCACTGAGCTTTAGTACATTTTTCATGTCCCCTTTATTAATCCCACCAACCCACTTGAATACCTCTATCATATCCCCTCTAACTCTGCGTCTCTCTAACGAATGTAAGCCTAATTTCTTCAACCTTTCTTCATACGGAAAATTTCTAATATTATGGATAATTTATGTCATTCTACGTTGTACTCTCTCCAATGAATCTATGTCCATTCTGTAATAAGGACACCAAAATTGAACAGCATGATCCATATGGGGTCTCACTAATGACAAGTAAAGTTTCAAGATAACATCAGAAGTTCTGTTACTCACACTCCTAGATATGAACCCGAGAATCCTGTTTGCCTTGTTACGAACGCTTATACATTGTTTTCTAGGCTTCAAATCATTGCTAACAAATACACCTAGATCTTTCTCACAGTCTGAGTTTTCTAATTCCATATTAGCTAGTTTATATTTAACATTTTTATGCATCTTCCCTATTTTTAATACCTTGCATTTGTCAATGTTAAATTTCATCTGCCAATTTACTGACCATTCGTGTAAGGTATATAGATCCCTTTGCAGACACTCTTTATCTCTATCTGAATCAATTTTTCTCCCCATTTTGGTATCGTCTGCAAATTTACTTATCCTACTAGTTATACCTAAATCAAGGTCATTTATGTATATAATAAACAACAGAGGACCTAATACAGATCCCTTCGGTACACCACTTTTGACTGTTCGCCATTCTGACTTGGTACCATTTATGCTGACTCTCTGCTTCCTACCAATTAGCCATGACCTAATCCATCCTAACAACGCCCCACCTATTCCAAGTGCCTCAACCTTTCTCATCAATCTCTCATGAGGGACTCTGTCGAAAGCTTTACTGAAATCTAAATATATAATATCATATGACTTGTCATTATCTAATGCTTCATATACCTCTCAGAAAAAACTAAGCAAATTAGTAAGGCAAGACCGTCCCTGAGTGAATCCATGCTGAGAAGAATTGATTAAGTTAAATGTTTCTAAGTGGTTTCTCATTTTCCTAGCAATAATTGACTCTAGTAGCTTTCCTATGATTGAAGTGAGACTAATGGGACGGTAATTGGATGCTATTGATTTATCACCTTTTTTTAAGATCGGAACTACATTTGCAAGCTTCCAAGCTTCTGGAACTATACCTGTTTCTAATGACTTGTTAAATAGAAATGTTAATGGGTAACTTAACTCATCTCTGCATTCTTTTAATACTCTAGCATATTCCTCATCAGGACCAGGCGATTTATGAGGTTTCAGTCTTTCAATTTCCTTAAGTACATCATTTCTACTTTTCGTAACCGTACTTAACCTATTTTCTATACTATCGCTATATACCTTACGGACTTCTGGAAACTGTGCCAAATTTTCATTAGTGAAAACGGAAAGAAATTGACTATTTAATGTACTGCACATTTCTAAATCATTTTCTGTCATTTCTCCTATCGAAGTTTTAAGGGGACCAATTACATCTCTAACCTTGGATTTATATAGTTGGTAAAAAGTTTTAGGATTATTTTTTGAGTCATTGGCAAGCTTAATTTCATAATTTCTTTTTTCTTTCCTAATATCCTTTTTTACCTGTCGTGATAGATTCTGATAGTAAGCAAGTAGGTGAATTTAGCCTTTCTTAATTTTTCTATATATTCCTCTTTTTTTTCCTAGAAGATCTAAAAGTCTATTATTCATCCATTTGGGTTGGTTCTGTGTTGATCTAAATTTTCTTTTGGGGATATATTTATTTTGCGCATTGAATACTGACTTGATAAAATTATCGTATGTATCTACCAAGTTTGACGTCTCTTCCTGACTTAAGATGACAGGTGCCTGAGAAGGGATACACTCATTTGGACACCTGGATCGACTTAATTTTTTGACCATATGGTCCGCTAATAGGGGTCTTCTTAACCAACCATAATTGGCTTTTCTGAAGTCAGGTATTAATGTTGTATTCTCTCTGGTATTACCTTTCCATTGTATATTAAAATACACAGAATTGTGGTCACTATTTCCTAGGTGGTCCCCTATCTCTACATTATTTATCATATGTTCATTGTTACTGAAAACTAAATCGAGAATATTATCACCTCTAGTCGGCCTATCTATGAATTGAGATAACAAAACTATCTTGTACTACCTCAATAAACTCCTTTGAATCAGAGTCGCCTATTTGTTGCTGCCAATCAATATTAGGAATATTAAAATCCCCCATAATGCACACGTTGCTAAACCTTGATGCTATTTTAATTTCCTCCCATAATGATGTTCCGTCATTTCTACTCATATTTGGCAGTCTATACATAACTCCAATAACTAAGGGCTCACTACCTTCGTTAACCTCTACCCAAACACTTTCATTTTCATTATTTACTCTAATACCTGATTTAATACAGCTTTTTAATGAACTCCTGACAAACACTGCTATACCGCCGCCCCTCCTACTTGTTCGGTCATATTTAAACAAACTATATCCCGGTATATCAAACTCTGCTAAAAAATTGCCTGGTTTCTGTATTAATCCATGTTTCAGTTAGCGCTATTATGTCTATATTTTCTTTGCTAACAAGTGCTCTAAGCTCGTTCATTTTTTTACATAAACTCCTACAATTTGTATAATAAACCCTCAACCATTACTTGTATTTGCAACTATTTTTCTAGTGTTTTTAACTAGTTTATTTTTACCTGTTGAACTACCAGACCTAGACGGAAAATCTACGCTATCAGAATGTTCGTCATTACTATCAATTCCATGTGGCTGGGATCCTATTTTACTTACACACCTATGGTTTATTAACAAAACTCCGCAACAAACTTGTCGAGTGAGCTGGCTAAGGTCGAAACTCCTAGTCAAGAGAGATGTACTCCATCCTGGGCATACAGTTCATCCTTACCATAGAAGAGGGTCCAGTTATCCAGGAATGGAATAGTATTTGCCTTGCAATACTTCTCCAGCCGGCTATTTACACCAATAGCCCTGGAAGACCATTCCTTCCTTACCCCTCTTCTTGGCAGGATACAGTGTACCACAGGAACTCCACCCTTCTCCTTGATCCTCTCCAACATTTCCTGGTACGTGGAGAGCAACTCCTCAGTCCTGCATTTCCAAATGTTGTTGCTCCCTGCGTTGAGGAAGATGATGGGGTCCTCCCCACTCGCTTCCATGATACCATCTAGCTTCTCTGCCACCTTCTCGACCCCGGCACCAGGCAGGCAAACAACTTTACCAACATGTGTGTTAGTAGCCCTGCCAAGGTATTTAACCATTGAATCCCCTACAATTAAGATAGACTTAGCTGTTTTCTGTTGCCGGCCTGTAGCAGAAGTAGCTGCAGATTTCCTCCCCTTCCCTCTCACTGCCCAGCTGTAAGACGGGTCATCTCCTTCCTCCTTTCCCCATTCACTGTCATCACACTCGTCATCCAGGGCGCTATACTTGTTTTTAACCGTCACACACTGGTTCTGGAGGGTAAATTTCATTCCTCTTGAAGATGCCACCTTCCAGGAAGAGTCCGGTTTCCTACACCAGTGGCATTTTCGTTTCCTCTAATGTCATCTTCAATGCTAGGTTCTCGTCCTTGAGAGATTGGACCTCGAGCTCAACATTCTCCAGCCTTTCTTGCAAAGCAAGACAAAGCTGGAGAACATGGGAAGAGGTGACAGTCTCATCAACACAAGCCATCACTAAGAATGTTCACCTCACTAGGGGATAAACAGGTATCTCACGAGCGGTCACTGGGTACGTCCTCACTGGTCAAAGGTCAGGAGCCAACGAAAGGCTTTCCTTTCTACTTTGTCTATGAGTGCGGTGTGAGAGGATCCTTCCCACACATGTGAACAATACTCAATACAAGGACGCACTGTGCAGCTTCTTGCTCTGTACAGGGGCACAGTGCGTCCTTGTATTGAGTATTGTTCACATGTGTGGGGAGCATCCTGTCACACCGCACTCCTAGGCAAAGTAGAAAGGAAAGCCTTTCGTATCATTAATTCCCACCCACTCACCAAATCTCTGCAAACTCTCTCTGTTCTCGGCAATGTTGCATCTCTCTCGCTATTCAATCGCTACTACAATAATCAGTGCTCCTCAGAGCTCTCCCAGTCTATACCACCTCCTCTACGTAGGGTACGTGGGACCCGTCTTGCAGCACAATCCCACCCATATTCTGTGCAACTCCCCAACCCAGGAGTGAAACGTGATGCAGGTGGTGTATATGTAAAGTGTGCAATCATATACATATAATATTATACAGTATAGGACAAACTGGAAAAAGAGTAAAGGAAAGAGTTAAACAACACCGACAATCAGTAATGTCAGAACAAATAATTATCTTATGGTAATTTTATACACAAAAATAAACATGACCATAATGTGAATTGGGATGAAGCTAAGATTGGTCAGGCTGCTATTTAGAAAGAGTCCTTCTTGATCAGATCATATACCAACACTATGAATCTAAACGATGGGCTGTACAAAACAGAGTCCTTCTTGATCAGATCATATACCAACACTATGAATCTAAACGATGGGCTGTACAAAACAGATAACATTCTTTTAAAATAATCTCGAAAATAATAAAATAAAACGATGAAGAAACATATGTCCAGATCGTCAAGCTGTAAATTAGTACATCTGTTGTTGACCTATGACCTTTTAGTGAGGTCAATAAGTGAAGTTGGGTAAACCTCTCAGGTAGCCTACACGTATTTTTAATATGTTTTGCGACATGTGTAGGATGTTGTGTTCCCTAATTTACTGTATATATTTATATATTATTATTTGTATTATTTTTGTTTAACATATGTCAATGTATCCTTATTATTATATATAAGTTTTGACTAGTTCACTTGTGTATGTACATAAACTTGGGTTATATTATTCACATAGGCTTTTGTTGTAGACGACAATACTATAATTGTTATTTATTCTTAGATAATTGATTTGTTCAATTAATATATATGATTAATGATAAGAGTAAAATTTTAGACACATTGCAATGTAAAGAATATAAAATTGTATTAATTTAACACTCAAAGAGTGGGTGGTGGAGTATATTTGACTGTGCCGCCCAGTGTTTTTTTTTACCGTAAACGAGCTTGTTTCCGTGCTCGTTTTCATGCATAAACAAGAGCCAGAGCGTAATACAAGTATGTATCCCTGAAAGGGTGATAAATGAGCTTTCCGATTACACCAGAACCATCCTTCTACGATCACTGGTTGTCTTGCAACGATCGTGCAACCGAAGGGCAAAATCGGTAAAATACGGTAATTTCCTTACATTATTACGTGTGAAACGAGTGAGAGAGGGTGGAGTAGGGCGAAGTACAGCTCAGTAGCTCCACGGCCACTATGGCGAGCGGTCATGGGGTAACCTACGCTCCTCCCACCGCTCCGCTCTCTCTCAGAGCACATTACGTGCTCAAAATTGCATGCGACTATAGCCGGGCCCCGCCACATAGGCCACATTGATTTAACTCGACTATAGCCGGGCGCCGCCAAAGAAGGGTTAATGATGTGTTAAACGAAAATGTGTAATGTAAAACTAATTGGAAAATGTAGAAAGATGGCAACACTTTTTGTTTTTATATGCTAGTTAGCATCTCGCAAATGATATAGGAGGGGTATTTAGACCTCCGCCTTCCACTGTATTCTTGTATTACCCTGAAGATGTCTTGAGAGAATAGACGAAAGCTTGGTGTTCCAATGTTTAATTTTTCCTACGAGTTTAACTACATAATTTGGTCACGCGTATTTGTGATTTATTCTCTGTATATACTGTATATATATATATATATATATATATATATATATATATATATAATTATATATATATATATATATATATATATATATATATATATATATATATAATTATATATATATATATATATAAGGGTCGCTCTACTGGTGATCTTCTTTCATATCTTACTAACTCCTGGTCATCCTCCTTTCGTGAATTCGGTGAGTCTTTTTCTATTGCACTAGACATATCGAAAGCCTTCGATAGAGTCTGGCACAAATATTTAACCCTCTCCGACATATGCCGCAATTTTGAGCCTATTAGGGATACTTTAAAGCCTTTGTTACCATCAGGGGTATTTAGAAACCTTTTGTTTAGAAACCTTACTTCAACCTCTGCAGTTGTCTTTGAGTTAGCTGTGGGCAGAAAACTAATTTTGGAGAGGTAATTATAAGAGTGAGAGAACTCTATTTCTTATTGCTTATCTGGCAACCTCTGCATCATATGTGTATGAAAGGGTTAATTTCTAAACTACCCTCCTTCGGTTTCTATCCCTCCATCTGTGCCTTTGTCTCTAATTTCCTTTCCGGCCGTTCCATAGCCGTGATTGTGGACGGCCATTGTTCACTTCCTCACCCTATAAACTCCGGTGTTCCTCAGGGCTCTGTCCTATCTCCTATTCTCTTCCTACTTTTTATAAATGATCTCCTCAACTGTTCCTCAATTCCCATCCATTCATACGCAGACGACTCAACCTTACTCAACCTCCATTAGTTTTTCAGAACGCCCCAGCCAGCAATCCCTCAACATCAAACGTAATGAAGCCATACAACTCTTAAATTCTGATCTAAATACTATCTCCAATTGGGGCAGAAAAAACCTTGTTTTAATGCTTCCAAAACCCAATTTCTCCATCTATCTACCTGTGAGGAACTCCCAGCGGACTATCCCTTATTCTTCAACAATACAAAAATAAATCTTTCATCTTCTCTCAATATTCTTGGTGTTTCCTTTTCTTCTGCTCTCAGTTGGAAGGACCATATTACCAGTCTTGCTAAGGCAGCCTCCCAGAAGCTGGGTGTGCTCAACCCCCTTAGGGGGTTCTTTCCCCCTGCACAGCTCGTTGCTCTGTACAGGGGCATAGTGCGTCCTTATAATGAGTATTGTTCACATGTGTGGGGAGGTTCCTCTCATACCGCTCTCCTAGACAAAGTTAAAAGGAAGGCCTTTCGTATCATTAACTCCCGTCCACTCACCAACTCTCTGCAATCTCTCTATCTCCGCTGCAATGTTGCATCTCTCTCGCTATTCTATCGCTACTATAATAATCAGTGTTCCTCAGAGCTTTCCCAGTGTATACCACTTCCTTAACGTAGGGCACGTGGTACCCGTCTTGCGACTCAATCCCACCCTTACTCTGTGCAACTCTCCAACCCAAGAGTGAAACGTTACTCTCAAACTTTCTTCTACTCAACAGCTGAGCTCTAGAACTCTCTCCCATAATCAGTCTTTCCCTCTTCCTATGACTTAAATTGCTTCAAACTCCGTGTGTCCAGGCATTTTGGCTCGAACGTCCCTTGATTTTTGCCCTGTCACTCTTTCAACTATGGGGGAGGACTCGCTATAGGCAGTTCTTTTTTTTGCCTCCCTCAATCACATAGAAACAAAACAAATATATATATATATATATATATATATATATATATATATATATATATATATATATATATATATATATATATGTTTATTGGATGACAAATATAGCTGACAGGGCTAAGATTCGAACCGTACAGGCAGGAGGTCCAGTCACCTACACCACCACGAGAGTTAAAAGAAGGAATTTGATACTTCTATCTGTATTCCCCCCATCAGAGTCGAGTTGGGAAGGAATACAGATAGAAGTATCAAATTCCTTCTTTTAACCCTGGTGGTGGTGTAGGTGACTGGACCTCCTGCCTGTACGGTTCGAATCTTAGCCCTGTCAGCTATATATATATATATATACTATATATATATAATGAAACACAGATGCTTGTAGAGCTAATTCAAAATCATACCTTTTTCAACGATACCATCCTAGATCAACAGCAAGACACAACAAGGGATTTTAAATTACATTGATTGGCCTTGGCATTATTTGTATTTTGTCTATTATGGCCCATTTCTAGCCATCAGTCAAACGAATCAGACAACAATCTCAGACATGTGGCTGGAAGGCGCTTATTGATTATAGACTTAAGCAATGGAAAACGGCTGGTATCTTGTATGTATTTGTATTTATTTATACGCACCTTTTATCATTTGATGTGGCTCTCACAAGACTAATTTAATTAGTTTGCGATAGTCAAAGGTCACATGAAACTGTTTATGTCTCAGTGATTCCTAGATGTCATTCCATAGCCGAGGAAATTACGTAGTATTTTATTTATTATTGTTATCATTATTATTATTTTTATTTTTGCAAAGTTAATGTGGTATATAATGTGATTGTGGTATAATGTAGGCTATTGATAGAAAAGGGAAGGTGTTTTGTGGCGATAGCAGGAGTTTCTCTCTCACTTTTTCTTTATCTATTAATATATAATACTGTATATAATTCTAGTAATCATATACCTGCTAGGCGTTTTGTCGCAGTCATCCTTCATATGACTCCTTCCGATTTCTATTTTGTCAGGTGTCGTTTCTAGCCCATTCACCTTTCTATTACCTCGGTCAGTAACTTACATAGGAACGCGGGGAATTAGGGAACCTCATTCCATTTAGCTTTGTTTTATATTTGTGTTATGGAACGCCGGAAGTCTTGTCATTGTTCATGGGTTTGGAGTAGTCATATAATACAACTATACGGTCTATTAATATATATACAATGGAAGTGATAACAAACATTATGATAAATATTACTGTATAGACCAACATATTTTGTATTAGTAGATAGATATGTGAGTCAGATACAAGGGGAGATAGAAGGGCAGGAAGACCCCCATTGAGATGGAGAGACTGTGTAAGACAAGCTTTGGATGATAGAGGAATGACTATAGATCAGGCAAAGGAAGTGGTAATAAACAGGAATGAATGGAGAATGCTTGTGAATAGTTGAGTGAACACGTGGTCATTTGGGGGAAGGGGTCAGGCGCAAGTTGGTCTAGATAATAGTTCATCAGGCGCCTGGCCCGGGGAGACGTTAATATGAAGGGTGCGTCTGGAAGTGTGGTGGGCGGGCTTGTGGCCTCGGCTTCGCTGCATGTCTGCCTGCCGAGATCGGAACCTCTCCGGGTTGTCGGGGGCCAGGGGAGTGCCGGAGCGACCTTGGTGACCCTGGTCTCAGGGTCTTATCCTGGGTGACATAGATGTGTGTGAATTTGTGTTTTGTCTGTGTTGGTTCGTTGTTTTATGTTGTGTTTTGTGTTTTCTCTGTTCTTGCTCTGTCTTGAGGTGGCCACCCCAAGACAAAAAATAATAAAATAAAATTAAATAGAAAATAAAAAATAACAAAACAGGAAAAGTGGGGATTGGGCCTGAGCATATAGATAGATAGATAGATAGATGAAGCACATAAACTCACATAAAACAACTAGTTGCCTTCTCCATCACCAGCTTCAAATTTATCTCAAGTCATAACCCTTTCTTTACCGATGCCGTCCTTTTATCTTTCTTTTGGCTACTATTAGACGATTAATTTTGTTCTGCAGCAAACTACCAGGTTTCGAACTGTCTCACTTAGCCCTTTTATTCTGCAGCAAACTACCAGGCTTCGAACTGTCTCACTTAGCCCTTTTATTCTGCAGCAAACTACCAGGCTTCGAACTGTCTCACTTAGCCCTTTTATTCTGCAGCAAACTACCAGGCTTCGAACTGTCTCACTTAGCCCTTTTATTCTGCAGCAAACTACCAGGCTTCGAACTGTCTCACTTAGCCCTTTTTACTACCACAAATCCTTCTTAAGCTGCACAAACTCGTCTAAATATAGCTATAATACAATTTAAAAGACATCGCTGGTACAGAAGGGGTTAAAGCACTTAAAACTTGGAGAGTAATGGCCTTTCAATTTTTATGTTGAATCTTGTAAGTTTTCATTGACCAACGTTATTATCAGTCACTAGTTATATATCAAGATCCTTCACCAAAATGGGTCAGGAAGTGTATTCACATTAAGGGTAGATAGGTCGTTTTTCTGGCCCCCCTTCTCCCTCATGCTTAATCCCGTTAGCTTTAAAATTTGTCGATTTTAAGACCTTTCGCCCTTATTATGTGTCAATATTGAGATTTTTCTTATCATTTAGGTGTCGATTTTTCCTGGCGAGCGATAGCAAGCCTGTAATTTAGGAGGAAACCTTCGGCTGGGATATTTTTCAACCGAAAAATGTGCAAATATATCTTGAAGGGGATCCTGTGGCTGTTATTTAAAGTTTGATGGAGGTCTAGGAAGGAAAATAAAAAATAAAAAATAAAACATATTGTACAAAAACTCGTCGACAAATGAACCATGCCCCCTTAATTGTTAAGGAATTGCGGTTTTCAAGGCCTTTTTCAACCTAACGTTTCGCTTTCATATACCTTCAAATTGAGCCCTACTTGGTCCGAGGTAGATATTTTTGTACCTCTCTGTATTGCTCCATTAATTTTGAGATTTGAAGACGTTTTACCCCATTAGTTTGGCGATAATGAAACGCTTCTCCTTATGCAGGTGTCAATATATTGATCTATTTATTTACTTTTTTATGAGCGATAACTAGTCTGTAACTTAATAGAAATCGGCATTCGGGCGAGACATTCTTCTATCGAAAAAAGGTAGGAATTTAGCTTATAGATGATCTAGGGTGGTATATTTTCACTTTGAAGGAAGTCTGGGAAGGCGCTTTTGTTAGCATGTGGGACAAACTAAAATGGAGTACTCGAAAATGGCAAAAACAAGCAGTCAGTCTTTAGTTATATTAGTGGTTACCATTGTTGGCGTAATTATATTGAATAGGGCTTAGTTTGATAAGGAAAAACAGGTGAGGATATAACTGACTATAAGAAGTACAGACGGAATCACTCCATAATAAAACAGGTGAGGACATAACTGACTATAAGAAGTACAGACGGAATCACTCCATAATAAAACAGGTGAGGACATAACTGACTATAAGAAGTACAGATGGAATCATTCCATAATAAAACAGGTGAGGACATAACTGACTATAAGAAGTACAGACGGAATCACTCCATAATAAAACAGGTGAGGACATAACTGACTATAAGAAGTACAGACGGAATCACTCCACAATAAAACAGGTGAGGACATAACTGACTATAAGAAGTACAGACGGAATCACTCCATAATAAAACAGGTGAGGACATAACTGACTATAAGAAGTACAGACGGAATCACTCCATAATAAAACAGGTGAGGACATAACTGACTATAAGAAGTACAGACGGAATCACTCCATAATAAAACAGGTGAGGACATAACTGACTATAAGAAGTACAGACGGAATCACTCCATAATAAAACAGGTGAGGACATAACTGACTATAAGAAGTACAGACGGAATCACTCCAAAATAAAACAGGTTAGGACATAACTGACTATAAGAAGTACAGACGGAATCACTCCATAATAAAACAGGTGAGGACATAACTGACTATAAGAAGTACAGACGGAATCACTCCATAATAAAACATGTGAGGACATAACTGACTATAAGAAGTACAGACGGAATCACTCCATAATAAAACAGGTGAGGACATAACTGACTATAAGAAGTACAGACGGAATCACTCCATAATAAAACAGGTGAGGACATAACTGACTATAAGAAGTACAGACGGAATCACTCCATAATAAAACAGGTGAGGACATAACTGACTATAAGAAGTACAGACAGAATCACTCCATAATAAAACAGGTGAGGACATAACTGACTATAAGAAGTACAGACAGAATCACTCCATAATAAAACAGGTGAGGACATAACTGACTATAAGAAGTACAGACGGAATCACTCCATAATAAAACAGGTGAGGACATAACTGACTATAAGAAGTACAGACGGAATCACTCCATAATAAAACAGGTGAGGACATAACTGACTATAAGAAGTACAGACGGAATCACTCCATAATAAAACAGGTGAGGACATAACTGACTATAAGAAGTACAGACAGAATCACTCCATAATAAAACAGGTGAGGACATAACTGACTATAAGAAGTACAGACAGAATCACTCCATAATAAAACAGGTAAGGACATAACTGACTATAAGAAGTACAGACGGAATCACTCCATAATAAAACAACAGGTGAGGACATAACTGACTATAAGAAGTACAGATGGAATCACTCCATAATAAAACAGGTGAGGACATAACTGACTATAAGAAGTACAGACGGAATCACTCCATAATAAAACAGGTGAGGACATAACTGACTATAAGAAGTACATACAGAATCACTCCATAATAAAACAGGTGAGGACATAACTGACTATAAGAAGTACAGACGGAATCATTCCATAATAAAACAGGTGAGGACATAACTGACTATAAGAAGTACAGACGGAATCACTCCATAATAAAACAGGTGAGGACATAACTGACTATAAGAAGTACAGACGGAATCACTCCATAATAAAACAGGTGAGGACATAACTGACTATAAGAAGTACAGACGGAATCATTCCATAATAAAACAGGTGAGGACATAACTGACTATAAGAAGTACAGACAGAATCACTCCATAATAAAACAGGTGAGGACATAACTAACTATAAGAAGTACAGACGGAATCACTCCATAATAAAACAGGTGAGGACATAACTGACTATAAGAAGTACAGACGGAATCACTCCACAATAAAACAGGTGAGGACATAACTGACTATAAGAAGTACAGACGGAATCACTCCACAATAAAACAGGTGAGGACATAACTGACTATAAGAAGTACAGACGGAATCACTCCATAATAAAACAGGTGAGGACATAACTTACTATAAGAAGTACAGACAGAATCACTCCATAATAAAACAGGTGAGGACATAACTGACTATAAGAAGTACAGACGGAATCACTCCATAATAAAACAGGTGAGGACATAACTGACTATAAGAAGTACAGACGGAATCACTCCATAATAAAACAGGTGAGGAGATAACTGACTATAAGAAGTACAGATGGAATCACTCCATAATAAAACAGGTGAGGAGATAACTGACTATAAGAAGTACAGACGGAATCACTCCATAATAAAACAGGTGAGGACATAACTGACTATAAGAAGTACAGACGGAATCACTCCATAATAAAACAGGTGAGGACATAACTGACTATAAGAAGTACAGATGGAATGACTCCATAATAAAACAACAGGCGAGGACATAACTGACTATAAGAAGTACAGACGGAATCACTCCATAATAACATTAACTCTCTCTCTCTCTCTCTTTCTCTCTCTCTCTCTCTGTCCAGCTGGTGTGTAATGTCCTGAAGCTATGATGAGATGGTGGATATGAGTGAGGGAATATGGGACACTAAATCAACAGAGAGGCTGAGAATAGCTAACCTGTATAAAACGGTAGTGTCAGCCTACAGTAACTTACAGACACCATATTGTTTCTACTACATGGTTTACCCCAGAGCATGCCAATATTATATGTAAGCTTGGATGTTTGGCTTATATACCTTATTATGTAATTCTATTTACACCCCTTCTAATTATGACATTTATTAATCTATATCTACAGTATAAGGGTATTTAAATCCCCGCGCGCCATATTGTTTCTGACCCACAGGACCCACTACGACGCTACCCTCTATATAAAAGCACTCTATTTGGGAGTTGCCCACCTTGCTTTTTTCTCTTTCTCTCCCTCTCTCTTTGGCTTGTATCCATTCGGCCCTATTAAGCCTACTGTTTTAAGACGTTTACCCCATCTAGGTGTCAATATTTTCCTGGTGTGCGGAAGCGAGCCAGTATATATATATATTTTTCTTTTGACAGCAAGCTAAATTTGTACATTTTTCGATAGAAAAATGTGTCCGGCGAAGCCGGATTTCTCCATATAATTCTGGCTCGCTATCGCTCGCCAGGAAAAAATCGACACCTGAATGGGGATAAACGTCTTAAAACAGTTGGCTGAATGGGGCCGAATGGATTCAAGCCAGGAAAAGAGAGAAAAGGAGAGAAAGACTAAAAAAGCCGGTGACCTCCCTTAAGAGAGAGGTGTAATAAATGGTTTGGTGCAGAACAATAGGGGGAAAGGTAGCGTCAGTTACACATAACACAATCATTTATAATAGGACATGTTTGTAGCTACAGTATGTTGCATGCAGTAGGAACACTAACTATGCCAGGAGTTTAATGATACACTTTTTTTTAAGGATACGTCACACATACAGTAAATGATGTACACAGATGGACCACTGAAGAGCTAAAGCATCGCATAGATTAAACTATATTGTGTTGCTTAATTAAATAAAACATTTGTTGGTACAAGAACACTAAAGACTTGAAAAAGCGCTGTAATAATGCACATTTACTTATTTTTATCGTAGAGTATCAAAATATTGTAACAAAATATTGAATTATTAGAAGTTGTATTCAATATTTGTGTTTTGGCTGCATGGTAACCTTGTACAAATGCATACAAAGAATAACAAGTATTAACAGAGATACAAATGACTAGGAGGTTGTCTGTGTCTATGTTTTGTTAACTTTATTGACAACAAAGTAGGATAGTATGTTTTCTTTTCTATGTGGGGGAGGGAGACAACAAGAACAAAAAACTGACTGTGACGAGTGTCTCCCACAGAGTTGAAAAAGTGACAGGGCCAAAATCAAGGAATGTTCGGGCCAAAATGTCTGGACACAAGGAGTTTGAAGCAATTTAAGTCGATGGATTCAGGGAGAGAGTTCCAGAGCTCAGCTGTTGAGTAGAAGACAGATTGGGAGTATCATTTCACTCTTGAGATGGAGATTTGCACAAAGTAGGGGTGGGATTGTGTTGTACGACGGGTACTACGTATCCTACGTAGAGGAGGTGGTATACACTGAGAGAGCTCTGAGAAACATTGATTATTGTAGTAGCGATAGAATAGCGAGAGAGATACAACATTGCAGTGAAGAGAGAGAGATTGCAGAGAGTTGGTGGGTAAGCGGGAGTTTGATACAAAAGGCTTTCCTTTCTACTTTGTCTCGAAGTGCTGTGTTAGAGGATCCTCCCCACACATGTGAACAATACCCAATACAAGAACGCACTGTGCCCATGTACAGAGCAAGAAGCTGCGCAGGGGAAAAGAGCCCCTTGAGGTGGTTGAGCACACCCAGGTTCTGGAAGGCCACCTTAACAAGACTGGTAATATGATCCTTCCAAGAGAGAGCACAAGGAAAAGAGACACCGTTACCCCCTAGTTTCTTAACCCTTACACTGCGGGGACTGTACAGGCACATCCTAGCAATTTCCTGCAATTTAAAGCCCCTTAAAGTCTGTGGAGACGAGTGTGAGTGAGGGAGAGCATGGCAGGCCCCCGTCCGCTGTCAGACACATCTACCGCGGCACTGAGGGTCTGTGGTGGGATTTCGCGAGATATGTTCAGTGATGCCAGAGGCAAATGTAGCGTGATATTGCTAATTATTTTTTAATATTGCCGATGTTTGTAGTAACGCTGCGGGTGAACCCTGCACGCACGCTACAGAGCTCGTTCTGGTGTCATTTGAAAGCTCTTTCAATTTTTTTGATGCAAACATTTAACTTCATTCAGACACTTGCTTAAGCAATAAGGGGTGCCTGAATGAGCCCTATTATAGCGGGAATATGCCCGCACTGTAGGTGTTTAAAAATTAAATATTGAGTTTAATCCTTGCCACATTCTCTATCTATCTATCTATTGCTGGATGCCTTACTCCCCTATATGAGGGTGGCCATACATAAAATGCCCCCAAACGGACCTGTGCCCCATGAGAAGGACAACCTGTTTATTCAAGAATTTACAGGATTGAACACTCAACTTAGGGTCCATCCAACTCCGAGGCACCTATGTATCTTTATAGTACTATTTATCAACAGTGATGGGTGGTTAGTCCATCCACCAACCTGCTTCACGCTTAGGTGAGCAGTAAGTAAGTAAGTATTTGTATAAGATTTACTCCCCTAGATGGGTTGCCGACCAAGGCGGTTGAGTCCCATCTACCCATATTTGAATAAGGTTGTCTCCCAAAAATTGGTTACCGACCAAGGCTGACGAGTTCCATCCACCCGATAAACATTATAAAGCGGACATAAAATTACCCGAGAATTATTGAATTATTCTACTTGGCACAGAGTGTTTGTGAAATCAATCTTCACAAAAAGTATCTATTCTGATAAAAAGAATGATCTAAGAAAATAATCATATATTCTTAGGAGTTTAGTAAGTTGTATGTGCACTACTTTATAGGAGGGCTGTTGTATTCAATTATTAGTCTTATATTATGATGAACATGGACATTGTTTATGATGTTTACATATATAAACAAAAGGGTATAATAATTTATAATGTGCCTTCATCTTATTTTATTAACTCTCTCTCTCAACCCACATACTAGCACATTGACCACACTCCCTTAATTTATTCGGATACATTTATCAACCTTTCTTTTATCCGTTTGAATTTAAATACGAACTTTTAAAAACTCAAAAGTAAACACATGGTTGATGTTTTCACTATAATGAACACATTTTTAAGAAAGGTAAACCTCTAAGCACGGAAAACCCATAGTACTTGTCCAAACTCTGATATGGACAGTCTTACTTTAAGTATTTCATTAAGTCTTTAGTATTAAGTTTGTGGGATCAATAATTATATAGAATAATTAAGAGGTTAATAATTATGTTCTGTATTGGATATTGGGTAATCTATCATTCCTATGAACTTAGGTAATTATAATTGGGAGGGAAAATATATACCTACCTATTCGCGCATGCGTGATATCGGCGTACCTCCCGCAAATATGGTGAGGGCGCCGCACTCTCTACCTAGCCGCCACATCAACCAGACCGACTGCCTACACTCTCGTGTTTCACCTCACCTTTCGCCCCATTAGTGATAGTACTTAGCTCATCAATTCTCCATCTATCCATACTAATCCATAGGTCATTAATCATCATTCCCATCAATCATCAAGTATAGTGGCCCCCTTCTTTATGCAGTAACTCTATCCTCTTAACTAACACTCCCGAGTCCCACACACCATCTTGTAACATCGCCATGGCACAACAAGACAACTAAGTCCTACAGCACTAGCACCAGTAGTCAGGTGATAAAATTTATTGTATGGTATTCAGATACAGTCCACTAAATCATTTTAACCACGAATATCCATATAATATATGGTCCTTAGTCCGTCCTAGTGTGTTCGTCAGCCGGGCCCCCATTGTTTACTTGGCGGTGCGTTTAATGGCATCTACTCTCCCGCAATTTTTTGCTCGTTTTTTGGCCGCAAGGGTTTTCCTGGTTTGCCAACATGGCGCATGATTTTTTTAAGCATGGGGCAGCAGGAGGTGGTGTAGGGGAAGGTTTTGAACCAGAGAGGGCTATTAACCCTGGCCTCATCAAAAAGGTGGCCATAATAAGCCATTCATATGTGCGCGAATTATACATAGATAAGCCTATGTACCACCCCCACTACACAATCAAAACTCTTGCCGCCCCAGGGGCTAGAATAAGTACCTTGCCTAGCACTGAAGCGTGGGACCATTTGGTTGGCTGGCGTCCTGACTTATCATACCTGGTAATAGGTGGTAACGATATTAGGTCAGGCGTTGCCCCTAAGGAACTGGCCAATCAAATCCAGGAGTTGGCCAGAGATATCGAGAATCATACAGGAGGTCACTGTTACATAATCGGCATAGAGAAGCGCCAGAATCCATGAGGAGTCGAACCCAAAGAGTTTAACCGTATCCGAAACTCCATCAATCAGTGGCTTAAGCGCAACCTGCCATGGACCCGGAGCCGATACATGCCCATGAATACCGCAGCGGCTGATTTTGGGTGGGACAGAATCCATCTCACACCGCCCGCCTCAGATCGGTTGTTCCGCAAGATCGTGGAGTTGGCTCGGGTGTTCTTTGGTGCGGACACTGAGGCTCTGCTTGACAGAACATTCATGGAATGGAATATGCACTAAATTTAACTAACCCATAAATTGCATTTTTTCTGATTGACTAAATTTAAAGTTCAATAAGTCTTGTTCTTTCTGATTAAGCCTAACTAAATCTAACTTAAAGATATCTATTGGCTTTTCTAAATTATTAGTAAATCTTGATGCATCTAATTTAACCCTGTTTTTCAAAATTTCTGTGATAGCCTAACTTTTCAATTCACATTGCGGCGTCTAAATTCTAAATTTTGAAGGGTTGTACTTTGGGTTTTAACTTTTAGTGATTTCGGTACTCGGCGGGCGCGTACATTTAATTCTACAGTACTAATGCCACCCATGTTCTGATAGTTTGCCATTTATCCCATCGCTCGCGTTTAGTGTTAGGTCCGAACCCGAGTTTGATCGGCTATTTATGTCTTGTTTATATATCCTCTGTTCTTTTCTTCCTTTTTTTTCTTACCGTTGCTCGCGTTTAGTGTTAGAACCCGAGTTTGATCGGCATGAAAATTATTGCAATATGTTTCCCCTCTCGCATTTGATGTTACTCGCGTTTGTTCTCGTTCTTTGATTATCTGTCATTAGTCGCTCGCGTTTGGAACCGAATTTGATCAGCGGAAGATTTTCCTGTTTCGAGTAAACTGTCGTAAAAATTTAGGATTTGCAATTTGTTTTAGACTAAAGGTGACAATATGGACGCTCTAGCCCAAGGCAAACACCGTAGGGCAGTTCTAAAAGGTTCATTGACTGTCCTGACAGAAAATTTAGATGAGTTCTTGGTAATCGCAACTCGGGCAGAAGTCGAGGGAAAATTGCATAGCGTGCAGACCCAAGTGACCAAGTTTGAGGCCAATCAAGAGGTCTTGTTGCCGCTATATACCTCAAACGCTGAATATTTTAAGGAGAACCAAGCGGATACCATCTACTTATTTTATATCTATGGGATAATCGTCAGTTTAAAGGAGAAATTAGGTAAAACAGAAGGACAAACTCGATCCGACAAGAAAGGATCGGGAATTTAATTGCTGCACCTGATCCTACCCACTTTCGCTGGCGACCCCACATTATGGACTGGGTTTTGGGACATCTTCAGATGTGTGGTGCATGAAAGGACTGACTTAAGTGCAATTCAAAAATTAACATACTTAAAGGGTCAGTTAACCCGGGAACTGCGGGGAGACTCTTAAGAGTTCCCCCGGCGGACTGCGGGGAGACTCTTATGAGTGAGTGAAAAAAAAAATCAACTTTTGACATCGAAAAAAAAAAAAAAAAAAATTATTTTTTTATTTTTTTATTTTTTTTTGGCACCTGGGCCATGCAAAATCTCAGCCCTCTACCTCCCCTCCTTCCCCACTTTCCTCCTCTCCTTCAGTTATCACCTATTTTCCCTGTTATTCCCTTATTCTGAGGTATATTTTCGTGCTAACATTAGCGAGTTGCAAGCAGGGTGTTGTCATCACTGATGGCAAGCGAGTGCAAGAGAGAGAGAGAGAGTATCGATCGACTGTGTCTCAGTGGCCTTGGGGGAAATTGGCGGGAAAGCAGGTTGCCTCACCCATACATTATACAACTCGCGGGCTATATCTCCGATTTTGACCATCCAAACACAGTTTTCACTCGTTTTATTGTTGTTTCAGGTTAATACCTTTATAATCAACCCATAATAGGCACATATGGATAAGTATTAATGCTATTAATGGCACAATGAATATTTTAGTGACGGAAACACCTCAAATACGTCAGCACAGGGGGACGTTTCCAATTACCCCCATGCGCACTTCAGAGGTTAAAGGGAGATGCCTATAAATTAATAGAAGGCTTCACGGTTGAGGGTGCAAATTACGCCCCTGCCTTAGACTTGCTTCAAGAAACCTTCGGGCATCCCGACAGGGTAAAAGCGGCACATATCATGCGTTTCCATAACCTTGTCGCCCCTAAATGTCAGGCCGTAGAACTAAAGGCTTTCTACGCCAACATGGAGAGTGCAAGGAGATCTATGACTAGTCAACAGGTGAGTCTGGAAGAGTTCTGTGTGGTTACATTGCTGAGTAAATTGCCATCACCAGTTAAGGAGACCATTAGGAGGGAGATGGGTGAGCAAAGCCTAGATTACAAAACTTTCACACAGTGTTTTCAGGCAGAATTGTATAACATGGCTGGTCAGGACTCCCCAGGAAAGAATATGCCCGTGACTATGGCTGCATTCTCAACACAGAGTGGTAGTAGCCTGTTCCCATGTAAACTGTGCGGTGGGAATAACCATCCCTGGTATAAATGCTTTAAGCATAAAACGGGTCCGCTCAAAATCAAAAGACCTCGGCAACTACGACTCTGTGCGGGATGTCTCTCCAGTGATCATGGTAGTAATGGGTGCACTAACCCTAACATCAAAAATTGTAGGTATTGCCAAGGTAAGCACTTTCACTCCCTGTGCCCAAAACAGAGAGAGGCAAGACCGGCAAGTGGGGGTACTACTAGGGAAGAGTCAACACCTACAACCTCAACAACAATGTCCATAAGTATGAATAAGCAAACTGTGATCCTACCCACAGTTCAGCTACCTGTAAATGGTAGACACAGGAAAAGTATAAAGGTCAGATTGCTACTAGACCAATGCTCACAGAGGACCTTCGTGAAGAAATCCGTACTACCGTCCCTTTCATATGAAACCGTGGGGACGGAAGAATTACGGCTTCATGGTTGCACCGGAACTCAAACCCCTTGTGAGTATACTATTGTAGCACTGAAATATTTACATCGGGATAGGTTCCATCGTCTCGAAGCAATTGTGGTTGAGGAACTTCCCGAACATAAAGGTGAGTCTAGTCTTAATGCTGAAATGACCAGTTTAAAGCACCATGCCATTAAATTGGCTGATTCATGCGTCACAGAGACATCACAGCTGGAGGTACTAATTGGTGCCGACTATTACTACAACATAGTGCGACCTGGTTATAAACGGGTAGGTAATTTGGATTTACTTCCAACCAAATTCGGATATGCACTGAGTGGTTCTTATGCGGTATCCACATCCAGCTCCAATACTGAGGTTGTAAAAATTCTAAAAGTGGCAGTAACTCCAGTGGACCAATATGTGTCTACTGGGCAGTTCCCGTGCAAAGAACTGAATGCTTTGTGGGATTTAGACCACATTGGCATATCGCCCAAAGAACATTCGCAAGCCGAACGGCAAGCTTTGATCAATTATGAGGAGACGGTCACCTACAAGCCTGAGAGTCAACAATATCAAGTACGTCTGCCATGGACTGAATTAAAAGAACAGTTGCCCACCAATTAAGGTTTGGCTGTTGGGAGATTACGAGGTCTACAAAAGAAATTTATAGCTGAGCCTAAGTTTTGTGACCAATATTCACAGGCAATTTCTGATCAAGTGTTGCGGGGTTTCATCGAAGAGGTTTCTTTCGATGACTCTGTCTCATGTCATTATCTGGCGCATCACGGGGTCGTAAAACAGAGCAAGACTACACCGGTATGTATTGTGTGTGACTGTTCCGCCAAAGTCGTCAAACACAAACCCAGTCTAAACGACTGTCTACATACGGGACCCTCTTTAGTACCGGACCTTGCTCAACTTATGTTACGATTCCGTCTGCATCAGTATGTGTGGGTCAGTGACATCAAGAAGGCTTTCTTGATGTTGAAACTTTATGAAGATGACAGGGATTACACTAGGTTTATGTGGCCGAAAGCTCCTCTACAATTAGATTCTCCTCTAATCTGTTATCGGTTCAGGGTTGTCCTTTTCGGTGCTACCTGTTCTCAATTTCTCCTTACCGTCGCGCGACCATCCTTAAGCATCTTTCTCTTGTTGATGCAGACACAGAGTTGGTGCAGGAAATTAGGGCCGGACTATATATCGATAACCTCCAAGGTACGGGGGATAATGAAAGTTCCCTCGTTCATGCTTACGATATGGCTCGTGAAGTAATGGATAATGCCCATTTATTCCTGCGCCAATGGGCCACAAATAGTCCTGTTTTAAGAAAGGTGCTGCAGAGGGATGGTGTTGCTGCAGAAAAACAGGATTTGGTGAGAGTACTTGGCCTGGTATGGAAAACTGACTCTGATTCTCTTTCCTTTGGAGTTCAATTTGCTCCTTTTGAACAGGTTACAAAGCGTGAGTGTTTAAGGTTTGTTGCCAAACTCTTTGATCCTTTGGGTGTTGTGTTGCCAGTATCAATAAGGTCTCGAATCTTTCTCCAACAGTTGTGGAGACTGAAATTGGTTTGGGACGATGATGTCTCTGTGGACCTGCAAGCGGAATGGCGGGGTGATAGTGGATGACATGGTTCTCTGTAGTTGTATTGAGTTCTCTAGAAGGATCTGTTTCAGAAAGACTGTTTCCCTGCATGCATTTGCTGACGCAAGCAGTGTCGCTTACGGGACTGCTATATATCTAGTCAGCCTAGAGAGTAGCCACTTGGTCATGGCAAAGGCTAAGGTGGCCCCCATCAAGTCCCTTTCCATCTCTAAATTGGAATTGACTGCAGTTCTGCTAGCCGCCAAAATGATTAACTTCGTTGAGAATGCCTATAAAGATAAACTTCATATCTCTGAAACCTATGTGTGGAGTGACAGTCAAATTACGCTACACTGGATTCAAAGTCAAAAGAAACTGCCAGTGTATGTCACTAACCGCATCGACGAGATACTTGCCCTAGTCCCGACTGCTTATTTCCGGTATGTGTCGACTAAAGAGAACCCAAGTGATATGGTATCTCGAGGCGTGTCTGCTAGATGTTTGAGTTTTTCTGCGTTGTGGTGGAATGGGCCTACTTGGCTCTCGAAACCCAATGGATGGCCGGAGAATGTAGATCTCCAACAGCAGCCCGCTGGTATCATGACCCAAATTGTAGGCACGGTGCCCCAAGATGACACACAGTTATGGGACTGGCACAAATATAGCAGCTATGAAAGATTGCAGCGTGTCACAGCATGGGTGATACGTTTCGTAAATAATTTAAAGGCAAAAATAAATAGCCTGCCCCCCACAGGTAGTGCTCATCTCAACGTACAAGAAATTAGAGCTGCGGATAATGTTTTACTTAAATTATGCCAAAAAGCGACCTATTCGCAGGAACTTGAAATAATGGTGAAGGGTAAACAGTCCAGAAATAACTTAATCAACCAGTTAGGACTACACCTGAAGGGAGGTATAATTCATTGTGGAGGCAGATTGAGGTTAGCGGCTATCTCAGAATCATTCAAGTATCCTAAACTTCTGCCCTCCAAACATCCTTTGACCCACCTGATAATTGATCGGTGCCATCGGCTCTGTTGCCATTACGGGGTCGGTCACGTGGTTACCTATGTTTGTCAAAAATGGTGGGTGCCTAAACTCAGGCAGGTGGTGAAAAGCGTACTGGCTAAATGTCTGAAACGTCGTCGGGTAAAAGGGAAGCCCTACGACTATGCAGGACTGCCACCTTTACCAGCCCTGCGAACCACCCCTGGAGACCCGTATAAGGTCACTGGGGTGGCCTATAGCGGAGCAATCCTGATCAAGGACTCACCGACCATAAAGGCTTACATGCTTTTATTTACTTGCGCGGTCACCAGAGCGATTCACATCGAAGTAGTCACCAACCTCACTTGTGACAGTTTCCTCCACGCATTCAGGAGGTTCTGCAGGGATTTCCCCGGATCATTTTAAGTGACAATGCCAGCACTTTTGTTGGGGCCTCTAGGTACTTGTCGGACATTTGTAATCACCCTAAAGTTCAGTCCCTTGGCAGTGTTCAATGTGAGTGGCGGTTTATCCCGGCTAGGGCACCGTGGTTCGGCGCTATATGGGAAAGGGCCACCGGCATTGTCAAGACGGGGTTGAAGCAGGTGTTGGGATATGCCTTAATTTCCTTGGAGGAATTGACTACTCTACTGTTGGAAATTGAAGCCACTATCAATGATCGTCCTTTGTATTATGCTACCAGCGACCTAGGGGATCATACCCCAATAACACCCTCTGTATTCTATTCTATATATATATATTTGTTTTGCTTTTTTAGGTAGGTTATCACCCCTGGTAGCCTACTTCTGCATATTTCATACTTTTTGTTTTTGGTTATTTTTTTTTCCGGTTAGTCTAGGCTATCATCCCTGGTGGCCTATTTCTGCGTACTTCAATTTTTAAATTCTTAGTTAGGCTATCACCGCTGGTGGCCTATTTCTGCGTACCGATATTTCATAATTTTTGTTTTCGGTTAGGATAGGCTATAACCCCTGGTGGACTATTTCTGTTTAAATATAAATAAAATTGTTTTCGGTTCGGCTATCACTGCGTATTCAAATTTAATTTTGTTTTGTTTTAATTTTCGGTTAGGCTATTTGTGTATATTTCAACATTTTTGTTTTCGGTTAGGCCTATTTAAGTAAGTGAAGTGACCTGAAGGGAGTGAAGTGTTTTTAAAGTGAGATAAGTATTTTTAAAGTGAGTTTAGTGTTTTTAAAGTGAGTTAAGTGTTTTTAAGTGAGTGAAGTGATCTGAAGAGAGTGATCGTCACCATGCCTCGTGCCTGTACGAACTGCACTGGTAGGTTTGGTGCTCCCATGTTTGCTCCTGCCGATCCACAAGTCTGCCGATTCTGCCAGCAACGAGAGGATTTGACAGCAAAATTGGATGAAGCCCACAACAAGATCAACGCCCTCACCAGGAAGCTGGAATCACTCCAAGAGTTTGTATCACTCAACGTTGGAGTATTACTAACTCCAATTGTTTCAACTCCAGCATCCACCACCGCCCAACGTCATCTGCCAACAATCCAACACCTGCAGCAGATGCTTGTGACGAACCTGAGCCGACATCAAACCAGGACAGCCGGCCTGTTCACCTTAGTCACTCCCCCACTCCTCGTGCAAGAAGCCTGCTAGCACGAACAGTACCAACCCCTCGCCCACGTTCTAACCACTCCTCTCCCCGACCTGTACGCAGAGACTCGCCACCACAGGTTTCTGGATTTACACCAGTGAGGAACGGTGCACGGCCAACGCAGAAAAGGTCTCATCTACCAGTCACAATGTCAAACAGATTTGAGATATTGGTAGAGATGGAAGATGAACCAGAAGAGACCAGGCTCGTTGGGGATTCCATCCTACGAGGACAGGTCGAAGAGTTCTGCGACAGAGTCCCAAATCGACGAAAAAGATTTTGCATCCCAGGAGCTGGACTGGACGACATTGTGGAAGCCTTCGAAGATACCACAAAAGATGCAAATGAAAATACCCTTTTTGTCATCCATGCTGGTTCAAATGACGTCATGCGCACCAGATCCGAAGAGTTGATGGAGAAATATCGCAAGATGATCCAGCACTACAAAAACAAGTCAAGGAATATCATCATCTCAGGCATTCTCCCCAAGATCGACGCACCTGACAAATTCTACGACAAGGCCTTCAGCACAAATAGCCGACTAAAATATTTGTGTCTGAGGGAAGAAGTTGAATTCATCAACCTCTGGGACAACTTCTACAACCAGCCTACTCTGTTCCGCAAGGATGGCACTCATCTAAACCCTGTGGGTTCAGCACGCATGGGTCGTCTCCTACACGAAGCAGTCCGCAGCCATGGATAAAAAAACGCCATCCGAGAAGAAGCAGCAGTGACATAAATCATCCAACGCCAAGCAAAAAACAGAGGCAACCGAGGACCACCAGCGATAAGGACCGAAGACAGCGAGGACCGAGGACAGCCATGAACATAAATGTAGATCCGACAAGAACCAAAAATATTATTGAAGAGCGTTCCGTGAGTTCTAAAATAACAAATTTAAAGGTTTTCTATGCAAACACTCGTAGCATACACAATAAATTTTCAGATATAGAGGAGCTAGTGTTTACAGAAAATTATGATGTGATTGGCATAACAGAACCTTGGCTCAATACAGAAGATAGAGACTTTTTAGCAGAGTATTCACTTCCCGGTTATGTAATGTTTGAGAAAAGCCGAATAAATCGAAATGGAGGTGGTGTTTTACTTTATATCAAAGAAAGTCTTAACCCTACCCTCTTGTCAAAACCTCAAATTGTGAACGTCGACACATCTTTTGTGCTAATAAAGAATAATAAAGGTACAAAAATAATACTTGCGTTAATATACAGACCTCCAGCTCAATCAGTGCAAACTGACCGAGAAATTTACGAACACATTGCAGATGTAAGTAACTCACAAGATACCGTAATTTATGGCGACTTTAATTTACCTGTGACCAAGTGGGGCGATACTCTTACTTCACAATCCGGACATGACTTGTATACGAACTTGCAAGAGAGTTCGCTTTATCAATTTGTTCGAACGCCGACTCGTGGTAATAACGTTCTTGACATTGTACTTGCAACAAAAGAAGAATTAATAGAGAATTTGAATGTTGGTGATGAATTCAGTAACAGCGACCATCGTACGATAACTTTCACTTTAAAGTTTAATAGTAATGAACCAAATAGTAGCATCGAAAAAGTCCCTAATTTCAAGAAAGCAAACTTCCATAAACTTAGAGCTATGTTTAAAGAAACTGACTGGAGCTTTTTAATTAACAATAACGACATAAATACATCTTGGAAGTAATTCGAAACCATTTACCTAAAAGCAGTGCAAGACTGCATACCATCGAAAATACGGCGTCCAGGCCATAATAATAAGCCCAAATGGTGGAATAAAGATATTTCAAACTGCCTGCTTGCTAAAAAATTTGCTAACGATAGATTAAAATCCTCATAAAATGACGAAGAACGGGTGAAATTTGTAGAGCTACGACGCAAAGCCAAAAAGTTAATTAAGCAAAGTAAAAAGACCTTAGAGTTACCTATTGCGAATCAAAGTAAAACAAACCCGAAATAATTCTATAGTTATATCAGAAAGAAAAAAGTAGTTACTTCAACTGTTGGACCGTTAGTCGATGAAAATGGAGAATACACCAAAGACGAAGTACAAATGAGTATTTCCCTCAATACCTTCTTTGCATCAGTTTTTACAACAGAAGACCTCAGTGATATCCCTACACCATCGCCGATTCAGATTGATAATTCAGATGTTCTAAGCAATATCACCGTTACAGAGAGAGAAGTATTGAATTGTTTAGATAAACTCAAGGTAAAAAAAACGCCTGGACCTGATACAATCTCGCCTAGAGTTCTAAAGGAAGCTAAGGATGAGCTCTCCAAACCACTGACATTACTATTCAATAAATCCTTGCAGTCTGGAACTATGCCTGATCAGTGGAAGCTAGCCAACGTAACACCGATATTCAAAAAAGGCAGCAAATCCCTACCCAGTAACTATCGTCCAATTAGCTTAACCTCAATTGTATGTAAAATGCTAGAAATGGTCATATGAGACAGACTCGTAAATCACTTAGAGGAAAATAACATACTTAAAGATACTCAACACGGCTTTCGTAAAAAACGTTCCTGTTTAACAAACCTCTTAGACTTCTTTCACGATATCCTCAACCTCTACGATGAGAGTAAAGCTGTAGATATTATATACCTTGATTTTCAAAAGGCCTTTGACAAAGTTCCCCACAAACATTTACTGCTAAAACTAAAATCACATGGAATACAAGACGGTGTGTTGAAATGGATAGAAAATTGGCTCAGCGACAGAAAGCAAAGAGTAGTCATAAACGGTAAGGCATCTAAATGGACCAATGTAAGTAGCGGGGCAACCCAGGGATCGGTACTAGGTCCAATTATCTTTCTAATTTACATCAACGACATAGATGAGGGTCTCACCTGTACAATCTCAAAATTTGCTGACGATACAAAAATTGCAAATAGCGTACTCTCAAAAGAACAAGTTGACAATATGCAACACAATCTAGATAAATTGTCATGTTGGGCCCAAATTTGGCAAATGAGTTTCAATGCGGATAAATGTAAAGTACTACATATCGGATACCTAAATGAGAAAGCAAACTATTCGATGAATGGCACTCAGCTTAAGAATGTAAACAGAGAAACCGATCTGGGAGTAACAATATCGAGTAACCTAAAACCGAGTCAACAATGTTCAGAAGTTGTTAAGAAGGCAAACAAAATAATTGGCTTTATAGGCAGGTCATTTGAGCATAAATCCAGAGAAGTTATCCTAACCCTTTACAATTCCTTAGTCCGCCCTCTTCTGGAATACTGCGTTCAATCCTGGTGCCCTTATTACCAAAAAGATATAAACAAGCTAGAACGAGTTCAACGTAGAGTTACCAAAATGATACCTAGCCTAAAGAACAAACCATACGAAGAGCGTCTTAGAGAATTAAATCTATTTCCATTAACCCAGCACAGATTAAGAGGTGACTTAATTCAAGTGTTCAAAATCATCAAAGGCATCGACAATATGGACTGTAGTAAGTACTTCACTATCGACCAATCTAATTACACGCGGGGAAACGGTTGCAAAATTATTGGTAAATCTTTTAACTCACACGAATCTGAGAATTTCTTCTTCAATCGAGTTGTCAACTTGTGGAATGGGCTTCCCTGAGACGTTATAGACTGCAGTACCGTTGATTCATTTAAACTCCGCCTAGACAAATACCTCGCATCAAACCCGCGACTGACTGCGTTTGTAAATGAATAACTTTATTTTATCCTCCCCTCAGTTACTAACCCATATGTCCCCTACTAACTTCCTAGTCATGCCACGGACATTAGTTTCAGGGCAGTAGTTCCCTTTCCAATGTTCCCTTACCCACTCTAAACCACTGTTTGGACACTTGATCCTCAGTGTTTTGGAGGACAAGCAGCCTAGAAGGGTCACTAGATCTGTTGTTGCTTGATTTCCTTTGTACTCCTTTGTGTTGGTGTGGGGTCATCGGTTGCGGGACCTTCCTGATGGTAATGAAGTGGAGGATGGGTTGGAAGATCCAGACTACATAAATAAAGATGTCATTTCAGCCAGATATCAATATATTCGCAAACTGTCGAAAGATATCTGGCGAAACTGGTCTAACGAGTATCTGGTGACCCTCAGAGAGGCGCATAAGTGTAAGCTGAGACCAATAAATGGTCGGTGGCCAGGTATCGGTGATGTCGTCACCATCCATGACAAGGGGCCACGCGCTTTCTGGAAGTTGGGCCGTATTGTCGAGTTATTACCCGGTCGAGATGGAGAAGTGCGAGTGGCTAGCGTCCGGACGAAGACGGGAACATATACGCGGATGACTGTCCGTCTGTACCCTCTTGAGGGGGACATTGAGTGCAAAGAGGACTCCTTGGAGATACCTGGAGACATTCCCACAGTGGCTACCTCGACCGATCAACCGGTCGACGTACCCAGTGGACACTCTAGTCGACAGGCGGCTCAAGCCTCCTCCCAATCATGGCGGGATAAAATAGCCTCCGGGCTTTTGTAGATACTGTATTGTATAAACCTGGTGGCAGGAATATGTTCCAAACTCTGATATGGACAGTCGTACTTTAAGTATTTCATTAAGTCTTTAGTATTATGTTTGTGGGATCAATAATTATATAGAATAATTAAGAGGTTAATAATTATGTTCTGTATTGGATATTGGGTAATCTATCAGTCCTATGAACTTAGGTAATTATAATTGGGAGGGAAAATATATACCTACCTATTCGCGCATGCGTAATATCGGCGTACCTCCCACGAATATGGTGAGGGCCCCGCACTCTCTACCTAGCCGCCACATCAACCAGACCGACTGCCTACACTCTCGTGTTTCACCTCACCTTTCGCCCCATTAGTGATAGTACTTAGCTCATCAATTCTCCATCTATCCATACTAATCCATAGGTCATTAATCATCATTCCCTTACATAGAACACTAAAATGTCTTAAATCCAATAACCCGCATGAATACTGGAATATAATTATGAAGACTCTAAGCGGATACAGAAAATAGGCGATATATCTCTAGATTCATTTAAGTCTGACTTCAGTGAACTGAGCGTTGGTAATAGTGTTGTGAACGATAGTCAAGATCTGGGTAGTCCCGATAATGAAAACGACATTATAAATATGGATTTCACGTCTGAAGAGGTTTTGTTCCATGCAAAAAAAAATAAAAAAAATAACAAGGCATCAGGAGTTGACCACATTTTGAATAAGTTTATAAAGAGTTGTCCTAGAAGTGTTATGTTGATTGTTGTACAATTGTTTAATTAAATTATGAACTCTGCAGTAGTACCAACAGATTGGACTGTCGGAATAATTAAGCCACTTTACAAAAACAATGGTTGCATAGATAATGCTAATAATTATAGAGGAATAACTTTGCTGAGTTGCCGGGGTAAGTTGTTCACATCTTTACTTAACACGAGAATTTATGAATACTTGACTAACATGAATTTATTAGGGAACGAACAGGCAGGCTTCAGGAAAGGTTTCAGTTGCCTTGATCATATATTTTCGTTGCACGTTCTTATTAATTACTATTTGGCTCGTAAGAAAAGGTTGTATTGTGCTTTTATTGATTATAAAAAGGCTTTTGACTTTATTCAGAGAACAGAATTATGGACGAAAATATTAAGTGACAATATTAATGGGAGGGTACTACGGGTGGTGCACAACTTGTATAGCAGGGCTAAATCATGTGTTAAAGTCAATAATCAGATATCCTCTTATTTTTCGTGTAATGTCGGTGTGAGAAAGTTTATCCCCACTTCTATTTGCAATGTTTTTAAATGATTTTACAGCTTACATCAGTAATGCATTTTCGGGATTGCCAACTATCAGTACAGATGTTGCAGGGTTCTTGGGCGAGAATGATGCTGAACTTTATTTTAATTTGTTTTGTCTACTTTATGCTGATGACACTATAGTTATGGCCGAAAATGAAAATTATTTACAGTTTGCTTTGAATGCCGTTCAGGAGTATTGTAGCCTTTGATTACTGTAGGTAAACATTGGTAAAACTAAAGTAATATTTTCCAGGGGTAAGGTCAGAAAACATAGGACATTTAAATTCGGTAATGATGAAATCCAGGTAGTGGATGATTATACTTACCTGGGCACAACATTTAACTTCAACGGTCGATTTCATAAAGCTAAAGCAAAATAAGTAATTAAAAGTAAGAGAGCAACGTATGGGTTATTAAATAAAATTAACAACCTTAACCTACCTTTCGACACATGTATCGATTTATACATTTATACGAAACACTAGTATTACCCATCTTATTGTACGGTAGTGAAATATGGGGCTGTGAGAATATTGATCACCTAAAAAGGACATGCAATAGCTTTTTGAAGAGACTTTTGAGGTTGAATAAATCAACTGCAACATGTATGGTGTATGGTGAATCAGGTTTTAGAAGTTTGCAGGAAATCATAGACAATAGAATGGTACATTTTTGGTCTAGGATTACAAGTGAAACGGAAAATAAAATTTCAAGTGTTTTGTATAGATTAATGAAAGTTTTGTATTATCGAGAACAGTACAAATTACCCTGGTTAAATAATATCAAATGCTTACTTGATAGCAATGGAATGTCGCATGTATTTAATGATGCAAATACTATTAATGGTAACTGGTTTAAAGAAGCATTTAAACTTAGATCTAGTGATATTTATAGGCAAAAATGGACGAAGGAAGTTAATAGAAGTAGTGTTTGTTTGAATTACAGAATAATGACGGTCGATTACCGCATCCAAGATTATTTACTTAAACTGCCAAAGCAATATTCAATAAGGTTGTGTAAATTCAAATGTGGTAATCATATGCTGCCTATTGTCAGCGGTAGACACAACAACATAAATGTCAACGAGCGAATTTGTACGTTATGTAACAGTAATGAAGTCGGTGATGAATTCCATTTTTTTTTCAAATGTTCACATTGTAATGTCTACAGAAAGCAGTACAAATATTATTATAATAATCCTAATTCTATGAAAATGTCACAGTTATTCAGCAGTACACAACATGCAGTTATATTAAAACTTGACATATTTGTAGGAAAAATTATGAATTATTTCAAGACATAAAGTCTTGAACTTACAACAAGGCCACCAGTCAAGTTGAAATATTATTATGTACAAATAATTTTGTTGTTTTGTATATGTGTTATTGTATTTTGTATTTGTATGGAAGTATGTACTCTTAATACCCCATTTGGGGTCGCTCGAGTTAATAAACCTTTCCCATCAATCATCAAATATAGTGGCCCCCTTTTTTATGCATTAACTCTATCCTCTTACCTAACACTCCCGAGTCCCACACACCATCTTGTAACATCACCATGGCTCAACAAGACAACTAAGTCCTATAGCACTAGCACCAGTATTCAGGTGATATAATTTATTGTATGGTATTCAGATACAGTCCACTAAATCATTTTAACCACGAATATCCATAGTACTAGAGTAATGTATATGATGATTCTTGGCATAACGTACACATTGTCAAACGAATATGTAAATGTGAAAGTATGAGACCAAAGAGAAGTTTGCCTAGAGAGAGATCAGCTCAAATTTCGATCGCCTTCAAATATTTGCCAGCAACTTTCTTCAGGAATAGTAATCTCATGCTGAAACCATTTATGTCAACCATTATCAAGTGTTTGACTATTTTTCTGTATCATCGACCATAACAGTGTCTATTTTGCGTTTCCATCTTCATAGTTACACATTCCAAATTAAGTATTTTTATTAATATGACATCTACAGTAAGTATGAGATACAGTACACTAGCTCAAACAACTCTACCTATTAATATGACATCTACAGTAAGTATGAGATACAGTACACTAGCTAAAACAACTCTACCTATTAATATGACATCTACAGTAAGTATGAGATACAGTACACTAGCTCAAACAACTCTACCTATTAATATGACATCTACAGTAAGTATGAGATACAGTACACTAGCTCAAACAACTCTACCTATTAATATGACATCTACAGTAAGTATGAGATACAGTACACTAGCTCAAACAACTCTACCTATTAATATGACATCTACAGTAAGTATGAGATACAGTACACTAGCTCAAACAACTCTACCTATTAATATGACATCTACAGTAAGTATGAGATACAGTACACTAGCTAAAACAACTCTACCTATTAATATGACATCTACAGTAAGTATGAGATACAGTACACTAGCTCAAACAACTCTACCTATTAATATGACATCTACAGTAAGTATGAGATACAGTACACTAGCTCAAACAACTCTACCTATTAATATGACATCTACAGTAAGTATGAGATACAGTACACTAGCTCAAACAACTCTACCTATTAATATGACATCTACAGTAAGTATGAGATACAGTACACTAGCTCAAACAACTCTACCTATTAATATGACATCTACAGTAAGTATGAGATACAGTACACTAGCTCAAACAACTCTACCTATTAATATGACATCTACAGTAAGTATGAGATACAGTACACTGGCTCAAACAACTCTACCTATTAATATGACATCTACAGTAAGTATGAGATACAGTACACTAGCTCAAACAACTCTACCTATTAATATGACATCTACAGTAAGTATGAGATACAGTACACTAGCTCAAACAACTCTACCTATTAATATGACATCTACAGTAAGTATGAGATACAGTACACTAGCTCAAACAACTCTACCTATTAATATGACATCTACAGTAAGTATGAGATACAGTACACTAGCTCAAACAACTCTACCTATTAATATGACATCTACAGTAAGTATGAGATACAGTACACTAGCTCAAACAACTCTACCTATTAATATGACATCTACAGTAAGTATGAGATACAGTACACTAGCTCAAACAACTCTACCTATTAATATGACATCTACAGTAAGTATGAGATACAGTACACTAGCTCAAACAACTCTACCTATTAATATGACATCTACAGTAAGTATGAGATACAGTACACTAGCTCAAACAACTCTACCTATTAATATGACATCTACAGTAAGTATGAGATACAGTACACTAGCTCAAACAACTCTACCTATTAATATGACATCTACAGTAAGTATGAGATACAGTACACTAGCTCAAACAACTCTACCTATTAATATGACATCTACAGTAAGTATGAGATACAGTACACTAGCTCAAACAACTCTACCTATTAATATGACATCTACAGTAAGTATGAGATACAGTACACTAGCTCAAACAACTCTACCTATTAATATGACATCTACAGTAAGTATGAGATACAGTACACTAGCTCAAACAACTCTACCTATTAATATGACATCTACAGTAAGTATGAGATACAGTACACTAGCTCAAACAACTCTACCTATTAATATGACATCTACAGTAAGTATGAGATACAGTACACTAGCTCAAACAACTCTACCTATTAATATGACATCTACAGTAAGTATGAGATACAGTACACTAGCTCAAACAACTCTACCTATTAATATGACATCTACAGTAAGTATGAGATACAGTACACTAGCTCAAACAACTCTACCTATTAATATGACATCTACAGTAAGTATGAGATACAGTACACTAGCTCAAACAACTCTACCTATTAATATGACATCTACAGTAAGTATGAAATACAGTACACTAGCTCAAACAACTCTACCTATTAATATGACATCTACAGTAAGTATGAGATACAGTACACTAGCTCAAACAACTCTACCTATTAATATGACATCTACAGTAAGTATGAGATACAGTACACTAGCTCAAACAACTCTACCTATTAATATGACATCTACAGTAAGTATGAGATACAGTACACTAGCTCAAACAACTCTACCTATTAATATGACATCTACAGTAAGTATGAGATACAGTACACTAGCTCAAACAACTCTACCTATTAATATGACATCTACAGTAAGTATGAGATACAGTACACTAGCTCAAACAACTCTACCTATTAATATGACATCTACAGTAAGTATGAGATACAGTACACTAGCTCAAACAACTCTACCTATTAATATGACATCTACAGTAAGTATGAGATACAGTACACTAGCTCAAACAACTCTACCTATTAATATGACATCTACAGTAAGTATGAGATACAGTACACTAGCTCAAACAACTCTACCTATTAATATGACATCTACAGTAAGTATGAGATACAGTACACTAGCTCAAACAACTCTACCTATTAATATGACATCTACAGTAAGTATGAGATACAGTACACTAGCTCAAACAACTCTACCTATTAATATGACATCTACAGTAAGTATGAGATACAGTACACTAGCTCAAACAACTCTACCTATTAATATGACATCTACAGTAAGTATGAGATACAGTACACTAGCTCAAACAACTCTACCTATTAATATGACATCTACAGTAAGTATGAGATACAGTACACTAGCTCAAACAACTCTACCTATTAATATGACATCTACAGTAAGTATGAGATACAGTACACTAGCTCAAACAACTCTACCTATTAATATGACATCTACAGTAAGTATGATATACAGTACACTAGCTCAAACAACTCTACCTATTAATATGACATCTACAGTAAGTATGAGATACAGTACACTAGCTCAAACAACTCTACCTATTAATATGACATCTACAGTAAGTATGAGATACAGTACACTAGCTCAAACAACTCTACCTATTAATATGACATCTACAGTAAGTATGAGATACAGTACACTAGCTCAAACAACTCTACCTATTAATATGACATCTACAGTAAGTATGAGATACAGTACACTAGCTCAAACAACTCTACCTATTCTTTCAGAAGGTTATCATAATCTTAACTATGGCAAATTAATATCTTCTAGTTATTATGGAGTTATCAGAGTAATACGATTATACATTCAGCTCTTTTTCCAGTGGCACGGAGAAGTCCCTCTAAAGCCGAATTACTTCTCTTATTATCACTAGACTCTAGAAGAAAACAGATATGTGACTGTAATCATTGGAATATCATGTACAGGTAAACAGATATGTGACTGTAATCATTGGAATATCATGTACAGGTAAACAGATATGTGACTGTAATCATTGGAATATCATGTACAGGTAAACAGATATGTGACTGTAATCATTGGAATATCATGTACAGGTAAACAGATATGTGACTGTAATCATTGGAATATCATGTACAGGTAAACAGATATGTGACTGTAATCATTGGAATATCATGTACAGGTAAACAGATATGTGACTGTAATCATTGGAATATCATGTACAGGTAAACAGATATGTGACTGTAATCATTGGAATATCATGTACAGGTAAACAGATATGTGACTGTAATCATTGGAATATCATGTACAGGTAAAGGAACATATTCGGAACAAGTTATTTCCAGACGTTACTGTTTAAGGGGGTATGCTACACTTACCAACACAAATTAAACTAGTTGGAGGTTAGACTTGAAACTTTGCAGATAAATAGGCACTTATGTTGCCTTCATTGTGTGTGAAAAAGAACGATATATATATATATATATATATATATATATATATATATATATATATATATATATATATATATATATATATACAGTATATGTATATGTATACATATACATATATGTATAACGACTCTTTAAATTTCATAACAGCATTAATAATCCACCATTTTTTTTTGCCTGTGAATAGTCATTTGACATTTTTTACGTCCCTATGCAAAACAACTGTAAAATTTCCCATACATCATGGAATGTCGCCATGTCATTATATCACATATGCCTGGAGTAGCATAGAATCAGGGTTTTTGGTGACTTTTTCCATTATTATGCTTAACTCATTCACATATTAAACAATATCTAAACATAGGAAGCTAGTTCCTATAAAAAAAAACATATTCCCTGGTAATCTCAAGTAAATATGATTGATTTTCGATTTTCTGTGATTATTTAAATCACCAAATTTATTGAATGGAGATACAGCCTTTTAGTGAAAAATGATTGACACAGTCTCCCTTTGGGGGAGAGAGAGAGAGACTCACAGTGGCTGTACACGCTTACCAGCTTAAACAAAGCAGTTCGGCCTTGAGCCTAAAATAATGGAAGATAAGGATAATAATTCAAAACGCTTTCTCCCTAACAACTATGGTAAGTTAAATGAGTCCACAACATAAGAACATTTCTACTGGAAAATGCACAGCAGAGATTGAAATAAAAAATACTGTATTATACTACATATACTATCGGCCTCCCTGGCCACAGGAAGCCCGAAAGTCGAGAACCTAGGAGGGAGTGCACAGAGGGAGCAACACTCCCAGGACGTGAAGGATGTAATGGGGAGGTGATGCTATATGACACACAGCAGGAAGAAGATGCATGGTGAGGAGACGAGATGAGGATGGTACCTCAAAACAACCCCCAGAGGCTGAAAGCAAAATATTGTGCCGGGCCCTGTGCCTTCCACCATGGTTACCACGTCCCTTCAGCTGGCAAGGCATGGGTCACTGATCCAAGAACGCACTGGACCTCACCAACTAGAGAAGATCAAAGATGGTGCAGGGTCCCTTCAGCTGGCAAGGCAAGGGTCACTGATCCAAGAATGCACTGGACCTCACCAACCGTGGTGGTCAAGTGGTGAGCACGCTCGCGTGTGAATCTGAAAGACTCGGGATCGAATCCCTGCCACGGCGGACATTTAGTGGGTGTGGTAGTAGTCTTAGCATGTTTCACATGCTCACACCCAGTCAGGGGACATCCTGACGACGTATACAGACAAAACACACATAACAAAGCCACTCCAACACCTTCCTCTCTTTCCAACACCCCTTCTCCCCTCTCAACACTCTTCTCTGAGCTATTGCCAATAAAAATGGCATGTTCAGTCCTGTAAAGAATCGTAAGATTCAGAGTCGTAAAGATTCCAGGACGAGCTCATTAGCGGCGGATCCCCAGATCGACCGTGGTGATTGTCACCTAAACATCTACAAAACAAAACTAGAGAAGATGAAAGATGGCGCAGGGTCCCTTCAGCTGGCAAGGCACGGGTCACTGATCCAAGAACGCACTGGACCTCACCAACTAGAGAATATCAAAGATGGTGCAGGGTCCCTTCAGCTGGCAAGGCAAGGGTCACTGATCCAAGAACGCACTGGACCTCACCAACTAGAGAATATCAAAGATGGCGCAGGGTCCCTTCAGCTGGCAAGGCACGGGTCACTGATCCAAGAACGCACTGGACCTCACCAACTAGAGAATATCAAAGATGGCGCAGGGTCCCTTCAGCTGGCAAGGCAAGGGTCACTGATCCAAGAACGCACTGGACCTCACCAACTAGAGAATATCAAAGATGACGCAGGGTCCCTTCAGCTGGCAAGGCAAGGGTCACTGATCCAAGAACGCACTGGACCTCACCAACTAGGGAATATCAAAGATGACGCAGGGTCCCTTTAGCTGGCAAGGCAAGGGTCACTGATCCAAGAACGCACTGGACCTCACCAACTAGAGAGGATCAAAGATGGCGCAGGGTACAGCAGCCGGCACAGATGGATGAACAGTAGATGACGATGAAGCAGGGCAGCATAGTGGAAGGGGATGATGTCAGGGAGGAAAGGCCGCAGTTCCGTCAACGCAGGACGACTAGAGCACCCCCAAAGAAAACCAAAGATTCGCTAGAAACCACGTAAACGTCTACACTCTACACTCATCGGCAGCCAAAGAGCTTCTAATGTGTTACCTTTGGTTTTATTACTGTATGTATATTTGTATTAATATTTTCCCTCTAGATTCATGGCAATTGTATTTTTCTCTAACACCTTCCCTGGCAAACTATTCCACTTATTCACCGCAATATTGGTGAAGAAATATTTTGTAACTTCGAGAATATTATGATGAGAGAGAGAGAGAGAGAGAGAGAGAGAGATCCATAAAAGCCACAATCATATTACTATTATTTATTCAGAGTAAAAAAAAAAAAAAAAAAAAAAAATAATAATAATTTGTTTTACTCGTCTGGTTGGTTGTCTTAATGCTTTGTATTTTATCATCTCACTTAACCATAGGATATTCATAAGAGCAGTTGGGTGTAGTACATAGTTAGATTAATTTCCAGTTCGATAAATGGATATTAATTGTAGTCATGTGCTATACTTATAACTGCCTTGATGGTGTAATGGTTAGCATATTTAAAATCTGTATGTGGTAACCCAGGTTCGAATCCCGGTGGACCACATGCTTTCTTTCGTTAATTTCTTTGGGAGGTGTTTGGTGTTGGAGTGAAATTATTTAATCATAATTATATGCTCTCCTTTATTTTGAATTGAATTATAATACTACTACTAATAATAATGATAATAATAATAATGATAATAATAATAATAATAATAATTTTATTATTAATACCAATATTTTGTTTTACTTAGTTTAAAACAACCCTAATAATTAAGATAAGCATACGAAAATAAGCCATAGAGTGAGATCTATAAGAAAGGCAACACAAGGAATACTATAGAGGAAAGTTATAATTATATCATTTTGCTATCGTTATTAAGTTTTGAAGAAAGTAAGGTTATTCCAGGATAAGGTTACTTCTAATAATTCTAAGTATTTGTTGTTTGAATTGTTTCTGCACACCCGGTTCCACTCATACATATCACCTGAGAGAGACAAGCCACAACACAAACACACAGACCACTGCATGATATCTTCCCCGACATGGCTCCTTCTGCGTGACCGAGCATGACGGCAGCCTGGAGCAGCTGCGTGGCAGGGTGCATGGGTCATGAGGCGAGGCAGGCAGGGGTCATGACAGGTCTAAGGCAGGGGGGTGACAAGCCAAGCAGGAGAGAACACGAAAGAGTTAGGTAAGAGGGAGATGCAGACAGGAAAGGAATATTGTTGTAACGAGATCACAGAAACAAGCATCAGCAGATAATGTCAAGTAGAGCATAAACCATCAACCAACCAGTCCAGCCTTTCTTGAGTAAAATCACAATCTATATTTTCCCGAAGAGTTTGCTCATAAGCAATATCATCATACATTATTATAACTTGTTCTTGATAATCTTCATATATCATTTTAGTTCATTCACTTAACCACGACTTCTATGGCCTAGAATCGATCCAAATAAAGTTGCTGACTGGGAGATACAACCTCGATGGAATGGGTAAAGCAACATACCTTTACAATTTCAAGTATATAAAGGTACTGTAGATATATAAAAAGTTAATTGTGTAAGCATTGCCGAATAATCTCGACTGATTTATTCAATTATTTAGCTAAATCTAATTTTCACCATTATGTTGAAATCTTACACAAAATGACATATAATTAAACATATTTTGAATACATTATTGTGAAAAGAGAAGTCAGCTGTTCATAGTCAGTGTTATTACTTTATGATATATATATATATATATATATATATATATATATATATATATATATATATATATATATATATACAACCCTCAACACAATTCACTATCAATGTAGCGAGTACTTGGTGTACCATAGCCGGTACAGTGTACCCCTATGTCAATATTGTGACCTCCCTACCGGTCAGCCCTCATATAGCAAGCTAATGATATTGTGGCTCCAGACACTATCTACAACCCTCAACACAATCCACTATTATTATAACGAGTACCTGGTGTACCATAGCCTGTACATTGTACCCCTATGTCAATATTGTGACCTCCATACCGGTCAGACCTCATATAGCAAGCTAATGATATTGTGGCTCCAGACACTATCTACAACCCTCAACACAATCCACTATTAACCCTCTCCGACATATGACGCGATTTTGAGCCTATTAGGGATACTTTAAAACCTTTGTTACCATCAGGGTTTTTTTTACAAACCTTTATTTTAGTTACTTCAACCTCTGCAGTTGTCTTTGAGTTAGATGTGGGCAGAAAACTAATTTTGGAGAGGTAATTATAAGAGTGAGAGAACTCTATTTCTTATTGCTAGTCTGGCAACCTCTGCGTCATATATGTCTGAAGGGGGTAATATAACAAGTACCTGGTGTACCATAGCCGGTACAGCGTACCCCTATGTCAATATTGTGACCTCCATACCGGTCAGACCTCATATAGCAAGCTAATGATATTCTGGCTCCAGACACTATCTACAACCCTCAACACAATCCACTATTAATATAACGAGTACCTGGTGTACCATAGCCGGTACAGCGTACCCCTATGTCAATATTGTGACCTCCATACCGGTCAGACCTCATATAGCAAGCTAATGATATTTTGGCTCCAGACACTATATACAACCCTCAACACAATCCACTATAAATATATCGAGTACCTGGTGTACCATAGCCGGTACATTGTACCCGTACGTCAATATTGTGACCTCTATTCCGGTCAGACCCCATATAGCAATCTAATTAAATTGTGGCCCCAGACACTATCTACAACCCTCAACACAATCCACTATTAATATAACGAGTACCTGGTGTACCATAGCCGGTAGAGTGTACCCCTATGTCAATATTGTGACCTCCATACCGGTTAAACCTCATATAGCAAGCTAATGACATTGTGGCTCCAGACACTATCTACAACCATCAACACAATCCACTATTAATATAACAAGTACCTGGTGTAACATAGCCCGTACAGTGTACCCCTATGACAATATTGTGACCTCCATACCGGTCAGACCACATGTAGCAAGCTAATGATATTGTGGCTCCAGACACTATCTACAACCCTCAACACAATCCATTATTAATATAACGATTACTTGGTGTACCATAGCCGGTACAGTGTACTCCTCTATCAATATTGTGACCTCCATACCGGTCAGACCACATGTAGCAAGCTAATTATATTTTGGCTCCAGACACTATCTATAACTCTCAACACAATCCACTATTAATATAACGAGTACCTGGTGTACCATAGCCGGTAAAGTGTACCCCTATGTCAATATTGTGACCTCCAAACCGGTCTGACCTCATATAGCAACCTAATGATATTGTGGCTCCAGCCACTATCTACAAACCTCAACACAATCCACTATTAATATAACGAGTACCTGGTGTACCATAGCCGGTACAGTGTACCCCTATGTCAATATTGTGATCTCCCTACAGGTCAGACCTCACATAGCAAGCTAATGATATTGTGGCTCCAGCCACTATCTACAACCCTCAACACAATCCACTATTAATATAACCAGTACCTGGTGTACCATAGCCGGTACAGTGTACCCCTATGTCAATATTGTGACCTCCATACCGGTCAGACCTCATATAGCAAGCTAATTATATTGTGGCTCCAGACACTATCTACAACCCTCAATACAATCCACAATTATTATATCGGGTACCTGGTGTACCATAGCCGGTACAGTGTACCCCTTTGTCAATATTTTGACCTCCATACCGGTCAGACCTCATATAGCAAGCTAATGATATTGTGGCTCCAGACACTATCCACAACCCTCAACACAATCCACTATTAATATAACGAGTACCTAGTGTACCATAGCCGGTACAGTGTACCCCTATGTCAATATTGTGACCTCCATACCGGTCAGACCTCATATAGCAAGGTAATGATTTTGTGGTTCCAGACACTATCTACAACCCTCAACACAATCCAGTATTAATATAATGAGTACTTGGTGTACCATAGCCGGTACAGTGTACCCCTATGTCAATATTGTGACCTCCATACTGGTCAGACCTCATATAGCAAGCTAATGATATTGTGGCTCCAGACACTACCTACAACCCTCAACACATTTAATTATTAATATAACGAGTACCTGGTGTACCATAGCCGGTACAGTGTACCCCAATGTCAATATTGTGACCTCCATACCGGGCAGACCTCCTATAGCAAGCTAATGATATTGTGGCTCCAGACACTATCTACAACCCTCAACACAATCCACTATTAATATAACGAGTAACTGGTGTACCATAGCCGGTACAGTGTACCCCTATGTCAATATTGTGACCTCCATCCCGGTCAGACCTTATATAGCAAGCTAATGATATTGTGGCTCAAGACACTATCTACAACCCTCAACACAATCCACTATTAATATAACGAGTACCTGGTGTACCATAGCCGGTACAGTGTACTGGCACTGTACCCCTATGTCAATATTGTGACCTCCATCCCGGCCAGACCCCATATAGCAAGTTAATGATATTGTGGCTCCAGACACTATCTACAACCCTCAACACAATCCACTCTTAATATAACGAGTACCTGGTGTACCATAGCCTGAACAGTGTACCCCTATGTCGATATTGTGACCTCAATACCGGTCAGACCTCATATAGCAAGCTAATGATATTGTGGCTCCAGACACTATCTACAACCCTCAACACAATCCACTATTAATATAACGAGTACCTGGTGTACCATAGCCGGTACAGTGTACCCCTATGTCAATATTGTGACCTCCATACCGGTCAGACCTCATATAGCAAGCTAATGATATTGTAGCTCCAGGCACTATCTACAACCCTCAACACAATCCACTATTAATATAACGAGTACCTGGTGTACCATAGCCGGTACAGTTTACCCCTATGTTAATATTGTGACCTCCATCACGGTCAGACCTCATATAGCAAGCTAATGATATTGTGGCTCCAGACACTATCTACAACCCTCAACACAATCCACTATTAATATAACGAGTACCTGGTGTACCATAGACGGTACAGTGTACCCCTATGTCAATATTGTGACCTCCGTACCGGTCAGACCTCATATAGCAAGCTAATGATATTGTAGCTCCAGACACTATCTACAACCCTCAACACAATCCACTCTTAATATAACGAGTACCTGGTGTACCATAGCCGGTACAGTTTACCCCTATGTTAATATTGTAACCTCCATACCGGTCAGACCTCATATAGCAAGCTAATGATATTGTGGCTCCAGACACTTTCTACAACCCTCACCACAATCCACTATTAATATAACAAGTACCTGGTGTACCATAGCCGGTACAGTGTACCGTCATGACCACATTATGTGATTCCTATTTTGGCAAGTTCCAACGACGTCAAACAACAATATATTATATAGGTTATGAAACACCTTTTGTAATTACTATAAACATACATTGCAACAACGTGTTACCACAGTGTATGGTAATGTCCTTAATGTATGTTATATTGGAACCTCTTAAAAACGTTGATTTGACGTATTGTTAGAAATGTAGTGATATTACCACACCTGTATAAGTGCCAACAGTTTTAGTAGTAGATGTTGTAGTAGTAGTTGTAGATGTGGTATTTTAGTATTAATATAACGTAGCGTTAACATGTTAATCCACATTGTATACACGGATATGTGATACGTTCATTTTCAGTAGTGAAAATACATTCAATGTTACGAAATGTACACGTTTTTACACGTTTATAATATAACAATCCTATTTAGGTTCTTTTTTACTAAATCACAACATTATAATGGACATTTTCTTGATGTTGCCACAAAACAAACATAAACGTTGCCATTATATGACTACCTACGTCCTAATTACGTTTTTCTTGTTTTTTCAATACAAGTTGCATTATTACATTATGTAATTACTATTTTGGCATGTACCAGAAACGTCAACAAACAATGTATTCCATAGGTTATGAATCACGTTTTGTAATTACTAAAAACATATATTGTAGCAACGTGTTAACACTAGATGTGGCAGACTGGTCTTGCCACTGGACTGGTAATGCAATGGACCAGGGTTCGAATCCCAATATGTCAATGGGAGGATGTTATTGGGATGGAATTTGTGCTGTACAGTCACGGCGGTAAATTGTGGACCAGGTGATGAACCCCTTTCTAGACACCACACCCTTGTATCTCATCCGAACACAGTTTACACTCAGTGAAACTGGGTAGTTTAAACTGCCAGGCCCCGCCCACTACTGGGTCGCCAGTCAGTTGGCAGACAACATTAAGTAGATAAATCGTTTACACACACATTAACGCACACACGCACACACACACACACATACACACTTCACTATATGCTTTTAGAAAGAGTGTGTATTTATTAAGGTAATAAGTCCCGGAATTAGTGTAAATTTGACGTTGTATAAAATGTATATCGTAGTTATGCCGAGTTATATACAGTATTCGGTGTTATACTGTATATTGCAGAGACGTTTTAGATAGGTATCGACTATGTTACGTGCAGGCACATAACGGAATAGGCATAAAGATGAACACGAGTGTTATGTTCAATACCCAAGTCACTTGCATAATGCCTATTGTAGTTGGGTTTTAATCTTTTTAGCACGAGTTACGTCCGTGTTAATATATTATAGTTACCATTAAACGATATAATTCAGATTAGGAAGGACATCTACCAATTAAAGGCACTTCATTATCTTATCAAATTCTTATAGCTACCACAAATCCGTCCAAAGCAGCATGACACCGTCTCCCAGCCTAAAAGGATTAATGTACTTACGTATAATTTAACTTAGAGTTGAGTAAAAACAACTGGCGAAACACATAGGCCTACAGTATATGCTACCTGCTATGTAAACTATCATAAATTACAGGTTTCTAACATCGTTTAGGATACGTCAGTGTCATGAAATACCGTAGTTTTTTTAACTATATTTGTCAAACAGAGAGAGAGAGAGAGAGAGAGACATTTATATATATTTACATAGATACACTGGCCACACATATCTTACGATCCCTGCGAGGTGGCCAGGACTTAATCCTAGTGGAGATAGCAACTCTAAGGGTAAGAGAAAGTGGAAGGAAAGGATGGTAAATATGATGGTTCTCTCTCTCTCTCTCTGAGAAACCAGACTTGGCTCTTCCGTGATACCAACAGATTTGTAATATACTTTTGTAATTATTGTATTTATTGTTTCTAGGTTAGCACACATCGATTATTATAATTCGTCTATAGTGCAAATTAATCAGAAACAATTAGATTGGTACTGCAGCTGAATAGTTAAGGTCATAGAATTTACCCTGATAAATGTTGGTAAGCCTGACAGGTAGGAGGTATGTATTTTCAGCAGCAGGAGAAGTTTTAGTAAGGAGTTCTTTATGAAGATCCATACTAATTTCAACCTAATATCAGAGAGCAATAAAAGTTAAAAGAGACTCAAACTATCCAGTTTGGGGGAGGGACGGGGTAGTTTAGCTTGATGCACAGGACAATCGAATTTAAATCGCCATCACCAGAGAGGAATTTTGTATCAAAGTTTAAACACTGTTGTCAGTTACTCTAAATATACTGATATTCCTGAGGGAAATGCTTTATCAACAAATTAGCCTCGATGTAAATTGATTGTAAAATATATAAATCAGACATGTCATACCTCTACCATTTAGCTTAATGTATCAATGTGATCATATGTAATGTTTTCTTTCTGGCTACAAGTAATTTATAATATTAATATTGCTATTACCTCTATCACTATCAGCTGCCCACTTATTCTCCTTTATTTACCGAAAATAAATCCAGTTCCCTTAATATCTCCTTGTGTGGTATATAGTTAAGGGATGAGATCAATCTTGTTATTCTGCACTGAACGGATTCAAGTTTGTATATGTCTTTTATTAAGTAGAGAAACCAACACTGCACAGCATACTTCAAATACGGTCTCACAATTATTTTGTATAACGGTATAACTATGTCTTTACTATGATAATGAAAACTTCTTCTAATGAATCTTAGTGCACTGTTTGCTTCGTTATCTGCTGCGGTCCATTGTCTTGTGGATTTTTAGATTTTCGTTTATAAACACTTCTTGGTCTTTTATCTGTGATACGCTCTCTACCTATTCACCATTAATGTGATATTTGCATTTATTGTTTTGGGGAGCCTATTTGTAGTATCTGACATTTGCATGCATTAAAGGGCATCTGCCAATTTTCTGAGAGAGAGAGAGAGAGAGAGAGTTAGTTAAAATCATTAATTACAGCTGGGCTTAGGGTTATCAGCCCTGCTGGATTTTTAAGCCAGTCCCTTTCTGTAATTAGTATTTGGTAACATGATACTGTGTATGGAGTAATACCCATATTATTGTGCTAATTACTTCTAAACCCCTGGTTGTCTCAGTAACATTGGTAGGTGATACATTGTGTAGCGCTCGTAACACTGTCAGTTACCTGCTGTCACGTGAGTTTATTGCATACATATAAATTGACCTACGGTAGGATAATACTATATTATTTGCCATTTTTCATTAACAGTAGTTACTTTATTATTATATTTATATTTTATTATTATCACAATCATCACCTTAGTTAGTCCACTGCAGGCCGATGGCCTCTCCAAAACGTTTCTAATCTAGCTGGTCAGATGTTATCCTGTTCCATCCTACTTTAGCAAAGTTTCCGATCGCATCCCTCCATCTGGTTCTCTGTCGATCCATCTGGTTCTCTGTCGATCCCTTCATCTAGCTCCATCTCTAGATTCCCATTGTGAACCTTTATTTGTCCATCTGCTATAATCTCTTCTAAATATATGATCTTTCCAAGCCCATTTCCTCTTGTTAATGCGATTAGCTTCTACTAGTGTCCAAGTTTCTCATCCATAAATTAGTACAGGAATGATAGATTGTTTGCATACTATTTGTTAAATACAAGGGGTAACTACCTTTTCATACTAAATTCTGTTTACCAAATGCGCTACATTCCATATCTATCCTTTGTCTGATTTCTCTAGTGATCTGAGTTTGTATTTATAACCTGGCCTATGTATATATATTCCTCCACTGGCCCATCATCCACTTACGTAATTTGTTGTGGTTACACATAATCATTCAATATATATATATATATATATATTTTTTTTTTATTTTATGTTAACACTACTACTGCCACTATATACTGTCCGAGTATATACATACATATAGTAGTTATATACTTTAAGGCTTCCATCGTTTATATCAGCCATCATTTGTTGTAACTCTTCCCCTGAGTCGCTAGGATAAACTTTGTCATCAGCGAATCTGAGGTTGCTTTAATGTTCCCCATTAATTCTCATTTATTCCTATATTGTCCCATTCAAGATTACCGTAGTAAATAATGTTTATGTCTTCCAAACATCCGTGAACAGATTTGATATTGTATTATGTAGTCTACCTAGTTACAGGAGTCTGATAATGTTTAATGCAAACAGTAGCATTTCAATTGTAAGGAACCATAAATAATTAAATAAATAAATAAATACATAAATAAACAAATAAAATGAATAAATAAATAAATTAATCGGAATACAATAATCACTAATACCGTTTTATATTGTGTTGCCGTTACATATGCCTATACATACGCAACTACTGTATATGGGCGGAGCTTATTAACTATCGATGCACTTGTTTCACTGGCGTTGTGCCCGTTCATCCAGCAAAGGTAGAAATTGTTTGAACCTGCTGCCAATGTGTGGCTAGGACTTTGACACACCCCTGGTCTACGACTTACCGCCGTGAGTGTACCTAGTTTCAGTGCATTACCACAGCACACCGAAATGCCCCCCCCCCCCAAAAAAAAAAAATAAAAAAAAATATCCTCATTGTTTCCTGATTAAATAGAATAGCACTGTATGAATATTCCCATATTCAAAATATGATACAGGGGGGAAATGCCTAGCGAGTTAATTGCTCAATAGGTGGCGTTCTGAGAGTGAGGGTCCGAGCCTGAGGAATGAGACTGTGAAGCGCAGAGGCGGAGCAGCTTCAGAGATGCAGTTACTTCGAGCTGCGAGTGCTTCGCATGTCTCACTCCCTAGGCTGGAACAAGACCTCACGGGCCCCACCGTGTTCAGCGGTAGCGTGTGCAGGCTCTCAGCCTATGCCCGAGAGGGAGTAGTTGGAATAAAGAAGAAAACAAAAATGTCATCTATGTATTTGTTATTAAAACTTCTTAAACACGTTGATTTTACGTATTGTTAGAAACGTTATAATATTACCACACCCGTATAAGTGCCAAACGTTTTAGTAGTAGATGTGGTATGTTAGTATTAATATAACAGAACGTCTATCTTTTACTCTATATTTTATTCACGGATTTTGAAACGTCTTTTTTAGTAGTGAAAATACATTCAATGATACCAAATATAAACGTTTTTTATATAACATTCCTGCTTAGGTTTCTGTGTACGTGCTCACAACATTATAATAGACGATTCTTTGATGTTGCCACAATACAAACATTAACGTTGCCATTATCTAGACTACAGACATTATATTTACGTCTTTCTTGTTTGTTCAATACAAGTTGCACTATCACATTATATAATTTCTATTTTGGCACGTGCCAAAGACGTAAACAAGAATGTATTCCATAGGTTATGACACAAGTTTTGTGGTTACTAACTAAAAATGTTGTGACCACGTGTTTACACTATGTCCGATTAGGTCAATAATGTTTGTCTTATGACAACATTATGATAACGTTTTTATGACGTAGTTTTCAGGGACGGTTTGATTTAACCCCACCAGAATAAGTGCCAAGCGTTGTACACACGTAACCTGTTTAATGGGGATGGAGTACTTCAACGAACTGCTAAATGTAAGGAATGAAGCACCAGCAAACTTAGTTGGATGGGGTATGGGAGGGAGAAGAAGAGAAGTAGTGGAGGAAGAGGAAGGGATAAGGAGGTCAGAAGTGTGTGAAGCCATGAATAGAGTGAAGAGGGAAAGCATCAGGAATATATGGAGTGTGTGGGAAAATACTGAGGTGTGGTGGTGAGATAGTGATCAAATGGGTATGGAAAATGTGTAAACTAGCATGGGAAAAAGGGAGTGCACCTGATGACTGGAAGACAGACATAAGAATCCCCCTGTATAAGGGTAAAGGGGAAAGAGGAGTGTGTGGTAACCAAGCATAGTAGGGAAGGTGTACATTAGGGTAGTGATTGAGAGAGTGAGAGCGAGAACAGAAAAATGGATAGGTGACAAGCAGGGCGGGTATAGGAAGGGAAGAAGATGTGTAGATCAGATTTTTGCCCTGAAATATGTTGTGGAGAAATATCTGGAGAAGAGACATAAGAATGAGCAGCGCGAGTTCTTTTATCTGAATGTGGGGTTGAAGCAGGGGTGTGTGATGTACCCGTGGTTGTTTACTGTGTACATGCATGGAGTCAGAAAAGAAATACAAGGAAGAGCAGTGGATGTTGGTGTATCTCTGATAAGGGAGGGAAACGAGTAGAAGTTGCCTGTACTGATGTTTGCTGATGCTACAGTTCTGATGAGCGATAGTGAATGGGAGTTGCAGGGTAAATATGCTTGGAACAGTGTGTGAAAAATGGAATCTGAGGGTAAATGCTGGGAAGAGCAAGGTAATGGGCTTTGAAAGGGGTGCAGCCACAGAGTGTGAGGTGAAATTGAACGGTCAGGCTATGGAGATTGTCAGCTCATTATTATTATTATTATTATTATTATATGAGATGCCGAAGTCTCCAACCAGGGTGCAGAAACACCATCAAGATCAATCCACATAAAACACCCGGAGGCACTGGAGAGAGACTACGGCAACTTAGGAACACATAAAAACATATACTGTATACTGTACTCTACATATACACATATTAAACACAGATAACATATTATGCAGTGGAGGATATCAAGCATAAATATAATACAATAAAATAGAATAAAATAAGTTTAAATATTAGAATTAATGCTGCAAAAAAGCATTAACTCTAGACTTAAAATTGGAGATATTAGCTGAATTGACGAGCTCATTTGGCAACTTATTCCACAAGTCAACCATGGCCGGCACAAAACACCGTGAAAACTGTGTAGTAGAACAATTAACACGGCTCATGGCAAGATCATTAAGATTGCTTGTGAATCTAGTTGCACGAGCACATTCAAGTATCTAGGCAGTGTGTTGAGTAAAGATGGGAGTATGGATGAAGAAGTGCGGGAGAGGGTTCCCGGACATCTCAACCAGAAGACCATTTCAATCAGTAGCTTTCAACCAGTGCCAAATCAACCATGACCAACCAAACCAGTGCCAAAATATAGTACTAAACAAACCTAACCGTATTGGTTGATTTGGTACTAGTAGAGAGCTACTGGTTGAAATGGTCTACTGGTTGAGTTGTCCGGTCACTGTGGGAGAGGGTGCAACACGGGAAGACGGTTATAGGAATGCTGAAAGCAGTAACAAGAAATAGGGTGGTCAGCATGGAAGTAAAGAAGTCCTTGCATGACAGTGTGGTAATCCCGACATTGGCTTACGGGAGCAAAGCATGGACGTTGGTGAAGAGACTCAAACCAAGAGTGAGAGGGGTGGAAATGAGTTACCTGAGAAGTGAGTGCAGAGTTATATGGAGGGATGGAGAGACGAATGAGGGAGTACGAGAGTGTATGGTGTGGATGTAGATGTACTGGAAAGCTATAAATGGAACACCTTGAGATGGTTCGGCCATGTGAAACATATGGGAAGCGAGATAATGACTAAGAGAGTGTACGAGAGTGAGGTGGAAGGACAGAGAGGGAGGGGTATAGACCAAATGAGAGGTGGAAGGCAATATGACCCACCAAACCCCTCCATCGTTTGACCAATATGACCCACCAAACCCCTCCATCATTTGACCAATATGACCCACCAAACCCCTCCATCATTTGACCAATATGACCCACCAAACCCCTCCATCGTTTGACCAATATGACCCACCAAACTCCTCTATCGTTTGACCAATATGATCCACCAAACCCCTCCATCGTTTGACCAATATGACCCATCGAACCCCTCCATCGTTTGACCAATATGACCCATCGAACCCCTCCATCATTTGACCAATATGACCCATCGAACCCCTCCATCGTTTGACCAATATGACCCATCGAACCCCTCCATCGTTTGACCAATATGACCCATCGAACCCCTCCATCGTTTGACCAATATGACCCACCAAACCCCTCCTTCATTTGACCCATATAACCCCTCCTTCATTTGACCCATCGAACCCCTCCATCATTTGACCAATATGACCCATCAAATCCCTCCATCGTTTGACGAAAATGACCCATCGAACCCCTCCATCGTTTGACCCATCGAACCCCTCCATCGTTTAACCAATATGATCCAGCGAACCCCTCCATCGTTTGACCATTATGATCTTCCTAACCTCTGCCTCCAGTCAAGTCTTTTTATCTCCACCTCACTTAATAAATGTCAACGTTTATGGCCACCCGTGCACGACGGATCTATAATAATTGTTACAGGGTTTTATTTAACTTGTTATCGGTTATTGAACAAGCACTTGTACCCGAGACAAGCCGTACAACATTTCTTCACCACATTGCAACTATAGGACCTGAAACACATAACTTTAGTAGCGTACTGTATTCTCATCATGTATTCTCTCTGATGAGAGCCCTTGTAAGATTAGAACGCATATCGTTTATCACTTTTGCATACTTATTCTTATTGAAGGTTCTGCAGATTAACCTTTCACGTATAAATCTCGCCACCTAACAATTATGTTGCAAGCTAATGCAAAACAAATAATAATATGATTGGAAGGTGGTTGTGAAATATTGATGTGACAATTGGCGTAAAAAGTTTGTGTCTGGAGTGTCGGCGTGAGTTATGGTCATGGTAATGAGATTAGCACACCCTGACTGACTCACCCGGGAGTAATGGTGGTACTAATACTATGGTTCATTGGGAGTGTATAAGTGGTGAGATTGCGACCCGTCCTGTTTATATGTGTTCCTACCAAGGTAAATTATAAAGTTTAGTTTTCATTCTTCTCGTTATCATTACACACATTTTAGACAATTACTGTGATTTTGTGGTGTTCCTATTACAATATATATATATATATATATATACAGTGTATATATATTGAGTATATATCACAAATACACGTGAGCCACTATATGTTTCTAATCTCTCAGTGGGGTTCGAACCGCCGACCGTCAGGACGATAGCCGACGCTTTAATCAAGTACACCACGGCAGCCGTGGTGTAGTTGATTAAAGCGTCGGCTATCGTCCTGACGGTCGGCGGTTCGAACCCCACTGAGAGATTAGAAAAAAAAAAAAAAAATATATATATATATATATATATATATATTATATATATATAATATATATATATACAGTATATATGCGAATATATTTTTCCACACTAAAAGTGTGTAGAAAAGGGAAGGTTCACTGCACAAAGCTTTACAAATGTTAGTGCTAAATTTAAATTACAAATAATATTGCATGCAAAAATACGATTTTAAAAAGTACGTCCGAGTATCTTATTAGAAGGCTCGGACTGTTGTGTATATATTAAAATATGTATATGTCATAACAGTGTTAAACTGCATTTCTCTACTTTCGTAGATCTTTAGTTATTAAACATTTTCAAGAGTGGCTGGTTCCAGAGTCAGGTAGTTGGTCTGTACTCTTCTTCGGATTACCAGGCACACGAGATTTTGACAGTAATATTTTGGCTTAAGGTTATGGCAGTGAACAAAAAACTTTGTATTTATTCCAATATTGTTTTTCATTCAGTCTATAATATAATTCCTTATTCAAATGAGGCTTGAATGTATTTATTAAATGACTTTCTTTACTCTTCCTCAAAACAACGTCATCTTTCTTAACTTTGTAAAAGGGCATTATATTAAAATTAGGAAATTTATCTTTGGCACATTTTGATATGGACCATGATATGATATTATGATATTTGCGTATGGACCAGGAAGTGAAAGAGAGTTAGACGAGGTAGAGGGTTTCTGGGAGGATTTGAGAGATTGTCTACAAGGGTTTGATGAAAATGAAAATTTTATAGTTTTAGGGGACCTACTGTAAATGCTAGTGTAGGAAATGAACCTGTTGAGGGAGTCATCTGTAGTTTTGGTGTGGATGGTGTAAACAAGAGTGGAGAAAGACTGAACAATGTATGTGAAGAGTGTAGGTTGAGTGTAGGTAATCCGTTCTTCAAAAAAAGGCGTATACACAAGTACACCTGGCATAGACTTGTGATGGGAGAGCTTGTAGAGAGGGAATTGATGGATTATGTGCTGGTGACAAGGGAAAGATTGTGTAGACTGCTGGATGTGAATGTGATGAGAGGTGAGGCGGAGGGTATGTCAGATCATTACCTGGTGGAGGGAAAGCTAAGAGTTAAGAGTTACAGGAGAATAAGAGACAAGCGTGAAGTAAGAGAGGTAATAAAAGTTAGTGAGTTAGAGAAGAGTGAAACAGAGAGGGAGTACAAGGAAAGACTAAATGAAAAGTGGATGGAAGTGAGAGAGATGGAAGAGAGAGAAGTAGAGGTTGAATGGCAACAGTTTAAGGAAGGAGTGAAAGCAAGTGCAGAGGTAGTATGCGGCAAAAGGAAAGTAGGAGGCAGAGGTATCAGGAAGGGAAGCGAGTGGTGGAATGATATGGTGAGAAAGGCAGTTGAGGAGAAGAGACAGTGTTTTGAGAGGGTTTTACAGGATGGTAGTGTTGAGGTATGGGAGAGGTACAAGGAGAAAAGGAGAGAGGCAAAACGGAAAATTAGAGAAGCGAAAAAAGATGCAAACGATAGGTGGGGTCAAAGGCTGAGTGAGAATTTTGAAGAACGAAAGATGTTCTGGAAGGAGGTAAATAAAGTAAGGAAAGGAGGACAAAAGAGGGAAGAGTCAGTGAAAGATGAAAATGGAGAATTACTAGTGGAACCAGTTGAAGTGAGGAAAAGATATGCCGAGTATTTTGAATCTCCAGGTGGCAGGGAATAAATGAAAGGATTGAGGAAAATGAGGTGAAAGAAGCAGTGAAACAAATGAGAGCGGGAAAAGCAGAAGGTTTGGATGGTATTGCTGTGGAGTGTATAAAGAAGGGTGGAGATGTGATAATAGATTGGTTGGTGAGACTTTTCAATGTGTGCTTTGCTGTGTCAATGGTACCAATAGACTGGAAGAGTGCATGTATTGTGACGTTGTACAAGGGGAAGGGAGATCGGCAGGAGTGTTCAAGTTATAGAGGTATTAGTTTATTGTCAGTGGCTGGAAAGCTGTATGGCAGGGTGTTGATAGAGAGGATAATAAAGTGTACGGAAGTTGCAATAGGAGAAGAACAGTGCGGTTTTAGGAGGGGAAGAGGGTGCGTGGATCAGATGTTTGCAGTAAGACAGTTATGCGAGAAGTATTTAGAGAAGCATTAGGAGATATTTTGGGCTTTTATGGACTTGGAAAAAGCATATGATCGTGTGGACCGTGAAGCAATGTGGAAGGTGTTAAGGATTTATGAAATAGGAGGACATTTGTTAGAAGCAGTTAAGAGTTTTTATGAAGGGAGCAGAGCATGTGTGAGAGTAGGAAATGGTGAGTTGAGTGAATGGTTTGAGGTAAAGGTAGGTTTGCGACAGGGTTGTGTAATGTCACCATGGCTGTTTAATATGTTTATGGATGGTGTGGTGAGGGAGGTGAAAAGGAGAACTATGGGAAGAGGATTGGGTTTAGTAGGAAAGAATGGTAGAGATTGGGAGTTGAATCAGTTGCTGTTCGCTGATGACACAGCATTGGTGGCGGATTCTGATGAGAAACTGCAGCGGGTAGTCAAAGAGTTTGGTGTGGTTTGTGGAAGGAGGAAACTGAAGGTGAATGTCAATAAAAGTAAAGTAATGGTGTGTAATAGGGGAGAGCATAGGGTGAATCTAGATGTGAGGCTGGATGGGGAAATATTGGAACAAGTAGAGTGTTTTAAATATCTAGGAGGAACGATAAGCAGGAGTGGAGGTATGGAAGTGGAGGTAAAACAGAGAGTGTGAAGGAAGGAAGGTTTTCGGAGCAATGGGAAGCATGTGGACGACGAGAAATCTCGGAGTGAAAGTAAAAAGTGCACTATATCAAGGAATTGTTGTGCCAACAGTGATGTATGGGGCTGAGACATGGGCTCTGAAGAAATAGGAGAAAAGAGGGCTGGATGTGATGGAGATGAGCTGCTTGAGGAGTATGTGTGGAGTTACTCGTAGAGACAGATTGAGGAATGAAGAGATACGTAGGAGAGTGGGGCAGCAGGAACATTTGTCAGCCAGAGTGGACAGAAGGGTGCTGAGCTGGTATGGTCATGTTGAACGAATGGGAGATGAAAGGCTTACAAAGAGAATATGTGAGTCAGGTACAAGGGGAGATAGAAGGGCAGAAAGACCCCCATTGATATGGAGAGACTGTGTAAGAAAGGCTTTGGATGATAGAGGAATGACTATAGATCAGGCAGGGGAAATGGTGGTGGACAGGAGTGAATGGAGAATGCTTGTGAATAGTTGAGTGAACACGTGGTCATTTGGAGTAAGGGGTCGGGCGCAAGTTGGACTAGATAATAGTCCATCAGGCGCCTGGCCCGGGGAGACGATTAATATGAAGGGTGCGCCTGGAAGTGTGGTGGGAGGGCTTGTGGCTTTGACTCCGCTGCATGTCTGCCTGCCGAGATCGGAACCTCTCCGGGTGGTAGGGGGCCGGGGGAGTGCTGGAGCGACCTTGGTGACCCTGGTCTCTGGGTCTTCTCCTGGGTGACCTGGATGTGTGTGAGTTTGTGCTTTTTATCTGTGTTTATTTGTTGTTTTATGTTGTTTTTGTGTTTTCCTTGTTCTTGCTCTGTCTTGAGTCGGCTACCCCCAAAATGGGGATAGGACCTGAGCATATAGATAGATAGATAGATAGACATTTTGATATGTGAGTATTTATTAGTGGCCCCTCCATCATTGACGAACATGCCTATTACATAAGGCATCCTCTTCAAACACTAATCCGCCGTAGTTTGAATCTACCACGCAGAGCATTTAAAAACTGAGGAGCCTTCATCATGAGCGCACGCGACCTCACTCATGGCTTCAGTCATTATGAATTGGGTTCTCACTACGAAAAAACTTCGTAAAAAATAAAAACAAAAAGAAAATAAGAATAACTATCCAATAAGCTTTCCATCATATCGTGGATGTACTTGTGTGGATCTTTGACCAGACGCTGATTCAGGCGTCATTCTTCCTTCTCTGCTCTGCGCTCAGCCTGCCCGGACGTGTCTCCCCACGCTCCGCTGGTTCCGCATTTGCTGCGTCCCTAGTGAGTTTTTTCTCATTTGTTTACTCCGGGATGTATCGAGTAAGGTTAGGATATGCGTAGCAGGAGTGTCCTGGGCTGGTTGCCCGCAGTGCAGTTTTTTTGGGTCGTGTGTTTGGGGCATCTATTTCGGATGTACCCTCGTGGTCCTGTTGTGGACTTGTGATCTTTTCACAGTTGAGTTAGCTTGTGATGCAGGCGGCTTTCATTACGCGTTAGTTATGCTGCCTTTTTTCTTTCTGATGAGGTAAGCGTTGCTTACTGACGTTCCCAGCATATTTTTCTTCACTTAGTGAAGTTTTTTCTGGGTCCCGAGTCAGTCTTCCCATGGTCGGAAGTATTTGCTACAGTGGTGTGTTGGCGGTGGTTCCTGTTGTTATATTTCCAGTGTTTTTTGTTTATATTTCAACATTTCTTATGCCGTCTACTTAGGCCTAGCCAGCCGCTCGTAGCTTTGCCACATGTACAAGTGTTATTGTTTATTTTATAAATATGTCCTACTGTGTCATGTGTATCCGGGTTTAGTTGTGTATTGGCTAATTCCTCGGACTATGTTTGTTTCCTGGTTTAGTTGTGTATTGGCTAATTCCACGGATTATTGTGTGGACCCTAGGCTAGTCGTGCTTGGCTTTCCTTCAAGTCCTATGTGCGTTCAGATGGTTTCTGAACGGAGTGGGTGTCTTTCCGGCGGGTTTTTTCTCGGTTTCACCATGAAAAAACCCGGCCGAGAGCCGTGTTGGGCCACACGTGGTTTCAACACAGGCTTGTGTCCCCGGCGATGAGGTGTCTGTGGCTCTCCAGGACTGCGTCTCTGTGTTGGTGCCTGTTTTCAGGCTCCCTTTGATTCCCGGCGGATTGGCTGTACCCATCTAACTTTGTTCATGCGGACATATGTTATGACGTTTTTTCTAACCGGTTTTACAAACCACAGGAAAAACCTAGCTGTTGTTAAGGGCTTTCCTCCCCGGCGATCTTTTACAAAGAAGTGGGGACAGGAACTTATGGGGTTAACGTTTTGACATCTCACCCGGCGGGTGCACCTTGGTAGGGTGGGATGAACGACTAGGTCTTTCAGTTAGTTAACCGATCCATGTTAGTGATACTAGATGTATCGCTGCCTTTACACTTACGGCGATCGAAGGTTCAATTAGGGTTAACATCGTTTTTACACCCGGCGGGTGCTCCTAGGAGGAGGAAATAAGGAATTTACAATTCAATTTCGTTAACCACTTAAATTGAGAGATACGTTAATGTATCGCCGCCTTCAAACTTACGGCGATCTTTTGTGACAATTCGTTAGAAATTACATCTCGTATCAGCCTGCCCTGTGTTTTTCTGCTAAATAATTCAAGGGCCGGCGTCTTTGTGGGGGGTTGTTTTCCAAAAAATTGAATCTTGAAACAGTCACCACCGAAAAGACTATAAACGCCATACTGGTCCTTTATATTATGTCAGAGGGTATTCTTCACTTTCTTAAAGATATGTTTAGATATTCTGAACCCCGCCGCGTAGCGAGCTGTGATCGTTGTGTCATTGCATCTCGTTACCCGGCGGGTTATTAACACTTGTGTGCGAACATGTTGGGTTAACCTTATGAGCATTAATTCCTGGAAATTTTCTTTTTTTCCAGAGCTGGGCTCCGGCGGACCAATACAGACCCGGCAGTAGTTTTACCCACCAGTCTCTGTCATGGCTACCTTGGCCCCAGTTTTTGCTTTATGCATTACCCCTACCTGTGCCGGTATCCCTATTTTTGCGCACACTCTTTGCATCAAGTGTGTTAAATGTCTAGACCGTTCAAGGGGTCTGTGGGTGATGCGCAACTGTTCCTTTTGCTCCCAATTAAGTGTCAAGGTCCTCCGCGACAATGATAAGACCGCAGCGGTCGCCTTACGAGAGGTTAGGCAACAAATGTACGCATATACTACGATTGTGGCTCATAAGTCACTTCAATGTGACAACGTCCCTCTTTGGGATAGGCTGCTTTTCGAACACCCTCCCCCTAAACGTTCCTCTAGAGTAACTAGTCATACGCCGGCGGAGACTGGTCAGGGTTCTGTGTCTTCTGCTGCTACTCCGAAACGTCCAAGAGAGCCTACACCCCCGGCGGCAGCTTCCTCGTCTCGGGAGAGATCTCGGTCTAGGTCACCTCTCAGACACCAGCCACCTAGTCTTGCCTCTTCACCATCGAGTAAGAAGAGTAAGACGGAAAGTTCCACCAGTGGTCACGGCGATAAATCCTCCAAATCGAGGAGTAGTTCATGGTCACACCGCAGCCATAAATCTTCCAAAAAGGATTCCCATAATAGAAAGGCCTCCCAACATTCGCCAGTTTATAGTGCTTCTCATAGTACCTCTACCCCAGACAGAGTTTGTGTTCGGGTCCAGTACAGTACCTGTACCTAAAGATGATTTACCCATTAACATTTTAACCCTGGAATTGGAGAGTTCAGGGGGATCAGTGATTGAGAGTGTTTCAGACTCCCAAGAGAGTGTAGGCCAAGGCCTCGGTGTTTGGCGATTTTCTCGACCGGGGTCTGACCACCCACTTCCGGCTCAAACTAGTCACACAGTGGCTGACGTCCACAGGGACGCGGCGATCCCATCCTCTATTCCTGACTTATCTTGGCAACAAGGTACCCCAGCTTCGGCGGGATCTTCTCAGGAGGAACAGGATGATAAAGACGTGGTTTCAATAATTTCGGATATGGAAGGGCAAGAGTCAGGTTCAGGCTTAGACGCCGCGCAGGATATTATTGATTCACCAGTGAGTACATCATCAAGTCAATTTGTCACTGCACAGGAAATTGATGGGCTACTTACTAATGCTTTATCTAAATTTTTTAGCCAACAACAGGAAACTCCCACAGTGGACTTGGGAGCTCCCACGACAAGTTCTACGGTACGGCCTCTGATGACTTCTATTGCTTTAACTCAGATCCCTCACCCTCCCACTCTGTCACCATCAGTGGTTACTAGGCCTGCTACGGCGGCATTGACCACTTCGAATGTAAGGGTTATAACGAATGTCAATCCACCCCCTCTAGACAAGGCGCCTCTCAGAAAGGTAGCTATGCCCTTGCTTTACGGACCAGACGAGTCATGGGTCCTTTTGACCCCCACTAAACCAGAGCTCGCCCAACCTACCTTGTCAGGGGATCTCCCAGTACCGCGTGAGTGGGTCATCCATGGCAATAAATCTAAGAAATTAAGGGCCTTGGATACTTTGGGAAATGTACTAGACATTAATATAAAGGCTATACCTAGTTATTATCACCAGGACTATTTTGTTTATGCTTCTAAGCCGGCTTTACCCCCTGCCTCAGCTTCAAAATTGTTTTCAGACTGGTCTAAGCTGGATGGGTTTAATGACATTAAGACTCTCTCAGCTCTCACTCCAGAAATTGATTTACAAACCGTCACAGACGAAGCAGCTAATCCAGTCTTGAAGGTGGGGCAGTTGGGTCCAGGACCTTGGGTGGAATGGGAGACAGAGGCTCAAAACTTTGCGACCACATTTACTTCCAAAACTTCCCACCAGATCCCTCAAGATACTCATTCTTGGTTCTCCATGCCAGTGCGTTCTGCCGGCGGAGTCCCTTCAGCTTTGTTTGCTTTCTTAGCTGCCCCTAAAATTAATCTTTGTGAGCTAAAAGACCCTTTCACTACCCCTACCCCAACTCACCTAGACCGAGAATTTAGGCTAAGGGGGAAAGCTTTTCGCCTGTTCTCTCAATACATAGTGTCTCAACAGATAGCAAAGTCTTTGCTCCGGTCCACTCAGGCAATCGCAGACGCGGATGCCAGACGATCGGTTGAATTGTCCCGGCGACTGCTTCTTCAGTCGTCAATCCAATCTCTGGGTGACATCCGCACCGCCTTGCTTGAGGCGGTACGAGCGAGACAAGACCTCAGAATGTCTTTAGTACGCAAACTGCCTGATCGCATTGCGAATCAGGTGGTCATGTCACCAGTGCTTACTCCCTCTTTAATGTCCCCTGAAGTGTGGCGAACGGTGTTTAATATGGCGCAGGCCTTTAAACACAGTCCCACCCCTTCTAAGAAACCTGCCTTTAACTTCCCCAAACCCAGGCCAGCCGCTAAAGCTCAGCCGGGGGGATCTAAGCCCTTTCTTCCACCTAAGTCCTCCCCCTCCCCTCAAGGTCAGTACAGGCATAGACAGAGTAGGTTTTCAGGTCAGAGAGGACGCGGCCATAATAAGCCTGGTCAGGGCCCGTCTTCGGCCAACGCCAGCCAGCCGGCGAAGCGTCCAGCACTACCAACTCCACCATCAAAAAACTAAAGTCTCTCTCACTCCCGGTGCCAATCTTACGGCCGGCGGATCCGAGGGTAGTACAGCCAGCGAACCCTTGTCTGCTAACTGGGTCGTTCCGAACGTGTCACCAAGCATGGCCGTTAAACACTTGGGCACGGATGGTGGCACGCAAAGGCATCACTTGGCAGTGGCTCCGGCGACCTCGCTTACGTCAGCCGACAACGGCGAATTTTGTTTCTTTAGAGGTGGAGTCACTGGTCCAGGAAATGATTGCCAAGAATGTCATCATCCCGGTCCCCCCAAATTACCCTGTATTCACGTCCAAGCTATTTTTGGTTCCCAAAAGGGACAGTGTTCAGATGAGACCAGTCGTAGACCTGTCTTATCTGAACCTTCACATTCACAACGAGTCATTCCGAATGTTAACAGTACACCAAATCAGGCTAACACTTCCGCCGGGAGGTTGGATGTGTTCCCTAGACCTGACAGACGCCTATTGGCACGTATCGGTCAACAAAAGATTTCAAAGGTTTCTGGCCTTACGGATCAGGCACCAAAATTTTGTTTTTCAACGGATGCCATTCGGTTTGAACCTGGCACCTCGATTATTCACGAAATTAGTCCGGCAAGCCCTGATGCCGTTGTTAAAACAAGGAATCAGAGTTTTGTGGTACCTAGACGGCTGGCTGGTGGTGGCAGAGACAGAACAATTATGCATCAAACATGTCAACATCATTTTAAATCATGTCAAAACTCTAGGGTTCAAGGTAAATCTGGTAAAGTCAAACCTTGTTCCCTCACGAGTAATTCAGTGGATAGGGCTGGTCTGGGACACGGCTGCTCTCACTCTGAGTCAGAGTGTGGACAATCGCAACAGGTTTCGCAGGAAACTGTTCATGTTTCTTCACAGTCTGACTACGACGTGGAGGGTCTGTGAGTCTCTGGTCGGCTCTCTCAACTGGATTCAACTAACTGTTATGTTGGGCCGGTTGAAAGTAAAACGTTTAATATTGGAAGGCAACAAATATTTCCCTCTCTTACCGGAGGGAAAATTATGGCCCATCCCGAAATTAATCCACACCTTACTAGCGGTCTGGGCGAAGAGGGAAACGTTGCACTCAATAATGTCATGGACCTCTCCTCCGCCAACGGTATGGGTAGACACGGATGCGTCAGGCACAATAGGTTGGGGATTTTAGTCAAACCAGGGGCACCAGGGTCAGGGGCTTTGGTCCCACTTAGAAATCTCCCACATCAATGTCAAAGAATTACTAGTCCCCTTGTATTTCGTTCAGGCTCACGGCCCTGCTTTACGGGGCAAGTCGGTGGCCTTCAGAATGGACAATCTGAACGCAGTTCACTGTATTCAGAAACAGGGGTCAACGAGGTCAAGGAAGTTGCTAAACGTGTCGGAAGAGATTTTTACTCTAGCCAACAGACTAGACATTTATCTTCACGCATCTTATCTCCCAGGCGTAGCAAACGTCTGGGCAGACGCTCTGTCCCGGAGACAGAGCACGACAGTAGAATGGGAGCTCAAGCAACCCATTTTCAACCTAATGATTGCAGAGCTCTCCCATCCACTAGTGGATCTGTTTGCGTCCGAGGAGACTCACAAACTCCCTCTATACCTCGCCCGCCGGACGAAAACGCCGGCAGGGGGGCCAGACGCCCTAGTGACAGACTGGAACAGATGGAGCTCCATCTATCTGTTTCCGCCGCCAGACGCGTCACTAATGTGCCATGTAGTGAACAAACTACGAGATTATCGAGGCTTAGTCTCACTAGTCGCGCCCCTGTGGCCGGCGCAGTTGTGGTACCAGCAATTAAAGACGTGGTGCCCGCACCCGGTGTCGCTCCCGGTCGGGTATTTCCACTTAGACGCGATTGGCAACCTAGCGACCTCGCTGACTTTTGCATTATGGACATTCAGGAGGCCAAGTGGCTAGCACCATACGGTAGAGATGTGACCAATAAATTATTAAATCAATATACTCAGTCTACGAAACGACAGTATCACTCACATTGGCAAGCCTTTACTTCTTGGATCATTCGAACAGAACAGACTGTGCCATCAGTAGCATTAGTTTTTAATTATTTAAATTATCTGTTTGAGCAGAAACATTTATCTGTGGTAACGTTAAAAAATCACTTAACTGCAATTAGAGTGCCCTTTTTAGACCTTACAGGTCTCTCCATACCGGTGGCGGAGGAAACAGGTTTTATGAGGGCATGTTTTAAACTCCGCCCACCTCCCCGTCAGCTCATGCCTACTTGGTTTCTGGACAAGGCATTGTCTTTACTTCACTCTCGTCTGTACCAAAATACTGCAGATTTTGCATTACTCTTAAAAAAGGCTGTATTCCTTTTGGCTTTGGCCACCGGGAATAGAGTGTCTGAGCTGGCGGCGATGAGCAACACACCTAATTGCCTTAGGTTTGGTAGACTTAATGAATGTATTCACATTGCGCCTTCCCCGGGATTTGTAGCCAAGAATGAGCACAGTGCACACGTGTTTTCTGAGTTCACGGTGCCGGCGTTAAAAAGGGGAAAGGTGCATCATAATCTATGTCCAGTGCAAGCTCTAACCAAATATTTGAGAGTGGCTCCTCTAAACCCCCAAGGTGCTTTAGGGGTAGCGAGTACGGGTAAACGCTTACTGAAACGGAGATTAGCTTCTCTTCTGGTCGAAGTCATTAAAGAGAGTAATCCCGGCATTGTGGGTCGGGCCCACGATTTACGCAAATGGGCAGCCTCTTTACGTTTCCTGAAGAATTTTTCAGTAGAAGATATTTCGTCCACACAGTTGTGGGCGTCTAATCATACGTTTTTGACTAGATACTTGTCAGTTGCTCTAGACAAACCTTCCTTACCATGTATAGCTTTAAGGCAGAGGGTCTAGGTGGCCCTTCAGTCACTTTTGTTTACTTTCAAGAAGAGGGGGGGGGGGGTGCAGTCAGTTAACATAGGACACCCTAGACCCCGCCGGAGTGTAAGAGCTGTGATACAATTTATGGTTAATGTGATATGAAAATTTCTCTGCGAGAAATTGTGCTAGTACAATGTTAGTACAAAACAACGGGGTTGTTATAGTAGTTTTAAGCTGCGAAAGCAATTTAATATTAAACAGTGAAGATCTTTTGCAAATTATCTCCACGATTATTTTGGGGTTTATTATGTGCACATGTAAACTTATAACTTGTTATTTTTGTCACCACTCGTTGAGTGGGGTGCCTTTGTAACTACAGATCTGTTCACAAGAATCTTCAGAGTTACCCTTTTTTGTCAAGCAGGCTTCTTTGAAGCACGCACCTGCCTGAACCCCTTTCTTGTATATATATGGGCTGCGCCATATTTAAATATATTTTCAAAGTAAGAATACTATGTGGTTGTTTTTATTATCTGCTTTTCTAGAGTTATGATATGATTACGAATGTCCCCCTCCAGTCTTAGAAATCAGGCATGTTCGTCAATGATGGAGGGGCCACTAATAAATTATAGGTTTGACTCCTGTAAGGAGATAAAGAAAACCTAATATTTAGTAGTGGCCCCGTAATCATTGACGACTGGGGCCCTCCCGACCATCCCCTTCCCATTCGTTGATTTATTAAGGATTTTGGTTTACTTGATATGTCAGTGAAGGAAGAATGACGCCTGAATCAGCGTCTGGTCAAAGATCCACACAAGTACATCCACGATATGATGGAAAGCTTATTGGATAGTTATTCTTATTTTCTTTTTGTTTTTATTTTTTACGAAGTTTTTTCGTAGTGAGAACCCAATTCATAATGACTGAAGCCATGAGTGAGGTCGCGTGCGCTCATGATGAAGGCTCCTCAGTTTTTAAATGCTCTGCGCGGTAGATTCAAACTACGGCGGATTAGTGTTTGAAGAGGATGCCTTATGTAATAGGCATGTTCGTCAATGATTACGGGGCCACTACTAAATATTAGGTTTTCTTTATCTCCTTACAGGAGTCAAACCTATAATTTACATATAGCCCTGTATTATGTCTTGTATGGTCCCTGTGCAGGTTTGTTCTAAGTCAAAGATTCGAAGTCTAGCCAATGTAGATAGAATTACAGCCATTACAACGAATCACGTAGATACAATTGAGCGTAGAGCAATTCATATTATGATTAATGTCAAATGTGTAGTTATTATCTACACATTTTAATTGATTCCCTTCTATTATTTGTGTGCATAATTTGCATCTTGGGTTGCCACATTGTGTCACTCCTTGGTTTTGTACCGTATTGAGTCTTGCCTTGGTTAGCACATTCTTAATATTACTGGGTTGTTTAATCAACTTTATTAATTAAACCTCTTTTAATATATGCTTAGTTTCTTGGGAGGTTTGTAATAGAGTAATTGTGGATTTTACTTCACTGAAATTATCATCGAAGTTTGGATTGTATGTACTATATTAAAAGGCTAACAGTGTAAGAGTAAAAGGAGAAGATCGATGATGAATAATTCCAAACCAGAACCTAATCTAATCAAAGCTTTATGTTGGTTAGATGGTCAGGTTTTGTTAGAGTAAATATGTTATGTTAGGTTTGTTAAGTAAAATTTGGTTAGATTCGGTCAGTGAGGTGAAGATACTAAACATAGTTGGGAGTTAAAGTCCAGGTGGATTTGTCAAAGCATTTTAAATAGAAATATTCGATCGCCAACTATCGAATATCAATATTTCTGGGCTCTAAAATGAAGGTAGAATATTTAATATGGCGTTAATGCATGGAAAATATACATAAGAAGCTGTCAATGGAGTATAAAAGCTGCCATGAAAGTCTTAATCTGACATCCTGCTAAGATAGACGAAATTTCACGAAGATTTGTCAATTTAAACTCTAGAAAAAACAACAATGTAATTGGTAAGATTAGGCAATGCTAGAGTAGAGACAGTGTTCGATTATATTTTGTAAATAAATACTAATGCATGTTGTTGGGTTATTATTCACTTGCATCCCTGAGGCTGAAAATGTACATAATGTTCCTAAACCTAGGTACAGTTGTTGTTGTTGTAGTTCTCTAAGCTGCCTGGCCGAACAGTCCCGAGTCCCTGAGGAAGGCCATGGCCACGATCGGGCTTTCCCACAGAGCTCTCATTGAGTGTAGATTGTGTTGTTGGCATAAGTGGTTGTGTGAAATGCTGTCTTCTATGATGTGTTTGATGGTATGGGGTGCTGACGTGTTACATCCTGGGCAGGTGTCGACGACGGAGTCTTCCAGTCTCTTCTGATAGCTCAGAAGAGCTGGATGGTGTCCGCATCTCAGCCTGGCCAGGTAGACTCTGTCCTCGCGAGGAAGGAAGGATTCGGAAGGATGGATTTCGGGAGGTCGTGCTTGCAGCTGCGTGTTGTCTATAAGTGAGTGGATGGATCGGCGTGAGACATGAGTATGGATGTGCTTCTGGAAGTTGGTTTAGGGTGGGCAGGGAGGGAGAGAGGACAGTATTTGTGTGTGATACCGTGTGCTGGGTGTTGTTTTGATATTTCTTGGTGTCTGTGGGTGTGTTGCCATGTAGTGTAGTGGGTGGTTTTGGTTCGTGGAGGCTGCTGCCAGGAATTGAGTGCCTCTCATGTCCAGATGGTCTTTGACTTTGAGGATTTTGGTTTCTTGATGTAGGTGATCTGTGGGTGTAGTAGCTGTGCAGCCTGTAATGATTTTTAGGGCTTTGTTTTGAATAGTCTGTAAGGTCTTGTGGTGTGTTTCAGCTAGGTTAGAAGCCCAAGCTGGGCTTGCGTATTCCATCACTGATCTTATGTATTGTTTATAAACTGTTGTGGTGGTTTCTTTGTTGTGTCCAAATTTTGTGTGGGCTAGTGACCTGAGGGCATTAAGTCTGGGTGCCAGTTTCTTTAGTTGTTTGTGGTGTGCTGTTTGAATGTCATATGAGTATCATAATGGTGGGCAGAGACTTGCAGAAGCTTTTAATTAGTTGCAGGAGATCGTCACTAGTCTTGTTGTGGGGTACATGGCGGCCTCTTTGGTCGGGGGACAGAATACCAGTGGCAGTGGAAGAGGTCTTAGAACACACATTTCGCACATGTTTGGATGTTATGTCATGAATATTTAGAAAGGCAGTACGGCAAACATTGATGTTCTTAGTATTCACAGACACTGAATATTGTTTGACGTTTTTAGTGCGACTCTCCCTTCCCTTCACTCGTGAACGTTTAGACAATGTCTCACTCAATCGCTTATTTATGTACTGGGACTGGGAATAATGGTTTTCCAGTGCCCAATAACTGTTAAATAGTAAATGCACATTATCAATTCCCACTTTCTCGAAGCACTTATCCTAGCATTCACAAGGGGGCCCTACTTTCTTCGGTGTTACAGCTTTGGCGGTGCTTCTACTAACATAGGCCTGGCCACTGTCCCTTTTACACTTTTTGATCGTCTTCTGCCAGGTCTTTGGCCTTCGTTTACGACTAGGTTGCAGGGAAGGCCTAGCCTCACCAATATCCGAGTCAGATGACGACATTGTAGCACAGATATCGGAGAAATAAGGCACAAAATAGCGGAGGTAATCACTCGTGTGTTGACTCTAACTCGGTTTGAGCGTGACTACTGAAGCACGTCTCGTACAGCGCCTGTGAGTGGTCGGGCGGGCGGCCATTTAATTCCCCACGTCGTAGCCGCGCTCTCATTGGCTGAGCGCGTTGGTGAGTTGGCCCCTCTGTCTACCCAGATTCACACCCATAAACGGTCTGCCAAACGGCAAAAACAAGGGACGCTCAACCCTATGTGCAGTTGCTATAAGGACGAAAGTCGGATGTTTTTTTTTGCCAGATGATTCCCAAGAATTTCACGGAGCGGGAACCAGCTAGAGCGCTGTTTTTGAAAATGTGGCGAGTTGGCCCCTCTGGCACGGACCTCCTCATATGTTACTCCTAGGATTTTGGGTGAGTGTGTATGTGTTAGGGGTGTGTTGTTTATGGTGAATCAAGGGATGTATTTGTGTTCTCCTGTCCAGCTTGTGAGCAGGGTTGCGGTGGATTTGGCTGGGGCTAGATTAAGTCTGTTTGTAGTTCACCAGCCATGTAGTGTGTTGAGATAGGGTTGAAGGAGATTTGTTTGCTGTGTTTGGGTCATGGTGTGTGCATGTGAGTGTTATGTCATCTGCATAGGAGGCTAAGTTTATTTGGGGTGTATTGGGTATATTTATGTTGTGCATGTACAGATTGAAGAGTGCGGGCGATAGGACGGATCCTTGTGGGACTACGTTTGAAAAGTTTCTGATTCTAGATGACTCACCGGCAAAAGATACATATGCACATCTGCCTGCTAGGAAGTTGGCCAGCCACCTTTTTGTGTTGTTGTGCATGTTTGTGTTGTAGATTTTGTTTGTTAGGTTGTGGTGGGGGATGGCATCGAAGGCTTTACTAATGACGAGTGTGGCTAGTAGTGATCTGTGTGGTGGTCTAGCTGAGTTGATGCCGTCAAAAGCTCTTTGTGTAAGGTGTGTGAGAAGAGTGTTTGTGGAATGCAGTGGCCTGAAGCCATGTTGAGTTGGAGCCAGGGGTGGGTCGGGTGTAATTAGTTGTGGTGCAAGGCGTTCCATGACTTTGGAGGGGATGCAAAGGAGTGTGATGGGGCGGTGTGAGGAGGGTAGCGTGGGGTCTTTGTTGGGTTTGGGGAATGTGATGATAATACCATGCTTCCAGATGTCTGGTATTGTGTTGTGTGAGTAACTGTAGTTTGATATGTTAGTGAGTGCTTGTATGCCTTGTGGTCCCAGGTGTCTGAGGTGTATGTTGATTATGTTGTCTAGGCCACAGGTGGGTGAGTGCTTGAGATTGTTGATGATGTGCTTTGTCTGGTGATTGGTGAAGGGTGTATAGTCAGGGTCTGTGGGGAATTGTCTTACGTCGGATGACACGTCGGTCGTCTTTGTGGGGTTTTAGGTGGCTGACACATGAGAAGTGATTGATGAGAGTGTTTGCTTGTTGTTTACATGAAGGAGTAGAGTCTGTTGTTGTGATTGCAGCATGTGATTGTGTTGTGTTGCTGTTGGAAAGTGTGATGCTGTTTAGTGTTTTGTAGAGGTTTTTGGGGTTTGTTTTGTGATCAAGTGTTTGTTATTCCAATTTAGTTTTTGTTGTTCTTGTATTTTGTTGTTAGTCTGGGTGTTGAGTGCTTGGAGGTCCTGATGTGGAGGCATCTACGCCGTGGGACTTCCTCCCGGAGCTGCCAACCGTGGGTGGCTGCCGACCCTCCACGGCCGGAGACAAGATCAAAGACTAGTGGAGGACAGTCGGCTGCCGGCTGCGGGGAGCAGTTCTCCGGGAGCCAAACCGTCACACCTATCCCATGCCCCCTCCCTGGGACCACGGGTCCTTGGAGCGGCTTCGGTCGCGCCGGGAAATTTCCTAGGTACAGTAGAATGCTTAAGGTGCTTCCACACTGACCGATGTTCCGTAACTTTGTGTTACAAAACATGAAACGGTAACATGAAATATGTTCTGAAACAGTTTTGGAACATATATGGAGTTCTGTAACTAGGGCACAACTATCACTGGGTGAGCGATAACATGTAACATGTTCCATAACTGGGTCCCATGACAATGAATTATCGGTACCACTTGCGCGGTCACCAATTACTTATAGAGAAATAAACCTCAAATATCTACTAGGTACGGTATGGTATGGATTCCCCGAGACCACTAATGCAATCAGAAAAAAGAAACAATTGTTGAGGGCAAAAAAAGAATAAAGGAATATCGATCCCAGCTTATTTAGGACCCTTTCAGTATCATCGTCACCTGACGTACTTGCGTGGTACACGCCAAGTAAACCTAAATTGGATCAAGGTCCAATCTAGGTATATATGGCGTGTACCACGCAGGTTCGTCAGGTGACGCTAGTACTAAGCTGGACTCGATATTCTTTTATTCTGTATCTGCCCACGACAATTTTTTCCTTTTTCTGATTGCCTCAGTGGTCTCGAGGAATCTATACCATACCGTACCTACAAGGAATTTGGATTGGATGAGCAGGGGCGCGGGACTAGGGTGGGATACTGTGACGGTTGACTACTAGCAAATAAGAAATATTCTATATTTTGTATTTAGGGAAAGCGTCATACCTCCCATTTTAGTAGTAATCCCTACGAATCAACTGTCCAGCTTGAATACCAAATTGGAGGTGGATATCTAATTTCAACTTAAAACAAGCCAAGAAAAAGAAATAATGTCAAAGAAAAGACACACACAAGGTAGTAAATTAAAAATATTTGAGCTGTATAGTATAAAATTTTAATATATATATATATATATATATCATCGGCCATCACCGCCATCAATGCCAAACAAGGAGGGGTCGACCTTAAAAAACTCGTCGGAGAATACACCCCTGGTTATGCGTACGGAACCATCAAAACACACAAACCTGGGAACCCCCTCCGCCCCATCATCTCCCAGATCCCCACTGCCACCTACCAGATCGCCAAGGCCCTGAACAACCTCCTCACCCCTTACATGCCCAGCCAATACAACCTTAACTCAGCCCACGATTTCTTGGAAATTTTACGAGACGCCCCCCGGAACAACAACCACACAATCGCCTCCCTCGACGTAGAAAGCCTGTTCACCAACGTGCCAGTGGATAGGACCAATGACATGATTCTACGTCGAATTTACCATTGCCCTGATACACCAACACTGGACATCCCGGAGAAGGCCCTGAAAACACTACTGGAGCTGTGTACCAAGGAGGCCCCCTTCCTTTGCCACCGGGGCAACATGTACAAGCAGATAGACGGTGTGGCGATGGGCAGGCCCCTAGGAGTTCTTTTTAGCAAACTTTTTTATGGGTACCATCGAGGAAGAGCTCCTAGCTGCCCAACGACCCGCCGTCTACTGTAGATACGTGGATGACATCTTCGTGCAAATCAAGGACCTCCACGAACTACAGGAACTCCAGCGTCGCTTCATGACCTCCTCCGGACTTAACTTCACCTTTGAAAAATCTAACAATGGACAACTCCCCTTCCTCGACATCCTCGTAGCTCTGAACGACCATGGGTTCAAAACCACCGTCTACACTAAACCAACTAACACAGGACAATGCCTCAACGGCGATAGTGAATGCCCCCGCCGTTATCTTCTATCCTCCATCTCCGCCTATGTAAGGAGAGCCCTCACGCACTTCTCTACCTGGGCCGACACCCACCAGGAACTAGAAAGACTATCCCAAGTTTTAGTGAATAATGGATACTCCAACTCCGACATCTCCAGCACCATCAACCACCATCTTGAAAAATGGTACACCCAAAGCCCTCCCAACATTGACCCCCCCAATGAAATTAAGATCTTCTACCGCAATTACATGTCCTCTGAACACAAAAATGACGAGGCCGTCTTAAAAGAAATAATCTCCAAGCATGTCCACCCAACCAACCCGGAAAACAAAATCAAATTAATAATTTATTACAAATCCTCCAAGACCTCCAACCTCGTTCTCCGCAACAAACCAGCTTCCACCAAGATAAAGAGCCTGATGACCGACGATCACGTCATTTACCAACATACCTGTAATTATGAGAACTGTGGACCTCATTCCTATATTGGCATGACGCAGACTCGTCTTTCACGTCGGTTAACTCTTCACCTTCAGGCTGGAGCCATCAAAGACCACTATCTCACCCCCAACCACCCCCACCTCACACGCAACGAGTTAGAGAAACACACCACCATACTCGATAAAGAAAGTGACCCAAGGAGATTACCTATACTCGAAGCATTATATATCCAAGCCTTACATCCTAACATCAACAACCAAACTCTAGACCTTCAGATCCTTCCTTCTGCCAAAAGGCACTACCCTACAGGACCTAACACCCCTCCTAGCCCCCCGCGCTACCTCCTTCAGCTTCGTGTTCCGCCGGCGGCACACGGACCACACAACTTAGGCCACGCCCCTCAACACGCAGCCAATCAGCTTTGACCCCGCCACCCGACCAACACCATCCCACATCCAGTGCGCCTGCGTGAAGCGGTTCCCCCTTTTGCACTCCTAGAATACCCCTCCACCAATAGGAGAATTTTGCCCCCTGATTTTCGCCTCCTCTGATCCTCCACCCTCTATATATACCCTTCCTGTTTACCTTTTATATCATTCTACCCTTACTTAATAATGCTGGTTGTCCAGTGAAATGCGTCGTATATCCTGTATCATCATGTACATTTATGGTACCCTGTACGACCATGAATTTTGCTCATCTCATTCATCTACTTCCTGCCACCCAGCGAAAACTCATCAGAGACCTGGAAACTTTGAATAATAAAATTTCCAACGCAGAAATTGCCATTTCTTTCAACCTCATATGTATTAAAGAACAAATATATATATACAGTATATATATATATATATATATATATATATATATATATATATATATATATATATATATTCTGACATACGGAGCCCTGTATGTTAATTTAAGAGTTAGAATTAGAGTTGAAGGAGTGTCAAACTACCCAAGCGGCGAAGCAGACTAGCGAGCGAACCAGCGAGTGGGATACCAGCTCGCCCGCATACCAGCAAACAAGCCTTCACACCTGCGTGCGTCATAGGGGACCCTGCAAACTACTTTGATGACCCGACGCTATGACGTATGATTGACGCCAGGAGACCCCATTGGTCCATGCACCTGCTATGCAACTCGAGGAGCTATGATAGGGGCGCGCACCATCACTCGCCTCCTGATTCGTTCCTACACCATCATTGATTAGTATATAAGACCCGAGTAGTGGGCATTCAAATCAGTCTCATTTGGAGTTGGGGAAGGTGAACTTGCAGCTGGAGGAAGACGGGGTGAAGTATTATAATGGGATTGTGACTGTCAGTCAGATTATATAAGTGTGTGTTAAGTGTGTTCCGTGTAAACACTTACGTTATGTTGGTTAGTGAGATATGTGATTGGGAATTAACGTTGAACGCTACTATTATGTACGTAACTATTTGATTGGGAATTAACGTTAACGCTATTATTATGTACTTAACTATTTTAGTTGACTGACTTGTGGACTAAAGCAACTCTTTAAGTAATTGGGTTATGATGAAAGTAATACTATTGTTTTATATTAATACTTACGAGTTCTTTCATTTTCTTTTAATTAAGCTTACATTGCTTAACGGTGCTTAGTACGGTGATGCTATTGTCTCATATTTAGTAATATCGCCTTAGACTAACATGGCTGTGTTAATATTACTTCTAGTGATTTCCTAAGCTGAAGAAAATTCTTTTAGCTTCAAAATATTATTTTTGCTTTTCATATTATTTGAGTGAGACCTGAATCGAATCTATGAAGCGATCCTGTAACTTAATTTACTCATAATCAAACCTCAATATTACGTGGTTAAGAAATACATTTAACTAATTATTAAATATATATATAACTTTTTATGTGACTTTGATATTAATCCTGATGATAATAATAATATAATACTATTAACGTAAGACAAGAACCAAGAATAATAACTACATTTAAATATAAATAAAAGGACATATAAGAAAACTATTTATTCATTTCAAAGAGGGTAAGAGACAGAAATATTCTTACTTTAATATTTATCTTTCAAGACTTTTATAGAATTAATAGTCCTTCTTTAGATATAACTTATTCGGTTCATAACCATAGCCTACTAAGCTTCGGTTAAATAATAATTCTTTATAAATACTAAATGACTTTAATTAGTTTCAGTATTTTTCATAATTAAAGAGTATCAGTCCATAAAGGATACCAAGTCCTAAGACCCAAAAGGAAAGGAAGCAACAACAGGAAATAATTTTATTAGATTTTACTTTTGTTTTGCCTTCAGCTGACTGATACCATAATATATATCTCTGTGCTATCTAGATTCATCAAGTTAACCACTTGAGGATCAAGATACGTAACAATATATATTTATTAACTCTCTCACTTTCACTAAAATTTAAGCGCTATTTGCGCTACGGCGAGACATTACACGTATGTTACACTCTCTTTTAAAAAATAATACTTTATCTACATGCAATTTATTATGAATCCAAAAACAGAGCAAGACCTATACTATTATATATCCCCAAAAAAATACCATAAGTTCAAATTATCACATTTAAGGTAGATACTGTATATATGAAACGTTTAATAGTTTTCGAGTTTAATCCATAATAATTTCATTATAAACTGAGCAATAAAATGTATTGATATATAAAATTAGAAGCATTTTTCATACATATTACAAATGTGAAATAAGAGTTTATTCAGTATCAATAGTTGATTATATACAGTATATGATAATACAATTTGGTACTTGGTGAAGCAAAAGTATTCATGCGTAAAGCTCGGTTCACACATACCCGTCCTGAGCTCCCGTCCTTCCCCGACCACTGAATTCGTATGCAATCGTGCAACGACTCCGACATAAACGGGTATGGTCTGTTCATGAACGTACAGTGACGCCACAACACGGGCCGCGGCAGCGAAGGCGGCGAACCTTTTTGGTATACAAAAAATAAACCTACCAGGACGGACCAACCGCCAAAATACGGGATAGGGCGGGTCACCCACGTAACTGGTCAGCGCATATACGCCGTATGTTGCCATCTATGCACTTCCTAGACGCCACCAGACGTCGTCTATGCCCAGACCAAAATATTTGACAGTTGAGACGGCTATGTGGCAACGTCGCCTCACGTGATCACCCAGCTCGTACCCCGTTAGTCCCCGCCTACCCGGTGTCCATAAAAAGGCCAGCCTCGTGTGGTCCTCTCTCAGTTCCCAAGCCGACGTCACCACAGCACCAAGCACCACCTCGCACAACCTCCTACCTCCAAGCTCCAACCTTCGTTATTATGCCACCAAAGCCTGAGTCGAAGAAACGGCGAGTCATCATCACCAATTATATATTATATTGTATATTATATATATTATATATTACTAAGGAGGGTACCCGGCGTTGCCCGGGTTTAAATTCTACTACCATAATCACCATCATCAATCACTACTACCACAATCATCACAATACTACTACTACCATAATCACCGGCCTCGACCTCCCTGTGCCTTATTAAATGGCGACCACGATTTCGGCCGCTAAATTACCTCCGATTTTGGATCTGACCTCATCTGTACCCCCATTTTGGGGAGCTGCGAACAACTTTTGTTCCATACACCTTTTCGATCGGAGGCCTCCTTCTGCCCCAAACGGCAATTTTTTTCGCATTTTTTTCGCTCCCGTATACTACATAAGTTCTGCCGAAAATTTTATTAAACAAAAGTGTCTCTGATTTCCACTAAACTCGCCTAAAACCATCTCCAAAGCCTGGGCTTTCCAACGGTGCCCCACACTCCCACGTGGCACCACAACTGTGGGAGGAGTTTAGTAACAAAGGTCGGGTAACTCGGGTAACTGACAGACAAACATTGACCTATATTTATTAAGATATATTATATACTAGCAGGGGTACCCGGCGTTGCCCGGGTAATCACCATCACTACTACCACCACTACTACTACTACCATAATCACCATCATCAATCACTACTACCACAATCATCACAATACTACTACTACCATAATCACCGGCCTCGACCTCCCTTCTGCCCCAAACGGCCATTTTTTTCGCATTTTTTTTCACTCCCGTATACTACTTAAGTTCTGCCGAAAATTTTATTAAACAAAAGTGTCTCTGATTTCCACTAAACTCGCTAAAACCATCTCCAAAGCCTGAGCTTTCCAACGGTGCCCCACACTCCCACCTGGCACCAAAACTGAGGGAGGAGTTTAGTAACAAAGGTCGGGTAGGTCGGGTAACTGACAGACAGACAGACAAACATTGACCTTTATTTATTAAGATATATATTTTATATATATATTATATATATTATATATATATATATATATATATATATATATATATATATTATATATACAGGGTGATCCAGAAATATGTGCCGAAAATCAGGGGATGTATTCCTGACACATAATTGAATGTAAATCACTAAATGACCATATAAGCAAATATCAATAGTTGTCGAGTTACAGCACCTAACAGGTCTGCTTGAATGTGTTTACTCCGGGAATTCCTTGTAAATGAAACATTTACCAAGGACAACGTGATGTATTAACAAAATAAAACAGTATTTCCAGTATGACAATAAAATTACAGTAAATGTTCAAAATTCCTTGTAAATGAAACATTTACCAAGGACAACGTGATGTATTAACAAAATAAAACAGTATTTCCAGTATGGCAATAAAATTACAGTAAATGTTCAAAATTCCTTGTAAATGAAACATTTACCAAGGACAACGTGATGTATGAACAAAATAAAACAGTATTTCCAGTATGACAATAACATTTACTGTGCTGTATTACTTTACGGTCGTTAAGTAATTTCGCATCTGTCTCAGACATTTTGTACAATCCCTGGATTTAAACACATTCCTTGCAGACCTCGGAGGTGCTGTAACTCGAAAACTATTGAGAATTGCCAATATGGTCATTTCGTAATTTACATTCAATTATGTGTCAGGAATACATCCCCTTATTTTCGGCACATATTTCTGGATCTCCCTGTATATATTTTATATATATTATATATATTATATATTATCTTAATAAATAAAGGTCAATGTTTGTCTGTCAGTTACCCGAGTTACCCGACCTTTGTTACTAAACTCCTCCCACAGTTTTGGTGCCAGGTGGGAGTGTGGGGCACCGATGGAAAGCCCAGACTTTGGAGATGGTTTTAGGCGAGTTTAGTGGAAATCAGAGACACTTTTGTTTAATAACATTTTCGGCAGAACTTATGTAGTATACAGGAGCGAAAAAAAATACGAATAAAATGGCCGTTTGGGGCAGAAGGAGGCCTCCGATCGAAAAGGTATATGGAACGAAAGTTGTTCGCAGCTCCCCAAAATGGGGGTACGGATGAGGTCAGATCCAAAATCGGAGGTAATTTAGCGGCCGAAGTCGAGGTCGCCGTTTAGTGAGGCACAGGGAGGTCGAGGCCGGTGATTATGGTAGTAGTAGTATTGTGATGATTGTGGTAGTAGTGATTGATGATGGTGATTATGGTAGTAGAATTTAAACCCGGGCAACGCCGGGTACCCCTCCTAGTATATTATATATATGCATGGTGGTGGCCATCGCCGACGACACTGCGTCCATCGTATTGTGGTCCAGTGCCGTCGCAGTGCGTCTCAGACAGGTCGTAAACAGACTTATTAGGGTCGCCTTCCAAAGGGACTGGTTGTGGCACGAAGTCGCCATCCATGTGCCGCCCATGAGCCGTCTCCCGAGGCGGTGACGTGTTGAGGTCGCTGTCCACTCGCCGTGCATGCGCCGTCTGCCGGGGCGGTGACGTGTTGAGGTCGGGCATCATGGCCACACGTGGCCACTCGGCTCCGTTTGATGCAGTCCAACAATTTTGGGGGATCGGGGAAGGACGGGAGCTCAGGACGGGTATGTGTGAACCGAGCTTAACCAAAATGTTCACTCTACAGGACCACAATCGGTACCAGTGGAGGCAGCAACAAGGGAGATGTGGTGAGCGGCGGCGTGAACAGGTCAATGGGCATCAACAGTCGGGGACAAGATCCCGATACCTGCCTGGACAGCCGCACCAAGGAGAACGGCAGCAACATCAGACAAGGGTGTGGCGTGTGAAGGGTTGTGCCTCCACTGGTGTTGTAAGCCTAATGTAAGGGGTGCTCCTCCATCAAATAGAGATGATTTTGTTTCACAAGTTGATAAGCTTACTGTGGATGATCAAGTTAAAAGTTATATTGAAAGTCATGGAATACACGTGGTTGACCTAACAATGGTTGCTAATTTAAATGCAAGGTTTAATTAAATCATATAAAATAACTATTAGTGTTGAGGATATGGATAAGATAATGAAACCAGATGTATGGCCCTGTATGGCCCAAAGGCCTTTGTGTAGAAAAATGGAAAGAAATTAGTAGAAGTAATGGCTTAAATAACATGAACACGGAATCATGATGGAATATATAGAAGTAGAGAAGTATAACTTGCATGTCTTATAAATGTGGTGGTCACTTCAATAGTCTAAAATTACCCTTTGTTAAAAGTATTTTTTGATAATGTTATTTTTTGTTTCTCCAAGAGCATGGACTTTATGAAAGTCAGTTAAGTTTGCTTGACGATATTGATGATGGTGTAGGTAAACATGGTACTAGTGCTATGAATGAATGTGTGTTGTCCCGAGGAAGGCCACACGGAGGTGTTTGGAGAAAGATGCTATCGTATAAAGTAACACCTGTTATAGGTGTGCGCAGTTGAATCTTTTGGATCTTAACGAGTGTTTAAATGTAATTGATGTTTTAACAAATGATGTATAAATAGAATATGTCTGCTTAGGTGGCGACTTTAACAGTGATCTTAATTAATAGGTTGAGCCGTCAGACCAACGCTTTGGTTGACTTTGTCAATGAGATAGATTTTAAATTTTGTGTTAATGAACCATGCTCTACTGTAAATTATTCGTTTTGTAGCAAAGCAAATGGCGCTAAATCCCTAATTGACCATTTTATTCTGAGTGGAAATCTTAGCTCTAGATTGATATCATTTGAAGCGATAGATGACGTTAATAATTTTTCCGACCATCTTGTAATAAAATGTGTATTTGACTGTAATTATGTATAGCGTCGACAATGACGAGTCAGAAAGGGAATTTGGTAAGCCAGTTTGGTCACGAGAATAGAATAGTATCAAATTATAAGGAGCAATTATATAATTATTTGTCAATGATTTTAATACCTGTTGAGGCTGTGATATGCAGGAATATTTGTGCACTGAGCATAATAATTATGTTAATGTGTTGTATGAAAATATTGTTGAGGCGATGGTGAAAGCGTGTGATGAGTGTATACCAAAGAATAGACCAAGAGCTTCAAAATGTGTACCTGGATGGAATGATTATGTGAAAACTTATCTTAAGTCCTCCCTCTTTTGGCATAATCTATGGAAGGAACATGGTGAGCCAGACAATGGTAGATTGGCAGATCTTAGAAGAAGGACCAGGGCACAGTATCACCAGGCATGTGAAATGGTTAAACAAAAAGAGGGAATTATCAGATCAGAACAAATAGCAAACTTACTTAGTAATGGTACGGCTAGGGAATTTTGGGATAATGTGCGTAAATTAAACCCCAATAAGAATCATTATCCTCTTAATGTTGACGGTGTTACTGGTGAGAATAATATCGCTGATATATTTTCGGAAAAATTTAAGAATCTATATAATAGCATTTCATATAATGATAATGAGATGATGATTTTGGAGAAGGATATGTATACAGCTTTATCGAGAGAATGTAATTGTGCAAACTGTAAAGATGATATATGTCAAAATATAACACCTTCGGATGTAACAGACCCATGTAAATCTCTTAAATTAGGGAAAAGAGACGGTAATTTTTCATTAAACTCTGATAATATCATTCATTCAAGCTATATATTAAACATAATTATTATGTCTTTCTATTTTGTTTACATTAATGTTAAGGCATGGAATATCTCCTGATGGAATGCTTACAGGTACAGTGGTTACTATCCCTAAGGGACGATGGACTAATTTGTGTGTGTCAGAGAATTTTAGAGCGATAACACTTAGTAGCATTTTAGGTAAACTTCTTGAGAACATTGTTATGGCACGAGAAGAAAAACAGTTACTGTCGCATAATTTACAGTTTAGTTATAAGGGAGGATCTTCTACCAGCTTATGCACTAGTTTAGTTCAAGAAACCATCGCTTATTTTAATTACCACAAAACTAATGTTTATACTTTATTATTAGATGTTAGCAAAGCTTTTGACAGAGTTAACTACTGTATGTTGTTTCGTAAACTACTTAATCGACAGCTATGTCCAAATATGTCTAGACTTCTGTTGAATATGTATGTAAATAAAAAATCAAGAGGGCGATGGGGACAAGCACGATCTGACTATTTTGCAATACGTAATGGGGTTAAGCAGGGAGCGGTAATATCACCTATTTTATTTGGTGTATTTATTGATGGTTTACTGACCGAGTTAGTAGACAGTAATATTGGTTGTTACATGGGAGGTACATATGCTGGAGCATTTGCCTATGCTGACGTTTTAACTCTGTTATCACCAAGTGTTGAAGCTTTAAAAAATATGGTAGACATTTGTTTAAGTATGCTGAGAAACACGATGTTATTTTTAATGGGAGAAAGAGCAAGCTGGTAATACACAGCTATAATAATACTGATTTACAAGTACCAAATATTAATATTTGATATGACATGGTTAGAAGGGGTTAGGACAGAAACACTACCCTGTCTGCCCCCACATACCGAAATAAATCCGTCACAAGTATCACGGATAGCAACGATCCGGGCAAAGAGGAGGAACAAGAGAAAAACCCTAGCCAAAGCAGTAATACGGCAGTGCCCCATATCACAACAAAAACAAAGTCCAGTGCGCACAGGATACATGCCGTTCCCGGGAGACATACCTGTACACCCGAGCATCCAACACGGGCCGCTCCCCAGGACAGAGGAGCTCCCGCCTCTAGAACCAGACTTAGAATGCAGTGAAGAGTATTTTATGCAAAGAAACCACCAGCCCCCGATGTATTTTGTATAATCGTTTCTAGGAAGATAACCACCTCTACAGCCGTGATGCCCACAACTAATGAAAAAAGAAGACGAACCGCTGGTAGCCAAAACATAGTATAAAAACATGTGATTAAACAAAAGCCAGGAAAACAGTAAAATAATGATCATGTCTCCAAACAGGCTGTATAAAATATGAGTTTAGTTTTAAGCAATAAAGAATAACATTTCCCATGTATCCCTATGTACATTATATTTTTTAGATAGTTATTAACGACACAGTAATTCAGAAACTAAAAATCACATGTCCCTCCTGTACCGACATCCAGTTGTCAGGTGATAACCTCTAATGTGTAATAGTACCTTAGAATTTCCAAGGAAATGTAGGCAACTCAATACAACACTACTTTCCCTGTTAAGCTTCGGCTGGAACGGATCGTGTATACTGTCTTGAATCTCAACCAGAAATACTTTCCCTGTTAAGCCTAAGCTGGAACAGATTGTGTACGCTGGTTGGGATCCTGGAGCAGTAGTGGGTGAGAGTGGTGTTAGGCGAACTAGAAGTGTCCATTCTAGTATTGTGGGTGACGCACGGTATCTTCCTCTGGTGTATACAGAAGGAGGAACTTAGACTACGTGAACCTCGTCGACCAGATCTCTCCAGGATTATACTTCTCCCTCACGCCCCAAACTAAGTGTTTCTGTGTTACTGTGTGTTGGAAATTGTTGCTTAAGGGTGTGAGATATGTTAGTGTTCCATTAATGTAACTTTAGAGGCCATTATACGGACTATCCTTTCCATAACTTTTCCTCGTGTTAAGAGAACAAGACACACTATAACTACGGTTTGATATATCTATAAACGCCCTGGATATAACTCATTTATACTCCATATAAACTTTATATATACAGGTATATTATACTTAATATTGATACAATACCCTACACGTAATGACCCGTGGACGCTCTCAGATCTTATTCCGTGCGTGTTATTATTAATTTGCTTCATAAAGTGTATTATTAAAGTATCTACAGAGAGTGTACTTAATTAATAATTTCCCGTAATTTATACTTAATCTCTTACGTCCCTGAGTTCAGTTTATCTTGATTTTAGTAATTTTGATTTCCCCGTTTAATTCGTAACTGATTCAAACCCTATATCGAAGAGTTAGTAAATTAATTCTATTTTCTTTCATAAACCATATTCAGCTCTATATAACAAATACTTTATTTTCTAATACGGTCAGTCACGTGATACGACAAATCTTATATTCACTTACCAGTTTCGAGAATTTATATTTGAGTTAACTGTGTTTATAGCCCTATTTGGCTAATTTTGAATTCACTACGCATTCTGTGAGTTTATTTTATTTATTAGATTCTTTGTCTTTATTCGTGCGAGTCTAATTTTACGTTACAGTTCCCGGAAGTAATTATTCCTTATTACTGTATAAATAGCCATTCTGCTAAAAGTTATCTTCACTACGCATTCTGTGAGTTGTATTTTATTTATTATCCATTACGCCCTGATTTTGGCGATTCTGATTTATGTTATAGTTCCGGGAGCTAAACACTCCTCATTACTATATAAACAGCTTCCTTTAGCTAATTTTATTCCACTACACGTTCTGTGAAACTTAAGTTCCTCGATTCAAGTGTTGTCTCAACCACGTGTTTCGACTAAGGATTATTTTATAATAGTCTTGCTATATCCTTATTTGTATTTCTAACTTTACACTTTGAAGTCAAGTAATATTTGCTACAACTAGGATTAAAGTCAATTTTACTCACTACCATCCTAGACTCAGTTTTCCATATTTACATTAATAGTTTATTTAGTGTATCAGTAGACCTGACCTACCCGCACGGATGCGGTATCATTGATGCTAATACCTGTTGACCCAGTATCGCACTAGCCCGTCGTAGCCCTGTCCCTTCTACTAACTGGGACAAACAAAAGCTGTTTGACTACGCTATAAACCTCTCTGTGTGTACTTGCTTTCATATATATATTGTCATTACATATAGGTTTTATGTTGTGTTTTATTGTGTTTTTATGTATTCTGTATGTTATTTCTCTATAAATTGCGAGATGATATTGAACCTTATTTAACATTATTAGGTGAATATACCTAAGCTCCGGATGTTTAACAATTGTAATTAGCTATTAACACCTTACGAGCGGCCTAGGCGGTATATAATATGTAGCCACCAGCGGGGTGTTTTTACCCAAAATAGGGCTGTTTACGTGATCATTTTCATGCCTAAATAAGACCCAGAGCGTAAAACAAGTATCTATTCCTGAAAGGGCATAAACAGAGCTTTCCAATGACACCATAACGATCCTTTTATGATGGCTAGTTTTCTTGCAACAACCGCGCAACGCGAGTGCAAAAAGCATGTAATTCGGCACTTTCCCCATACAATTCCGTATGTAGCGAGTGAGAGAGGGAGGGAGGAGGTGGGATTCGTGTCAGTAGGTTCGCCGCGGTGGTCTGGAGCAGTCATACGCTCGCTACTCTCCTGCCACCTCTTGTCTCTCTCTCTCAGCAACATTACGTGCTGAAATTGCCACACGACCTATGTCGAGCGCCGCCAGATAGTCCAGATTTATTATACTCGACTTATGTTGCGCGCTGATAGTTATGGGTTAAGGAATAAAACATGTGTACCTAAATTGTGTATTCATTGTTGTTGGTGGAGACAGAGTAAATCAAATATTTATAACATTGAAGTAGTTATGTTCCTGTCGAATGATCTCAAGTTCTGAGTTTCCAAAAAGAGGAATAGTATAGACATATACAAGCAAGTTGGATTACAACGTCGCATAACAATATTAATGGTAATATTATTGAGGTAGTCAATTCGGTGAGTCATCTCGGCCATACATTAAACAGCAATATTAGGAAGGTTGATGTCATCAAATGCATAAATGATTGTAATCGTCAGTGTAATTTTTTCTTTGCAAATGTTAAATATGCCAGCTCGGGCATGAGAATCTTTTTATTTCATAAATACTGCGCAAGTTTTTATGGCAGCCAAATTTTGCCTCTATATGCTGGACATATGGGTGATGTGTTCAGGGCCTGGGTAGTAACAGTCCGTAGAGTTTGGAAGATTCCCTGGACTACACACTGTAATTTACTCCCATACCTGGCAAATGTTATGTCTCCTGAATTGTGGTTCACTAAAAGAACGATTCAATATCTAAAAAATCTCCGAATTCACCTAATCCTGTTATCCATACCATATAATATAATATAGCTACAATAGGCCCTTACTCAGTTATAGGCGGTGACGTAAGGCACTTAACTGCAGGATAAAATATGTCTGAGAAGGATGTTATTAGGAAATGGGAATCTATATGCACTAGACAAGAGAACGATACACGATTAGGTGAACAAATTAAAGAATTGTGTGGGATGAGGGATAGAGGAGATGGCCTTTTATCTAGGGAAGAATGTGTTTTTATCATAAACCAACTATGTACAGATTGATTATCTGGATTACTGAATTTAATTGAAATATGTTTTCAATATTTTTTAATATACTATGCATATTTATTGTGTGTGATTTGTGTGTCTGTGTGTTGCATAACAATGTACATTTTTAATATGAATAAAGACATGAATTTAATTGAATAGAATCAACAACAATAATTTTTAGTACAATCTATAATATATCAATATAAAGAGGAAAGGTCAATATACAATATTACCTCAGCATTATTATATGATTGCTAAAAGTGATGCAATCTGAAATGTTTTATGTTTGTCCAACATCCTTTGAATTTGCAGTGTCGTAATGACGGCAGTAGGTTTTTGTACATGAAATGACAAGTAATTTCCATGCACTTTTCAAATATACAACCAGAATTTGTCTATCGCCATTAGTTTTTTGTATAAGAATATAATAGCACAAGGGTATACGCTTGCCTTTCTTGGACTCTTACGACTGTACTATCACCGTCAACAGTACGTTACCGCAACCTGCCACTGTGTGAATTTCTGCAGTCACCTGGGGGTCGAAAAACGAAGCATTTATTGTGTGTAAATGGCACTTCTTTCTGATGCTTCGTTAGTCGACCCCCAGGTGTTTCAGATTAACTCGTGGCTGGTTGGGGTAACGAACTTTTGTCATTGATAGTACATCATTCAAGGTTTATTTTGTTCTATAATATTTTAGAGCTATACTGTACACTGATATTAGCTTTTACTATATACAGTTTATATACAGTATATATACAGTATATAATATATATATATATATATATATATATATATAATAATAACTATTCAATGATAAGACCATATCATATATTATTTTAGATACACTAACCCATAGGCCAGGCAAAATATCCGTCATGTTTACCATGAGGAGTGCGATAAGCCTTCCAGAAGATTCTTCTAGGCAAAGGCGTTAAGCCATCTGGAAGCAAGATTTTGAAATGCGTTGGAAAAACACGCCAACAGGCTTAGGACTTTAAAATTGGACCAGGAATAGGCCAACATGACCACTATCGATACCACACATCATAATACGCTGACACATCACACTCAACTCACACACCTATATTATCACATAGGCAGTGGCAGGGTTCTTCCTCACTCCCAGATATACAGTATACCATATACCCAACGTATACCATATGTGGCGGGAGAACAAGCTGGCAGGCCCCTTAGTGAGCATAAGATTGCATGCAGCGACAATCAATACTCTGGGGGAGGGAGGGGAGACAAAAATCCTCCACCCTCCCTCCACTCTCTCATTCCCGACCTCTTGTATACCTGAATTTGTACATGTAAGTGCTTTATTCACTTCTTACACCAAAAACTGGGTTCTAATTCTTCCCATATGCCTTTGGACGAAATAATATTGCTTTATATAGGAGATATAAGTGGATATTACACAACTTTTCTTCCTCCCTCGCGTGCGCATCGGACAAAAACAAGGCTGTGCGAGTGCCTATTTTTCCTAACTCTGCAACTCCCGACCATACTCACAACATATGCACATTATTTTTGTACAAATAACCTTTGTAGTGGGGTGTGTTGGTGCAATACCAATACCTTGAGGTACATTACATTAAGTATTGCGATGGAGATCTTTTCAACCATAAATTCACACCATGGATGGCTAAGACATAGACTATTTGCGCGCTTCCTGGGTTAAAGGCTTCAGCTAACAAACTCCCCCTCTGCCTGCCACACTGATACTGATGGCTCTCGATTTCTAAAGCTAATGGGAGGGTAGAGGTTGACTAAGAGCTGCATTGGCAAGGGTTTCCTTCAGCGTTTCAGTACTAAAACTTATTGTAGCCCAAATTAATGCACAATTCAAGTATTCAGTATTCACTCAATTGATATTTAAAGTGTTCAATACTCTAATTGCATATCCGTGCATTTAGGGACACCCTACACGAATACGCGATTCCCGATTCCAAGCATGACAGGGTTAACATAGCATAAAAAACAACAATATATGAAAACATACTATGTGAGTTTCCTTGAACCTCACAAGTACACTCAAGTAAAAGTATCATATTAGATTATCGCATTATTTTCACCTACATTTGTATATATTAACATTACTTAAACTTAGGTCTGACGTTGGTTTAGCATAACACATGCCCTGATTGCGTCACATACCATTGTCGGCAATAAAATTCAGCCCCAATCCCCTCGTCTGTCGGGACCGTAGTCCTGAATGTGTGATGGAGGCTTTACACAGGATCATACCTGTAGTCTACTAGAAAATTCACTATTTCAATTTGTTCAATATCCAACACGAGGCAAACAAATTCTTAATCTAATCATTGCGACTAAAAACGATTCAGTAGACCAAGTGAGATTAGGAGACGAGTTTAGTACAAACGATCATAGTTCAATCACATTCAAAATTAAATTCCTTAACGAAATGAGAGTCATGAAAAGGTACCAAATTTCAAGAAAGCCAACTCTCATAAACTACAAACTGTTTAATACAAAGTGGATTGGAACTTCATAAACCACATAAGCGAGTAAATATGATATCTGCAAAACAGATTCTCAGAAATGTATAACTATGCCATAAGTTCTTGCATTCCCATGAAAAATAGGCACTTAACTCGATACAATAAGCCAAAATAGTGGAAATCGAAATATAAAACTGTCTAAATGCCAGAAAATCCGCCCACAAAGAATGAATCACACAGGTTAAGCTATCTTATTCTCTGACAAAAAGCCACAAAACTAATTAAACTTTGTAAGAAAAATTGGGAATCACGTATTGCAAGCTTAAGGAAGTCAAACCCAAAGGAATTCTATGGCTTCATTGGAAGTAAAAAGGTGATAACTTTTCAAATCGGGCTACTAACTAACAAAAATGTAGATCTTGTTGATAACAAAGTCCAGATGAATAATAGTCTAAATGACCTTCTGCATCAGTCTTTACAAAGGAAGATTTTAATTCGATCCCATCTGCCACACCATCTTAAATCATAAATAATTACATTCTAAGTTATATCACAATTACAGAGAGCACTTTTCTCCACAATACCAGAGGATGATTACAAAAAGCGGGTGTTGGTAGACGGAAATATTTTTTTTCCAGACACTAAGGCGCCTATATGAAGACACACTACCAGACATGCCCTGAAGACATCACCCGTGCAACACCCATGAAGAACTGTGCACCAACCATGCATAGAAAGACAACAGAGCTGTGCCAACACTGTTCACTCAGAAACACTCACTGTACCACCGGTGCTGCTGGTTATTAACCGTGTGAAGCCTTTGAGAGACATAGTGTAGAGGAATAAATATTTTTGATATTGTCAAGGTGATTCGAGTACATATTGACCAAATAATAAGTTCTAATATTGTTAAAGTGATTCAAGGACACATTAAGGGAAACTTAGGTTACAGTATTGTCATCCATTGTGAATATAGTGATGTGCCTTTGGCTAGGAGACGAAGTGGATCAAAACTCTGAATAGCGATTGTCCAGATAGGTAGCAATAGGAATGTAACAATTCCAAAGTACAATCTATACTGAGCAGTCGTAGGTATTCAACTCTACAGTTTGAACCCATCTTGACCTGAACAGAGAATCAGTTGCTATGCCGATGTTGGTTTTCTTGGGAATTTGTTAAATGAAACTTGAACTTTCAAACAACTGTCTAATTATTCCTACCCTAGTAGAACAGTAATTTTAGTTTAAAAAAGTACTACAATGTAAATATAGTATTAAACATAACACTTACCTTCCCCCAGCATAATAATGGACATTTGACGATATCAACAAACGATGAGTGAATGTTATATTGTTTGTTTCATTATCAGTACTAACTCAATTGGGGTTGCTTTATTATGTTCCCTCCACCAACCGACTTTACTCCTAAACTCAATTAATGAAATCAACAAATACATGTGGCAGTCCAGGGATTCGAACCTAGGATGCTCACACCGAAATTCAGTGCATTTATCCATTGCGCTACGAAGACAGTTAAAGAATGGTGGACAAGCCCACGATTTATTATGCAGTTTCAAATCCTTCATATCAATCTAAGCATGTACACAATTCCAACTGCGCTATCATAGGCTATGGATGGCTGAATGGAAGAAGTAATTAATGGGGCCTTAACCCTAAGGAAGGCCTCTCTATAAACTACCCCTGAACCAGAATGAATTATTATGTTCCCTCCACCAACCGACTTTACTCCTAAACTCAATTAATTAAATCAACAAATACATGTGGCAGTCCAGGGATTCGAACCTACTGTAGGATGCTCACACCGAAATTCAGTGCATTTATCCATTGCGCTACGAAGACAGTTAAAGAATGGTGGACAAGCCCACGATTTATTATGCAGTCCATTATTATACAAAGTTTTGTATAGGACAACTCTCTCTCTTTATCTCTTTCTCTCTCTCTTTTGTGGGGCCGAATCTGGAGTATGCTGTGCAGTTTTGGTCTCCATACTAAATAAAAAGACATTGAAAAACTCGAATCCGTTCAGCGTAGAGTAAGGGAGTTAGTTGATCCCATCCCTTAGAAATAAACCATACAATGCGAGGTTCAGAGAACTCGATCTGTTTTCGCTTAAGAAACGGGGAATAAGGGGACAGCTGATAGATTATTTTAAGATACTAAAAGGATTTAGTAACGTAAATTCCAATAATCTATTTAATAAGATATCCAAAGAGAGTTCCACACAAAGGAAGCAAATTAAACTAATAGGCAGGCAAGCGCACCGAGACACAATTAAAAATGTCTTCAACCACAGTGTAATTGGTGAGTGGAATAAACTCTAAGCTTTTCCCTAAAGAATGTATAGACAGTTGCTCAATATACACACTTAAAAAGAGGTTTGACTCATACCACAGGGAACTGAGTCTGGAGTAGAAAATTGTTCCTGACAAAAGAACCTGGCAGAATTGAAAACTGTTGTCAGTTGAAGAGAGTAGAAAACGAAGGTGAATGTATGCATAAAATTCCTTTCCATTTTTAACTATGGGAGAGAGCCTTCATCTTTGTTATCCTTTCCTTTCACTTTCTATTAGGGATGCTATCTCTACTAGGATCAAGTCCTGGCCACCTCGCAGGAATCGTAAGATATGTGTGGCCAGTGTATCTATGTAAATCTATCTGTCTCTCTCTCTCTCTCTCTCTCTTTCCCAACATTAGAGCTAAGACCCAGCCAGGGCAGTAAAGCTTTATGACATAATGGCCGGGAAGTTGAACAGGAAAAAGTTATCGGGATGTATTGCGTTTATCTGATGAGAGAGAGAGAGAGAGAGAGAGAGAAAGACTTACATAGATTTACATATATACACTGGCCACACAGATCGTATACGATCCACGCGAGGTGGCTAGGACTTAATTCTAGTAGAGATAGCAACCCTAAGATAAACTAGAAGGAAAGGATAGCAAAGATGATGGCTCTCTCCCCATCCTCCGCTTTCTTTGGCAATTTGCTGTACATGAAAACAGTACGTAGAAGTTAATATCCTCGCAGGGCTAGGAAATCGCCTGAATGAATTTATAGTATAGTTAGAATTGGAAAGGAAAAGGCATGCACACTTTCGCTTTTTGTTCTGCTCTCTTCAACTGAAAACAGTGTTCTCTTGTCAGGGATCAGTTTCTACTCCAGACCAACTTCTCTGTGATATGAGTCTAACCTTTCTATAAATATGTATATCGAGTCACTGTCTATAACTTCATTAGGGAGCTTATTCCACTCACTAATAATGCTGTGGGTGAAGACATTTTTAGTTGTGTCTAGGTTCACTTTCCTGCCTGTTAGTTTTAATTTGTTTCCTGTTGTGGAACCTTCTTTGGCTATCTTATATAGATTATTTGAATTTACGTTACTAAATCCTTTTAGTATCTTAAAACACTCTATCAACTGTCCCCTTATTCTCCGTTTCTTAAGCGAAAACAGATCGAGTTATCTTAATCTCTCATTATATGGTTTATTTTTAAGGGAAGGGATCAATTTTGTTGCTCTACACTGAACGGATTCAAGTTTCTCTATGTCTTTTATTAAGTAGGGAAACTCCAGATGCGGCCTCACAATACTTTTATATAATGGTACAACTATGTCTTTACTATGACAATGCCATTTCTGTTTAATGAATCCTAGTGCTCTGTTTGTTTTGTTAGCTGCTGTGGTGCATTGGCTTGTAGATTTTAGATTTTCGTTGAGAAGCATTCCTAGGTTTCTTAGCTGTGATACACTCTTTATCTTTTCTCCATGCATGTGGTTTTCGTATGTGTTATTTTGGGAGCCTATTTGTAGTATCTGTCATTTGTTTACATAATAGGGCATCTTACAATTTGATGACCACAGGCTGATTGCAGGCTAATTCTATCGCTTTCCAAGATTATTGCATTTCCTATCTTAGTGTCATCGGTGAATTAGGAAATTATACTATTGATGCCATTTTCTATATCATTAATATATATTATGAACAATATTGGACCCAGTACTGAGTCACCCCTGGGCGACTCCACTAGTCATTGTAATCCAATTTAATTCCACTCCTTTAATAATTACTCTTTGCTTTCTTTACTTTAACCAATTACTTATCCAATTGAGTGTTTTGCCTTGTTTACCTAGGTTCTCGACCTTCTGAAGTAATATATTATGAGGGACCTTGTCGAAGGCCTTCTGAAAGTCCAAGTAAACTACAGTATATCAAGACTTGGTAAAATCATTAATTTTCAATAGGCTGTCATATAATTCGATAAGGTTCATTAGGCATGATCTCTTTGATCTGAAGCCGTGTTGACTATTATTGAAAATATTGTTAATCTCTATGAAAACTACAATTTCGTCTCCTATGATTGATTCTAATAGTTTTACAATAATTGAAGTTAAGCTAATGGGTATGTAATTACCTGGTAGTTTGTTATCTTCCTTTTAAAATATTGGTGTTATATTCGCTATCTTCCAGTCAGTGAGTAATTCTCCATGTTGAAGTGACATGTTTAATATTTTGGTTAGGGCTTCGGCAACTTAATTTTTTACCATTTTTAGGATTTTGGGGATGAATAGGTCTGGGCCGGGAAATGTATTTATTTTCAGTAAATCAATCTTTCTAGTGAAGTTTGATTGGCTGATTTTGAAGTCACAGAGTTCTATTGTGCATGTTTGATTAGTAGCTTGTGGAGTGTTCATGTTGGTAGCAGTGGTAAGAACGTAGCTGAAATAATCGTTAAGAGTAGAGGTTGTCTCTGCTATCTGTTTCTAGAACACCTTGAGTGTTAGGAGTATGGGTTCTATACCACGTTTGATTTGTTGGCTACCGATTATGCATCTGTAAAATTGCTTTGAATCAGTCTTACTATCTTTAGCTATGCTGATCTCATATTTTCTTTTTGCCGTTTTTATTAGTGATTTTTCTGTTCTTCTATCGGCCAAGTATTGTTTACATATGGTATTATTATTTGTTTCTCTCTTTAGCCTGTGTACACGGTTTGTTATCGCTATTATAGCAATTTCTTCATTTAGTACCATAAGTCTTAGTTCTTCAATCTTATTTTGTAAACTTCTGGCATTAAAACACATTAATTTGATTGTGTTTGTGTTCTTCCTGGATCTTTTGTTTGTGAAGGACTCCGACAGTAATGAATCGTTTGGTGGATGTTGAGAGCTTAATCATTGTTCGTTCGGGTACTGGTTGATTGTCTCGCAGGTGACATCGAGGTGAGGGAATGGGGGGGTTAGGGAATAGGCAAGTGGGTGTGGCAGGTGTGGGGAAGGGGTGGCTGGGAGTTGGGCGTGGGGAAGGGGTTGGGGGGGTGTTAGACAAGCGGGCAGGGGTTGGAGGGGTGGGAGAGATGCGTGGGGCTGGGAGGAGGGAGGGAAGATGGGGGAAGGCGGTTGGCTGGGAAGGATTAGCTTGGATGAGAGGGTAGGATGGCTTTGGCTTTTGTTTATCCTGTCAGGGTTTATTGGGGATATGTGATCTGACTGGCCATTATACTATGTTTTCTCGTGGACTTTATACACATCTGCATATAATTTCGCAGCTAACCACGTGGAACCAGTGTGGGAGAGATGGATTCCATCTTGCCTGAAAAGTGTCTTATTCCATTTTACTTCATTAAATGGGTTAATGAATGTGACTTGCTGTTGAACGCAGGAATAGGGAAAAAGTCTTATTACTAGGCCTACAGGAATAGGTGAAGTAGATGTTGCTCGGATTTGTAGGGATGCTATCCCCTAAAACGGACTAACACCGTCTCTCTTTCGAGAGAGAGAGAGAGAGAGAGAGAGAGAGAGAGATAGCGAGATAGCACAAATTACAGAGACGTCAGATAGAGAGATGCAAATGTTGGACAAAAATATGGATGACGAGAGAGTTGGGCAAAGGAGATACAAGTTAGGAAAGTGAGATGGTGTGAGGCACAGTTAGCATTAACGAGTACATCAATAACATTAAATGTCCGACCAATATTATATATTTTAACTTACACCTGCTTAGTTATTGTGTTGATTTCGTCAAAATTATATTATGTAAAACTGTTTTAGCAAGTAAACTCGTGTGTTGGTATTAACATAATAAAGGAACTGTACATAAGCTTGGATGTTCGGGAAGAGACTCAGACCAAGAGTGAGAATGGTGGAAATGAGTTGCTTGAGAAGTGCGTGCGGAGCTACATGGAGGGATAGACAGACGAATGAGGAAGTAAGAAGGAGGTATGGTGTGGAGGTAGATGTGCTGGAAAGTGTGAAAAGGAACAACTTGAGATGGTTCGGCCATATGGAACGTATAGAAAGTGAGAGAATGACTAAGAGGGTGTACGAGAGCGAGGTGGAAGGACAGAGAGGGAGAGGTGCACCGAAGAAGAGGTGGAAGGATGGAGTGAGGAAGTATATGGATGAAGGCGGTGCTGGTTGGGAGGAGGGGCGTCGACTGACTGGGGACAGAGGTGCATGGGGGAGGTTCGTTCGTGGCTACCCCTTCGGGGATCACGGCGTCAGGCAATAGATAGATAGATAGATAGACATGAGAGTGAGTCATTGTTGGCTGAGGCATTGATGGATAAGATTGAGTAGGATGAGTTGGAGAAAAGTGAACGAGCATTATCCTACCGTCAGAATCAAACCTGTCATCGCTATTAATTGGTGACATCAATATCATTCACCCACTAATATTTACCGAAGGTATCATATAATAACGTAACTGTATGTTTTTTTTTTTTTTTATATGAGTGACAAATACATTTGTATAGTATCATCCAGTCAAAGTTTCTTTTACGATGAGATGGGGCAGTAGAGACCCTATAGTAACAAAGGTCGGCCAACCTCCGCCATCTTGGTGCCACTGGTGAATTTTTTGCTCTCTTTACACTCAAATATCTCCACACCCATAATAAGCATTTGGCAATATGGGTACAGGATATATAGTTTGGTCTTTGGAAATACATTCTACATGAAATAACATCAAATAAAACTTTGATCTTTGTTAACCCATCCAATCCCAGCGACGGCTTCCAGCTGTCAGTAGATAAGTCACACCCTGTCCCAGCGACGGCTGGGAGCCGTCAGTAATGTACTTTCCTTGTAACTGCCTGTATCAGACTGTGCCTGGTACCACGACCGTTTGAGCACTGCTCTCGAAATGGCAACACTTCTCAGCTTATATAGAATCCACTGAAGGCCGGGAGAGCCAGTCTTGCTTCATCTCTTAAGGTGGAAGGTTAATTATTCTATCTTGCCATTTTGCCACATTGCTTGGGACTGGGGTGGACTTTTATTACTGTATCCTTCGGAACAGTAGGGGTTAAGCAAAATATGGCAACTCTCTCTTACTAAAGAGTCTCTATTCATATGACAGCACCGGTTTTCGTTTCATTTACTTCCTAGATACACACAGTAATGTAATTTTGTCATTACTCTGAACAAACTTCCAATTCTAAACCTACGAATAGGTTAGTGTAGTTTAGGCTGGGTTAGGTTGGGCTTTGATGACTAATATAATTAAATTTATAAAACTCTCCAACCAGAAAGAAAAATTAAATCTCAATGAACCTTCAAGGAACAAAACTACCTGTCAAGACATTGTCCCCTACCTCATACCTTTCACTGGGTTTTATGACAACTGAAACCCAGTTTAATGGATGAATAACTTAATTGTACCATAACTTTTTCTTAACCCATGGACGGTGAGCGTCCTCATATGAATCTATAGTGAGTGAAGGCGAGCGTCCTCATATGAGCCAACGCCTAAAAAAAACTTTTAAAAGGCCCCAGTAGCACTTTAAAAAAAAAGAAATGGTGTTTAAGTGAGATAATTCCCCTCCAGATCTTCTATCACTCCTCCACATGTGACAAAATCCCCTCCTTCTCCCCCCTTCAATTATCACCTATTTGTCCTCTTATTCCCATATTTATTGGTGTATTTATCATGTCAATATCTCCAAACCGGTTCTAAGGCGTGGTCATGTGACTAGCGAGTGTGTGGTGTATCAAAGAGTGTGAGGGAATCAGTCAGTCTGGCTTCAGGCCTAGCGAGAGGAGGGTGTGGCTCGCCTCAGCTTCACACTTCATGAATGACCGGTCGGCAATAATTTGCGATTTTGACCATCCAAACACTATTCCTACTTGTTTTATTGTTGTTACATGTTATTTTCTTCATATTAAACGTAAAATAGGCGGATATGAATAAGTAATAACGATATTAATGGTAAAATTACGATTTTAGTCAGGAATTAACCAAATTACCTTCGCATGGCGGGACGTTTCAAATACCATACCAACGCACTTCTTAGGTTAAGGTGGCTCACAGGCTTTTTGTTTTATCTTTCTCTCCTTTTCTATCTTTCCCTGGCTTGTATCCACTCAGCCCCATTCAGCCAAAAGTTTTAAGACGTTTATCCCCATCCAGGTGTTGATTTCTTCCTGGCGAGCGACAGCGAGCCAGCATTGTATGGAGAAATCCGGCTTCGTCGGAGACACTTTGCTATCGAAAAATTTACAAGTTTAGCTTGCTGTCAAAACAAAAATATATATATGTTGGCTTGCTACCGCTCGCCAGGAAAATATTGACACCTGGATGGGGGTAAACGTCTTAAAACAGTAGGCTGAATGGGGCCGAATGGATGCAAGCCAAACAGAGAGGGAGAGAAAGAGAAAAAAAGTGAGGTGGGCTCCCTTAACACCTAACGAGCGGCCTAGGCGGGATGTTTTTACCCAAAATAGGGCTGTTTACGTGATCATTTTCATGCCTAAATAAGACCCAGAGCATAAAACAAGTATCTATCCCTGAAAGGGCATAAACAGAGCTTTCCAATGACACCACAACGATCCTTGTATGACCGCTAGTTTTCTTGCAACAACCGTGCAACACGAGTGCAAAAACCATGTAATTCGGTACTATCCCCATACATTTCACTATGTAGCGAGTGTGAGAGGGTGGAGGAGGGTGGGATTCATGTCAGTTGGTTCACCGCGGTGGTCTGGAGCAGTCATACGCTCGCTACTCTCCTGCCACCACTTGTCTCTCTCTCAGCAATATTACGTGCTGAAATTGCCACACGACTTATGGTGTGAGCCGCCACATAGTCCAAATTTCTTTCACTCGACATATGATGCGCGCCGCTAATAAAGGGTTAATAATTTCACCTGTTCTAAATGCATTTTGTCATATAGCCAAACCTTGCATTATAATCCTAATACACCCAAAGCTAACCTAGCGTAACCTAGCAGTCAAATTGTAGCTAATCTAACTTGCTATAATACAATCTAAGCCTATACTCAACAGTAGATTGAACCGTAATGACCAAGTAATGTTATCTACACTCATCAGTCGTACTGTCAGACACAAACATATTAATTAACTTAATTGTAGAAGAAAATTGCTTACGTACAAAAACTACATGCAAGCATATAATAATAAACTACATGCAAGCATATAATAATAAACTACATGCAAGCATATAATAATAAACTACATGCAAGCATATAATAATAAACTACATGCAAGCATATAATAATAAACTACATGCAAGCATATAATAATAAACTACATGCAAGCATATAATAATAAACTACATGCAAGCATATAATAATAAACTACATGCAAGCATATAATAATAAACTACATGCAAGCATATAATAATAAACTACATGCAAGCATATAATAATAAACTACATGCAAGCATATAATAATAAACTACATGCAAGCATATAATAATAAACTACATGCAAGCATATAATAATAACTACATGCAAGCATATAATAATAAACTACATGCAAGCATATAATAATAAACTACATGCAAGCATATAATAATAAACTACATGCAAGCATATAATAATAAACTACATGCAAGCATATAATAATAAACTACATGCAAGCATATAATAAACTACATGCAAGCATATAATAATAAACTACATGCATATAATAATAAACTACATGCAAGCATATATAATAAACTACATGCAAGCATATAATAATAACTACATGCAAGCATATAATAAACTACATGCAAGCATATAATAAAACTACATGCAAGCATATAATAAACTACATGCAAGCATATAATATAAACTACATGCAAGCATATAATAATAAACTACATGCAAGCATATAATAATAAACTACATGCAAGCATATAATAATAAACTACATGCAAGCATATAATAATAAACTACATGCAAGCATATAATAAACTACATGCAAGCATATAATAATAAACTACATGCAGCATATAATAATAAACTACATGCAAGCAATTAAACTACATGCAAGCATATAATAAACTACATGCAAGCATATAATATAAACTACATGCAAGCATATAATAAACTACATGCAAGCATATAATAATAACTACATGCAAGCATAATAATAACTACATGCAAGCATATATATAAACTACATGCAAGCATATAATAATAACTACATGCAAGCATATAAAATAAACTACATGCATATAATAATAAACTACATGCAAGCATATATAATAATAAACTACATGCAAGCATATAATAAAAACTACATGCAAGCATATAATAATAACTACATGCAAGCATATAATAATAAACATGCAAGCATATAATTAACTACATGCAAGCATATAATAAACTACATGCAAGCATAATCATAACCTACATCCAAGCATATAATAATAAACTACATGCAAGCATATAATAATAAACTACATGCAAGCATATAATAATAAACTACATGCAAGCATATAATAAAACTACATGCAAGCATATAATAATAACTACATGCAAGCATATAATAATAACTACATGCAAGCATATAATAATAAACTACATGCAAGCATATAATAATAAACTACATGCAAGCATATAATAATAAACTACATGCAAGCATATAATAATAAACTACATGCAAGCATATAATAAACTACATGCAAGCATATAATAATAAACTACATGCAAGCATATAAATAACTACATGCAAGCATATAATAAAACTACATGCAAGCATATAATAATAAACTACATGCAAGCATATAATAAACTACATGCAAGCATATAATAATAAACTACATGCAAGCATATAATAATAAACTACATGCAAGCATATAATAATAACTACATGCAAGCATATAATATAAACTACATGCAAGCATATAATAATAATGCAAGCATATAATAATTAACTACATGCAAGCATATAATAATAAACTACATGCAAGCATATAATAACTACATGCAAGCATATAATAATAACTACATGCAAGCATATAATAATAACATGCAAGCATATAATAATAAACTACATGCAAGCATATAATAATAAACTACATGCAAGCATATAATAAACTACATGCAAGCATATAATAATAACTACATGCAAGCATATAATAATAAACTACATGCAAGCATATAATAATAAACTACATGCAAGCATATAATAATAAACTACATGCAAGCATATAATAATAAACTACATGCAAGCATATAAATAACTACATGCAAGCATATAATAATAAACTACATGCAAGCATATAATAATAAACTACATGCAAGCATATAATAATAAACTACATGCAAGCATATAATAAACTACATGCAAGCATATAATAATAAACTACATGCAAGCATATAATAATAAACTACATGCAAGCATATAATAATAAACACATATTTTATCAAAAGAGAGTGAAAAATAGAATGGCTTTTTCGTAACAATAAAATTAACTGCAATAACTCATCCATCTCTCCCAGTGATAATCTTTTATGAGTCATGAATCTTTAACACCATTTGGTGCAACGTCTTGGGGGTAATTATGGTATTTTGTTTAATTATTATTGAGGTTTTTATATGTTTTAGTCATTTTCGAACAATGTGTTTTTAGTTTACCCCTAGACTTGGAAAAACGCCTCTCCAAACCCCCTTCAAACTAAGAAAACGTCCCCCAGACCCCCTTCAAGCTAAATGTGTACATATTTCGGTAGAAAAATTTCCCGGCCAAAGGCCGGTTTCTCCCAAATTGCGGGCTCGCTTTCGCTCGCCCAGGAAAAATCGACACCTCATTGGGTTGAAGCATCATATAATCGCCAAACTAATGCAATGAAACGTCTTAAAATCTCCAAGGTAATGGAGTAAAACTGGGAGGCTCCAAATTGGCCCGCCCCTGCACCTAATAGGGTTAAGTTGACGACGAAAATAAAAAAGTAATGTTAGTCTGTCCCTGTGGCATGGGTGGGCTCTATTACTTATGTTAACTTTTTCAAGTACATTTTCCAAAACGATTAATATATGTTATCCCTTTTTTGTTAAACATCTGTCTGAAATATATAGTTCCCAAATACACCTCAATTCATTAGACTTTATAGGTGAATGGGAGGCTCTTCGGCAGTACTTAATTAATTTCCTATGGAATGACTTGCTTTCGTGGCCAGGGACCCTCGGAGTTCGCAGAGCACATTACCGAGATAATCCTCTCAGGCATGGAAGCATACATTCCATTTGCTTTCTCTCAGTCTAAATGCAAAGCAATCTTGATTTACACACGCTTGTACTACTGCTGTCCGCAATAAGGAGGAAGCATTCAAACAGTACCATTGCCTTCACACTCAAGAATCTCGTGCTCATTATGTTTCTGTCCGGAATCAAGCCTAATTTGTTCTTCGACTAGCTATCAATACCAAATGTTTTGAATTTTCCAACTCTAGCTCCTCCTAAGCTTTCTGGTATCTAACCATAAACCTCTCCAACAATTTTACTTCCTCATCTGTTCCACTCTTACAGCACCACCATCACCTTTTCCTCTAACAAATTTGAACACTTCACTCAAACTTTCGCTACACTCCACCTTGGATGATTCCTCCTTTTCTACCCCTTATCACTTACTCATAATCTCTTCTAAGGACGTACTTTCTGCCCTCTCTGGGCTTAATACTAAGAAGGCGTACGGACAGGATGGTGTTCCTACTGTTGCTATCAGACACTGTGTTTCCGTGCTGACTCCCTACCTAGGCAAACTATTTTGTCTCTGTCTTTCCTCTAATGTCTTTTCTTCTTGCTGGAAGTTGTTCTTATTCAACCTGTCCCAAAGAAGGGTGACCACTCTCAACCCGCCAGCTATCGTTCAATTGCTTTCATTTTTTGCATATCTAAAGTTTTTGAAACTATTTTATATTCAAAACTTCAGCATTTATCTTCCCATAATTTAATTTCAAATCGCCAGTATGGTTTCCTTAACCTAAGACGTGCGCATGGGGGGTATGAGACACCTCACGCCTGTGCGCACGTATTTGAGCTGTTCCCATCACTAACATCGTTATTTTACCATAAATAGCATTAATACTTATCCATATGCGCCTATTTTACGTTGATTATAAAGGTATTAACCTGTTACAGCAATAAAACAAGTGGAAACAGCGTTTGGATGGTCAAAATCGTCGATACAGGCCGGGAGTTACATAATTTATGGCTGAGTCAACCTCCCTCCCCTCCACACTTCCCCACCTCTGGAGAGAGACTGTCGATCGATACTCTCTCTCTCTCTCTTGCACTCACTTGGTAACAGTGATGACAACACCCTGCTACCAACTCGCTAATGTTAGCACGAAAATAGACCACAGAATCAGGGAATAACAGGGAAAATAGGTGATAATTGAAGGAGGGGGGGGGGAGGTGGTGAAGGAGGAGATGTGGAGGAGTGATATTTGGCATGGCCCAGGGGCAAAAGAAAAAGAAAAAGGGTTCAAGTTTTTTTGGGGTGTTTTAAATTGATTTTTTTAGGCCCAGGATCTTAAGTCTTCCCGCAGTCGCCCGGGGAAACTCTTAAGAGTCTTCCTGCACTTGCCGGGTTAAGGGCCGATCTACTGGTGATCTCCTTGCTTATCTTACTAACTCTTGGTCATCCTCCCTTCGGGACTTAGGTGAGACTATATTTATTGCGCTAGACATATCGAAAGCTTTTAATAGAATCTGGCACAAATCTCTACTTTCCAAACTACCTTCGTTCGGTTTCTTACCCTCTATCTGTGCCTTTATTTCCTTTCTGTGCATTCCATAGCTGCAGTTATGGACGGCTATCTTTCACTTCCTCAACCTATCAACTCCAGTGTATCTCAGGGTTCTGTCCTGTTTCCAGTTCTCTTTCTGATATTCATTAATGATCTCAGCTGTACCTATAGTCCCATCCACTCATGTACTGATCACTCTACCTTACACAACTTAACTAGTTTTTCACAACAACCCAGCATGCAATCACTACAAAAGTCACGTGATGAGGCCATGACATGCATACCTTCTGATCTATCAATTATTTCTGATTGGGGTAGAGAAAATCTTGTTACTTTCAATGATTCAAAGACCCAATTTATCTTATCTACTCATCACAATCTTCCACAAGACTATCAATTACTCTTCAAAAATGCACAAATTTACCCTTCATCCTTTCTTAATATTCTTGGTGTATCTTTTTCATTAAACCTTTCTTAGACAGATCATATTCCCACTTTTGCTAAAACAGCTTCTGAGAAGTTAGGTGTGCTCAACTGTCTCTATGGGTTCTTCACCCTTGCACAGTTTCTTGCTCTGTATAGGGGCACAGTGCGCCTATGTATCGAATATTGTTCGCATTTGTCGGGAAGTTCCAGCCATCCTGCACTTCTCGAAATAGTAGTCAAAAGCATTTAACTCACTTCCTCTTACTAGTTCCCTACAATCTTTTTCTACACACCACAGAGATGAATCTCTTTCACTCTTCTATTGCCATTACAACAATCAGTGTTCTTCATATCTCTCTCAGTGCATACCCCTTTCCTTGTGGTGAGTGCGAGGCACACGCCTTTCAACACAGTCCCACTCCTATTCTGTCCAGCTCTCCACCTCAAGAATTAGCAAATTTTCTCAGTCTTTCTTCTACTTAACATATGAACCCTGGAACTCTCTCCCTCAATCAGTCATTCATTCATCATGACTTAGACTGCTTTATACTTCAAGTGTCCAGGCATTTTGACCCCAATGTCCTTTGAATTTTGTTCTGTGTTACTTTTTGGCTTTGGGGGAGACACTCGTTACAGGCAGCGTGCCTTTTGTCTCCTTCATATGCATAGAACAAATTAAAGGAAAGCTGATATCAAATTAAAGGAAAGCTGATATCAAATTAAAGGAAAGCTGATATCAAATTAAAGGAAAGCTGATATCAAATTAAAGGAAAGCTGATATCAAATTAAAGGAAAGCTGATATCAAATTAAAGGAAAGCTGATATCAAATTAAAGGAAAGCTGATATCAAATTAAAGGAAAGCTGATATCATATTAAAGGAAAGCTGATATCAAATTAAAGGAAAGCTGATATCATATTAAAGGAAAGCTGATATCATATTAAAGGAAAGCTGATATCATATTACTTTTCTACGGAAACTTAATGAAATAGTTAATCTATTCTGCCACTATGTTTAACATTTAGAGCTAATTAAGTTGTTGGCAACTTTTACAGGCATTTTAATCATGTTCAATAGCAGCAAACAATTAGTAACTTGAAATATAAATAACCAACAAGTATTCTATAAAGATGAACTGCTAACGCTTGTACAACATATTATATGGAACGTATAATATACAGTACATGACTGAAATAATTATAAGGTCAATTATAAGGAACATAAATCTCGGGTGTGTAATCTTGACTGTTAAGGTAAGTTACTTCTGTTGAATGGTCTGAGTGTTATATACATACATATTTTGGGTTGGGTTGTGATGTCATAGAATCTAAGGTATAAACATATCCCACAATATTACAAGGGGATATTATATTGGTAACCCATATTAATTGAAGAGTAATAAACTAGCATTCAAAATACTTGAAAAATTCTGGTCTACTTGATAATATTAATATTCATTATTTATAGGTAGAGATGACGGTCATATCATACTCAAGCAATGGTGATAGTGATGATAAACAAATGGTATTATAAATATAATGACATATATTGCATTTTAGTAGGAACTGTAGAAATGCTTATCATGCATTACAATATTGTTATGCGTGTTATTGTATTTAATCATAAACATTGGTTTCATAGGTATATGTACTTACATCTATTGTATTTAATCATAAACATTGGTTTCATAGGTATATGTACTTACATCTATTGTATTTAATCATAAACATTGGTTTCATAGGTATATGTACTTACATCTATTGTATTTAATCATAAACATTGGTTTCATAGGTATATGTACTTACATCTATTGTATTTAATCATAAACATTGGTTTCATAGGTATATGTACTTACATCTATTTTCATATGTAAAACAAATAACAAGGTAGCATTCTCCTAAAATGTTTGTGTGAGCTGTTATGGTTATTTTGTAATCAAACTTTCACATATTTGAGGATAAGATCTATGAACAGCAACATGTATTCGACACTCATACATTCTCCCCACATAAACATCATGCTAAAACACAGGTTAGCATGCTCCTCAGTCACACTCGCGAAAGTGTGCTAAAAATTACAATTTCTGAAGTGGCTCCCTCACCGGAATCTGTGGACATAAACTGTTGGTGAGTGGGCCCCAAGGTGGCATTAGGCTCATTTCCGCCGCCATCACTAACCACCAGAATATTACAAATATCCTGGTGAAGTGTAGGTCATCAGGGCAGCCAGTTAACAGACCTCACAGCCAATTGGTGATAATATATAACACATTCATTATGGAAACACTAGTAAAACTAGGAGGTTCTAATGTATATACTGTATATATACTGTATATACTGTATATATACTGTATATACTGTATATATACTGTATATATACTGTATATACTGTATATATGTATATTTTTTTTCTTCTATATTCCAACTACTCCCTCTCGGGCATAGGCTGATAGCCTTTACACTCTACCGCTGAACACGGTGAGGCCCGTGAGGTCTTGTTCCAGTCTAGGGAGTGAGACATGTGAAGCACCCTGGCTCGAAGCAATCCCATCTCTGAAGCCGCCTTGCCTCCGTGCTTCACAGTCTCATCCCCCACACTCGGACCCTCACTCTCAGAACGCCACCTATTGAGCAATTAACTCACTAGGCATTGCCCCCCCTGTAGCATATTTTTGAATATGGGAATATTCATACAATGCTATTTAATCAGGGAACAATGAGGGTATTTTTTTGGCATTTCGGTGTGCTGTGGTAATGCACTGATACTACTAGGTACAGCACAAATTCCATCCCAATAATATCTTTCCATTGACATATTGGGATTCGAACCTGGGTCCATTGGATTACCAGTCCAGTGGCAAGACCACTCCGCCACACCTCCCCTTGTATATATATATATTGTTATCAATTTCAATAATTGAGATATATATATGTACATATATATATATCTCACTTGTTGAAATTGATAACGATAGTGACTTAGCCCCAGCTGAACTATTCAATGATCATTTCACTAACATTGGCCCAACATTATCTGAACAACTAAAGCCATCTGAAGTCTGTTTTACCTCGTTTTTACGTCCTCCTAATGAAAATGAATTTAAGTTTCAAAGGATCACTGAAGTAGAAATACACAATATTCTAAACTCAATCTATGATAGTTCAGCGGGCCATGATTAGTTGCCCATTAAAGTCATCAAACATGGTTCATTAATTTTGAGCCCACTACTCAACCACATAAATTATGTTATCTGTCTCTTAGTTCTGGTATATTCCCTGATTCGCTTAAAGTAGCTAAAGTGATTCTGATTCACAAATCTGGATCTATCCATGAAATCAATAATTACCGACCAATATCTATTTTACCCTCAATAAGGAAAGTTCTAGAGAAAATAATATATGCACAAGTGATGGAATATCTAAATATTAACAATCTATTATCATCTAATCAATTTGGCTTTCGACCCCTAAAATCAACATAAACTACCCTACAATGTTTTAGTGAATATGTGTTGGAAGCCTTTGATAGAGACGAGTTCACTGTTAGTGTGTTTCTCGACCTGTCAAAGGTGGTTGATACTGTGGATCATGATATCTTGCTAAATAAACTTGCACACTATAGCATAAGAGGAAATGGTCATAATTTATTGTGCAGCTACTTGTCAAACTGATGCCAATATGTACATGTAAATAAGGGCATTTCTAACAAACGCAAAATCATTTGTGGGGTACCACAGGGCTCTATACTTGATCCTCTTTTGTTTCTTATATATATTAACAAAATCACTAGGTCCAGTAACATTCTAAAGTACATTCTTTTTGCCGACGACTCTTCCCTATACATAAGTGATACAAATATTTTAAATTTAATTAATATCATCAATACCGAATTGAAACGTGTTACTTCATGGTTGCTCACAAATAAGCTTATCTTAAATATTAAGAACACTTATTTCATGATCCTCAATCGACATAAAAAACAAATCTAGCTAATCCCACCCTTATTATTGAGCAACTCTGTTCATGCTGAGCGTACACAAACCAAGTTTCTGGGAGTAACCATAGAAAATAATTTACATTGGCATCAACACATTAAAATCTTAAGAGACAAAATTGCTAAACAATGAGGCATTCATTAGTTAACTAGATTTTATCTAAGTAAAAAATCACTAATACTAACATATTATTAATTAATTTACTCAAATCTTATCTATTGTAACACTGTTTGGGGCGCCGCGAGCAGAGAGGCACTCAACCCGCTGGTTATTGTACAAAAACGAGTGGTGAGAATAATTGAAGGATTATGAAAAAGAACATACCAATGATGCCTTTTGAATAATAAATTACTAAAACTTCCTGACATCAATATTATGAATTGCGCTACTTTTGTATTTAAAATTATTAATGGTCTATCATCATATAATTACTATTCCTATAATATGAATAATAGATGTATGTATGTATATACTCAGGCACATACCCCATTGCTGGGGGTGGCCGACATGAGACAGAGCCCGAACAGAAACAACATTTAAAGCTCCTATACTAAGGGTCAGAGACCACTTTCGCATTCCCTCGCCCGTTCTCTGTCTCGTAGAGTAGGAAAATTGTACAAGGGGAGGAGGATTCCTAGCCTCCTGCCCCATACAGATGAGAAATACCAGATGAGAAATAACAATAACTTAAGATTGCCTTTTGTTCCCTCTTCCCAATCACAAACCCACATCAGATAACATGGAGCCAAAATATACAACAATCTCCCTAATGACATCAAACTCCTACCTACTGTATACAGCTTCAAACACCGCTTAAAATATATTTTACTTACAAGCTACACGTAGAGTGGGGCAACTTAGCATAACAATTGTGCATTTTGTGAGGAAAGCACCAAATTTGGCACACTAGTAGACTATCCTATTATGAACAGATTTGGATATTGGGCCATCTCAAATTCAGTCCCTGATGGCTGGTGCAGCAATTTTCCAAAATGGCCGCTATAGCGGTTACTATAATTTCACAAACCCTTATATAAGTGTACCAGTCAAAGGATAATACTAACACTAACATTGGTCTGAACATTTATTAAAAGCTGAATTAAGAAAAACATAACCTGTAGCCTCCACAAGTTTAAAGATAGCCGCCATTTTGCAAGATAACTGCTAATTATTTGTTGTACCGGACGACTATCTCACTCATAGAAATTGATCGAGTTGTCTGATTTAAATGATTTTAGTGTCAATTTGCCAATGTTAGACTATTCTAAAACATAATATTTAAACACTTGCATGCCACTAGAAAATCAAAGATTGTTATTTTTAAAATGGCTGCCACTTATGGCATCGAGTTATTCACATACTAGTGAACATCTATTTACTGTTTGGTATGATATCGAAATTGTTCTGAATCAATGACACAGTTTGCTCTGTTAATGTTCTCTCAATTTTGTGAGCACTCTCCCTCACACACACACAAAGCTGTGCATTCAAGTGCGGCCATTTTGCACTTGCAACGCTTCAGACTTGCACTTGCACGATACTAGCTCATAGCAGGTGTGGGCTGCTTTGGGTAGCTTCGTCCAGTGTGGCTCGTACATCTCCTCGTCATTCTTGACCCAGCCCCAGCTGGATGGAGGAGGCAGCTCTGGCGTTGGTAGCAGTGTTTGACCCCACACATGGCCTCCTTGGTAGGCCGCCCTCTTCACATGTTCCTCCAGAGCTGCCTTGGTTTGCAGGATCAGCTGCACATTGTTCTTCTTCGCGAAAAGTTTCTTTCGGGCCTTGTCAATGTCCTTACACATGCTGGTTCTGTCATAGAGCAATATGACGAACCTCTCGATGGTGTGCATGACATCGTCTGGTATGCCACTTGGTGCAGAGGATAGCTTCAGCAGTGCATCTGTAAGTTCTGGCAGAACGGTCCAGATTGTCCAGGCAGTCTTCTTACCATGTCCAGTAAGCTAGATACAGTGTCACACCCAGTCAGAGCGTGAAACATAGGGAGTGCCTGTGCCTTCTCTGGTCCTAGGCCAGCTGCTATTTCGTGGGCTGCCAGGTACCGAAAACTCTTCCCAGTGCCAAATGCCAGCCACAGTTCATCTTCTGGTTGCAGTCCCTGGGCCACTGACACAGCCAACACCACGACATCGGTGTCAACTGTCTTGATCAGTATCTTGTGGTGACCATGGTTGGCTGCGTGGGATGCATGCAACAACATTCGACTGTCAGCTTCTTCGTGGCTGCATGGGGCGAGCAAGGCCAGGTCTTGCAGCGGTGGCTTGCTCAGGACTGCTTCTCCATCAGTGATAACCAGCTGCTTGTCATCCTGGTCAAACCACTTGAAGATTGCTTCTGATAGGAACTTGAACAGCTCGGTCTTGTTGGTGTCCACTTGGAGGAAGTTCTGCCAGTTTCCAGGTATAACTGCTGCTCCGACCACGCGTCTACGCACTCCTTTTCCACGCTTTGATCTTACACTGCCTTTCAGTGAATCAGCAACGTAGCGGTCCCAGACCAGGTCCAGACGTGACACAATCTGAAGCTTTGTTAACAGGTACGGTATAAAGACATCCCGGGCATAGTCATCAAAGTTTTTGGCTACCGCAGGCTTCAGCATCTGGACAATGACTGCCCCATCAAGAACTAGGCAAGTGGTATCAGGAGCCTCTGATTGGGCATTGGAAAACTCTTCAAAGCATTTGAGGAGATCACTCTTCGTACCTAGACGGAGACATCATAGAGAGCTGGAGGACACGCTTGATTCTCATGACGAAAGAACTCTTCAAGGTTTCCATCCCTCGTCTGGCAACCAATGTAGAGCTGTGGGAAAAGTGCCACGTCGTTCCTGAGGGAGGCCAGCTGCTGTTTCCCTTTGCTCACACTTCTCGGGGTGGAAGTGCTGAACACCTTCAGCTTGTTCCGATGAATTGCATCATCAATTGGCTTGGTCCTTTCCACCAGGCATTCTCTGGTGAAAGCCTGGTACTGCTCTTGGCCAATCTTCTTCACATTCCTGACAGTCTCAACTGCAGCAAGACCTGCAATTTCCTTTGTGTCAAGGACAACCAGATCCATGCTCTCTTCTTCAAAGGGGTTGCCAAGCTCTTCTATGATGCTGACAAGGGCGCGGAGATCCTTGGCAAAAGAGGTCTGCACACTTGGTGTCTGGTCGTGATGACGTGTGTCCTCTCGCCTCCCCCAGTGTTGAAGGCCATCTTGGAACTCTTCTATGGCCCTGGCAACTTCTGGCCCGGCAATCATCCAACGCCGCAGGGCACTTGGGTTGCCAGTGAGGCCGACTGCTCCACCATCTCCTTTGATGCATGCGTTATTCTGTTCATGCGCCTGGTCGATTGGGATAGAAGAGAACACGTTCTTCGTCTTCCGTACAGTGAAGTTGCCAGCCCTAAATTCTCTGGCTACATCTAGGTGCTTCATTGGGAGTGCAACCATGTCCCTCAGGTGAACAGGGACCCACCTGGCATAGTGTGTGTGGTCTAAGGCATGGAACCATGGGACCAGTTTCGTCAGGGCATCAAGGTACATCATGAATGAAGCCTGCCGCAGAGAACGCACGTAGACCAGTACCAACATCTCTAGTTCCAGCACAGTTGCCCAGTACTGAAAGTTGGGAATGTCTTCTCCTCTCTGCTGACACCAGTCTTCGAACTCAGGCAGATCTTCTGCATCATCAAAATATGTCATACAGTGGCGTTCATACGCACAGTGTTGCAGGATGTGCAGTGCCGCTGCAGTGATTTGATGAGCTCTTCTTGTGCGGGTGACGTGGGCAGCTCGCAGGAAGGACTCGGCTGTCCCTGTCGTTGCAATCTCAGCTTGCACCAAGGCTTGTACCCAACCACTTCCTCGCAGCCAGTCGCCCAACGTCTTCAGGGCGGTCATCTCGATGTGGAGCCCACCAAACATCACTACCATCTTTTCTTCACCATACTTCTCTGGCCACTTCCACTGAATCTGCTTTGCCAAGGCAAACAGTGGCTGGTCCAAGGTGATGACAGGTGTCTGGCCAGGATTCACATGTTCTACAGCATTCTTCACCACCTCCATGGAGTGCGGATCATGGCCACTGTGTGGGCACTTTCAAGGAACAGTGGAAGCAGGGCGGTGGGGCTGATGGTTCGAGCTAACGGCGGCTGGCGACTGGCATGAAACGCTGACCACGATATGTTCTCATCTGTCCCAGTGTTGCTCTCTAGGACCCGCTTTGCGTGCTCTAGCCACAGGTATTCCTCCTCAGTCTGCTCCTTGAAGTCGTGTCTGGTCAAGGACACCACTCTAGTAGCTGGAACAGACAGGTTCTTCATGCTGGTAGTGACAGGGGGCACATCAGTATAGTAGTAGCCGACCATCTTCGAGCTAGCATCTCTAGATCCACCAACGATTACAATACTTAGGTCCGCTCCTTCGCCAGTGAAAGAGGGGTGCTGGATGAGGGAGATGGCTGTACCATGGATGGACTCTTTCGCTGTCGTTGAACTGGGATTGTGGTCGATATTGTCTATGGCTGACGTTGTGAAGACACTGCTGCGCATCTTTGAGGGGCAGACCACTTGTTCTCTGTGAAACTGGTGGCAGGCACTGTTTCCCATCTGAGCTGAGAGCTGGAGAACGCGGGCATAGGAGATGCTCATGCCCAGGTGTGACAACCTGGCTACTAACTCCCTCTTTCGTGTGTGGGCGTGCAACATTATCCCTACGTATGTGGGAACTTGGGTCTCCTGTGCAGCACTGTGCCTGGCAGTTACGGGTCCTGTGGTGCAATGTGCCCGCTTGTGCTTGATGCAGTTAAACTTCAGCAACTGGGCAATGGCAAGTGCTGCAGGGGTTGTGTCTGCCATCTGATCCTTAATGCTGGGACCCTCTAGGACCATGCTTACCAGGGCAAGCAGCAGTGATGGCACAGATTCTTCTTGGCATCCTTCAGGGAATCCGTTGAAGGGCTTAGCTTCTTCAAACATGTGGCGGCGCACGGTTTGTGCAGCACGTGCAAGATGGACCACATAATTTTTTTTTTTTTTTTTTTTTTTAAAGAGACAATGAACGGAGGAAGGAAAAACACAGATAAAACAAAAAGGTCCATGTGCCTAAAGGCATCCTCCATTCATAAAATGTTTGTAACAACTGGATTTAAACATTTGTAGATTGTAAGTTTGTGGAAAGCAATTCGAGGGAAGTGAATTCCAAAGAGTAGTAGCTCTGGGGATAAATGAATTCTGATAAGCAGAAGTTCTGCATTGTGGAGGAGAAAGTGTAAATTCATGGGCACTCTCAGCTGCCCTAGTTCTACGGGGAAAGATGTGGAGAGGCGGCACAATTGAAGCAAGTTCCTCGGAACAATTGCTGTGAAAATATCTGTAGAATAATGCAAGGGATGCAACGTTTCTTCGTATGGATAATGTAGGAAGGTCCTGTGTGATTGCAGGGTTATTGATTAATCTAATAGTTTTATTTTGAATTTTGTCCAACTGCCTCAATGCAACCACTCCACTTCCACCCCACAGAGGTGAACAGTAATCCATCTGAGAACGCACATGACTTTTATATATCACGGCCAACTGCTCGTCAGTGAAGAATTCTCGAACTCTGTACAGGAGTCCCAGTTTTTTAGAGGCATTCTTAGCAATGCTTCTAACATAATGTGTCCAGCTCAAGTTAGTAGTTAATGTTACACCGAGAATGTCAATACTAGGGGAAGTGGGAATATTTACATCATTAACAAATATATGGGAGTCAGTGAGATTCTGTCGGTTAGAAAATTGAATGTACTTGGTTTTCTGTGCATTATCACTGTCCAGCTCACAGGCTTTGATGAGAGCAGCCCCAACATCTTCTTCAAATACCAGCAGGACGTCTCTCCCCTTTGTGTGTGCGCGCATGTCAGGGAACTGGGTAAGGAGTCTCCACTTCAGTCGTGTGGAATGGAGCCTTGTGTCGAGCTTAACCCCTAGCTGTTCCATTCTGGACTGATAGAGCTGTACGAGAGTACCTAACTTGAACACCGGTGCTGTCTCCTCATCTAGCCTAGTTTCTTCTATGTAGAGGACCAGTTCGGCGAAGACAATACCTGATACTTCTCGCTCCTTGTCTTTGTACTTGGGTCCCTCAGACTGGGCCTTTCTAACACGGTTGTGCAGCACTGATAAGCACTTCTTATGGTACTTGGCGTCCTTCGCGATCATGTCCCCGGCACTGAGTCGGCCGAGCAATTCTGTGTCTTCAAGGAAGGCTGCCCAGTCTCGAACTTTACTGTCCATTTGAAATGTTGCAACTTCGTGAAGACCATCGGTTCCTGCAGGTTGTCTGCAGAAGAAACACTGGGCTTCTTGGGCCTTCTCTGTACTGGATGATCTTGAATGAAATCTGGTGCGTTTGCACGCATCTGGTACGTCATGGATCTCTCCTTCTGTCATGAGTGTTCGCTTTTCTGCTCTTTGCAATTTTGTATTGTTATAGTTGAGCTTGCATGTTTGATGGTACAAAGCATTGTTTGCAACCATGACCGCTTCAATGCCATACCCTTCATTGAGTCTTTCCAACTGAAGTGTTCCTGGAAGTTGCCCAAGCTCCCTGAATCTGATCAAATTGGCTGTACCCATTCCCAGAGTCTTTTCGCTTGGACTGTGAAGGACATTTCAGAGACTCTGCTTTGTCCTCTTGGCAAATGATACTCAGCTTCCAGTTAGTTTGAGTTGGGTGCGTTGATGATGATGTTGATGGGACAGGACTCTCAAGGCCAACCAATTGGAAGCTCTTGGACATGGTCAAGTTGTTCAATGTTACACTAGGCTATATCTTCTGTTCACCAGCAACCACCACCATCAGGATCTGGAAATTTAGAGAGTAGGATAAATTTGTTATGAATTAAACCGGTTTTCTCCTAGCCCATAGTCATAAATACCATTGCCACTTCTACTACCAGGTGCCAAACCAATAGGTCTATATATGTTTATCATTGGTTTTCATTCGGAATCTGTGTCTTAATAAGACTAATTAGTCCCCTTTAACTTTTTTCTCAACCAAATCAAATTGTCACTTTCTTTGACCATTATTGGACCTTGCTTAGTAAATATACTTTCACTGTCAACCTGCATTTCTCTCCAGTAAAGCAGATATGTATCATAACAGTAACAGCTGGCGGCCATTTTAAAAATTTGCTGCCACAGCCATCAGGAGCTGAATTTGAGATGGCCCAATATCCAAATCTGTTCATAATATGATAGTCTACTAGTGTGCTAAATCTGTTCATAATATGATAGTCTACTAGTGTGCTAAATCTGTTCATAATATGATAGTCTACTAGTGTGCTAAATCTGTTCATAATATGATAGTCTACTAGTGTGCTAAATCTGTTCATAATATGATAGTCTACTAGTGTGCTAAATCTGTTCATAATATGATAGTCTACTAGTGTGCTAAATCTGTTCATAATATGATAGTCTACTAGTGTGCTAAATTTGGTGCTTTCCTCACAAAATGCACAATTGTTATGCTATATTTACCTTAGCTGCCGGACTGCATATTTTATATTACCTTCACAATAATTCCCAAAACATAATAACACAGAGACTCGTACGGTATGGATGTAGAGGAGAAGTAATATCCATGAGAGAGAATCTGGATGACGTAGGACTCGTAGCTCCTCCTTCGATTGGACACCAAAGGGAACTGCCTCTCTCACACACAGCTAGAGACGGTCACTTCTAGCTCTTCTAACACACCTCTGGGTCGCCACACTCGTTGAACTTGTTATAGGGAAAATGGCTAGCCCTATTCGGAAGTAACTCCGACACCGGTAGATACCCACTAAAAGCTAAGCTAGTGGAAGGTATTGCCTCGTGTTTGCCTATCGATCATATATTTCGGTCAGGCTATATTCAGATGATAATTTGCGTCTAATTTAATTAATTTCGGAATAGTAGGGACATGGGGATTTCGATCTTTTAATTATTGTGAAGTTAATAATTGCCTTAAAAATATAATTAACATAGGAATACATGGATATAGTTATGCTTTATTAACATAGGAATACATGGATATAGTTATGCTTTATTAACATAGGAATACATGGATATAGTTATGCTTTATTAACATAGGAATACATGGATATAGTTATGCTTTATTAACATAGGAATACATGGATATAGTTATGCTTTATTAACATAGGAATACATGGATATAGTTATGCTTTATTAACATAGGAATACATGGATATAGTTATGCTTTATTAACATAGGAATACATGGATATAGTTATGCTTTATTAACATAGGAATACATGGATATAGTTATGCTTTATTTCTTAAGATTACACTCATATTTTAGAAAGCTTGCATGGGTGCAGGATAAATGCTTTGCATGTATTTGTCTTTTCCCAGATTTTCAACGTTGCATGCAAGGCTTTCGTTGCTCTCTATTTATCAGCTATTGTTGATATAGGTGATTTTCTGCACTGTAGAGGTGGTTCTTTTGGTCACATCTGTTGAAATATGACATTGGATGTTGATGAGGTATTAGCATAAACTCTTCCTCATTATGATTAGGCTAACCATGAGCGACCTTGATCAATTCAAGAAAATTAAAACTGTCTTACAACATTATCATTTTCAACACTATCCTGGTATCGTTATTGGCTGACTGATAATTAACAATTTTATTAACGATCAAAATAGTTCCAAGCAGGAACAAGGTTTGTATGCCATACATTCCATATCAAATATGCAGTATATACTAATATGTCGACTAAAGAGTAAGAAGTGACCTTGTACTACAGGGTTTATAAATCTAATTAACACAATCTGGTCCGACGTCTTTTGGGTTGTTAGGATAGTTTGTTTAATTATCATTGAATATATTTTAGTGCAAAACCATTGTCTGGTCTCTATAAGATATGTATAGGATACCAATTGCTGACATAACCTCGGCCTTGTTGCAAGGATACTGTGTTTTTGTGGCTACAGAGTTTGAAAAAGAAGGTTTCCTCCTGTCTGGCATTGGGGGTGGCCTTGTAGTTTGGTCTCTTCAAGTGAGGGAAGGGGTAGTAAGAGGTGACGGACAGGCACCACCTCATCCCTGTTATCTGGGGTAGGAGTAGTAAGGGGGAATGGGCAGGCGGTAGGAGTAGGGGATAACCCCTAGCCAGGGACTTGGTGTATCTGTGAGTATAGCATGAATACATGACCCCTACCAATTGCTACCCTACTAATAATAATAATAATAATCTTCTGGTCACTTATATAGCGCCCGTCTCTCCTCCTTCGAGGATTCGCAAGCGCTTGGCTTTCTTTAGTCTACCAGAGACCATTACCCATCCCCCTTGCTCATGGGGAGATGGTAACCGCCGGCTGTATCCCAGAAAAACTTTTCAATCTGAGCGGGGATTGAACGCGAGACCTTCAAGGTGGGAATCAGGCACGCTATCAACTGAGCCAGCCGGACGGCTGGCTACAAATAGAATATGAATATCACAATGGCAGGTATTTGTTACTATCAACAGTGAATAGGTAAAATATAATAAAGTAGAAAATTGCAAAATATGAAAAAGCAACAACAGACACAAATAAAGAGTACCCTTTTAACAAGAACAATTAAAATTATAAACACATTTATAATAACAATAACAGTAGACAAACAATCTATAAAAACAGACAAACAGAGGTTATACGGGAACTTCAAGTTAAAAATGCTTGATCAAAATTATTGACATAAAATTAAAGAATACAGTCACACTAATTAACCTTAAAAAGATAAAATGTATGTAGGGTAGCAATTGCTGGTAACATTGCTATTGTATTGACCAAATTGTCCATGAATATTCTAAAGGGGAGGGTCAAAGGTCAGAATACAATTTCTAGTATTAAATATTTCATATATTAACACATGGAAACTCATCAATTGTCACAGGTATACCTTATTGGTCAATGCAAACACAAGTCAAAATAGAAACAATATTATATTCGAAGGTCAAGGTCAAAGAACATGATCCTAGAATGGGGTTAATATTTTAAAAGTGTACATTTTTTCACAAAATACACCATATTCAAAATACTAGTTAGTGTTGATATTAATAATATTCTCCCCAAATTTAATGTAGATATTTCAAAGGTAAAAGACCAAGGTAAAAGGTAAAATAAAATGGTCAAAATATTATTGTATTTCTATACTAAAGTTTCACCACATTCATAACCCTAGTTGCTGCTTGTACGGGTATTATATTGACCAGATTTTAGATCAATTTTATAAAGGGTAAGGTCAAAGGTCAATTTCAATGGGTGTGGTCAATACTTCATAATTTTAGGTTTGTTCCTAAATTTCACCTTATTCAAGATACTTGTTGCTGTAGACATTGGCATTATGCCCACTATTTTGTATGTGCATATTCCAAAGACCAAGATCTAAGAAAATCGTCAATATAATACCAGTAGGCCTATATCATATTTTGTATGTTTCTACACAAACTTTACCATATCCACTACACAAGTTGTTGCTTATATCTGTAGTAAGCTGCACACACACACACACACACACACATATATATATATATATATATATATATATATATATATATATATATACCGGTATATATATATATATATATATTTTTTTTTTTTATTTTTTTTTATAAACAGTATGTCAGTCTACTTTACCTACTTCGGGGGCTTGAGGCTAAGAAATGTATATATGTATATGTATATAAATATATATATATATATATATATATATATATATATATATATATATATACAGTATATACTGTATATACATTTCTTAGCCTCACGCCCCCGAAGTAGGTAAAGTAGACAGACAGAAACGGCTATGGTTGGGTAGAGGATGCTTAACCTCACTCCAGACAGGACCAGCCCTCATCCAAGAGGCCTTGAAAAACTTGATGAACCCCAGAAGCAGAAAATACAAATCTAAATAATCTTTCCGTATTGACCTCCAAAATGGTGGTGGTACATTTAGAGTTCTTATGCTCCCAGCTGGACTCCAACCACCGACAGTCAGTTTATCACGCCGTGGTGCATTGATACTTGTCTTTAACACCTTACGAGCGGCCTATGCGGTTTATTTATGTGTACCGCCCAGTGGGGTGTTTTTAGCCAAAATAGGGCTGTTTACGTGATCATTTTCATGCCTAAATAAGACCCAGAACGTAAAACAAGTACCTATCCCTGAAAGGGCATAAACAGAGCTTTCGAATGACACCATAACGATCCTTGTATGATGGATAGTTTTCTTGCAATAACCGTGCAACGCGAGTGCAAAAAGCAGGTAATTCGGTACTTTCGGTACATAATTGAGTATGTAGCGAGTGAGAGAGGGAGGAGGGAGCTGAGATTTGTGTCAGTAGGTTCGCCGCGGTGGTCTGGAGCAGTCATACGCTTGCTAGTCTCCTGCCACCACTTGTCTCTCTCTCTCAGCCACATTACGTGCTGAAATTGCCACTCGACCTATGTCGAGCGCCGCCACATAGTCCAGCTTTATTTAACTCGACTTAAGTGGTGAGCCGCTTTTTAAGGGTTAATGTCGGTGGTTCGAGCCCATCTGGGTCTATAAGAAGTCTAAGTTTACCAACACCATTCTGGAGGTCTATACAGAAAGATTAGTTTAAATTTGTAGGGCTCCCCCAGCTATGGGGTGTTGTGCCTGAGTATATACATACATACTGTCACATACAATCAACGTGCCAGGTTTTGTTTAACCCTCCTGGCCCGGGCAGGCTCTCCTAATGACGGAGCTCGTATCCGGGCGATCTGGTCGAATATCAACAAAGTAAACTAAGGCTAATCTCGCTTAATATATTACCTACATTAATCAAACATATATAGAAATGAGTGCCTTACCTTCCTGCATAGAATGGCGTTGAGTAGAGCTCTCTAGCTCAACTGGTTCCGGAGTGATGGTGATGGAAGTGGAGGTAACTTTTGCCGCATATTTACCTCGGCGCGTCCGAACACTCAACCGCGGCCCCGGCTACGACGCCCAGTTGCACTCGTCGCTCCACCCGCAATTATGCCGGGAAGCGATTTGATAGTGTTATTGGTTATTCTGTCATTTATTATAGTTATTATGTTATTTTCACTCAATAAAGTTATTTATATGAACTTATTTGTGTCTCTGTCACTTATTACTTCGTTTTATTATTATTATTATGATTATTAGTGTCACTTTCACTGGACTTTGATAATTGGTAGTGTCATTTCCTCTTTTATGTATTGTTAGGTACGCTAATAATATATATAGTGTCACTGTCACTTATTCATATTGTTATGAAGGCACTTATTATTACTGGTGTGTGTTTCTTTCACTTATACTTAGTTTTATTATTATTATACTGTCACTTTGACTGGCCTAGGCTTATTGAGTGTCATTTGCACTTATTTATTGTTAGAAATATATATTTTAGTGTCACTTTCACTTGTTCATATTGTTATTGAAGGCACTTATTATTACTTATGTGTCCTTTTCACTTATACTTAGTTATATTATTATTCTTAGCCTACATTCGAGTGTCACTTTCACTGTTGTCACTTCCACTTCAAAAGTTTGTTAGAGTGTGGAAGTCGTTGAAGCAGGTGCCAGCACACAGTCCAACTTGACACTCGAGGCATTCCCAAGTGGTTTTTGTGGGTTTGCGGGGTCTGCGAGTTGTGTGGCTGCACACATGGCACCTCTTCTGACTCCTAGCATTACTACCTGGTGCTTTGAAAGGAAGGGCGCTGAGCTGGTGCTTCCTGAAGAATTCAGCACACCCCGTTCTGTCAAGCTGCCTGGTCCTTGTATTGGCCTGCCTGGTGTACCCGCATGTTTAGCCAGGAGCTCAAGTAGCACCTGCTTGTGGAACTTCCGCATGGACTTGTACTTCTTGGCTCCTGGAGTCCTCAGACGGTAGATGTTGTAGGCATTGAGGATCGACATATCTACCGTACGCAGGATAAACTTCTTGTACCACCTCCAAGATGTACGCAGGCAGTCGATGAAGCCCATCTGCATGTCGGACTTGTCAACGAGGCGCATGTTGATGTTATAATCCAGGACAGCAGCTGGTTTTTTGACGGGGTTCTTGGTTGTTCGGTCCACCTTCCCTGTGGCGACCATCTGGGCCTTGTGGCATGTGGTGAGGAGGTTGACCTTGCGCTGGTCATGCCAGTGGATGGAGAGGATGGGGCCACTCTTCTTGTGGAAGATGTCTGCCTTCTTCGTCTTGGTTGGGTAGCCTGGCATGCCCTTCCTTTTGCCCTTGACTGTGCCGACAGTTCCGGTCTTGCGGTCATGGAGGTACTTGGTCAGGAGAGGCGACGTGTAATAATTATCTGTGTAGAGGATGTGGTTATTATTGAAGTGCCTCTCCATCATCTTCTTCACTACAGCACCACCTAAACCAATGAGAGGGTCAGTCACAACTTCTCCAGCCTTGCCGCTGTAGACTATAAAGTCTAGCACATACCCCGTCAAGCAGTCGCAGAGGACGAAGAGCTTGATGCCGAAGCGGTGTCTCTTGGACGGGATATACTGTCGGAAGTGCAGCCTACCACGGAACAGGACCAGAGACTCGTCGAGGCACATCTTCTGGAAAGGAATCAGGTATGTGGTGAACCGATGACGTATCATGTCATACAGCTTCCTGATCTTCCATAATGAGTCGGGAAGGTGGACTGCCATGTTGTTTGTCAGGTGGAGATAGGAGAGGATGTCGAAGTACCTGTCCCTGGACATGTATTTGCCAAATGATGGAGTCGTTATGATGTCGCCAGTGATCCAGTAGTCAGCCAGAACGTGCTTCCTTATATGAGTCATCAGCATTGTGAGTGCCAAGAACACATATAGTTCTGCCACAGTGAGAGCTCTCCATGCCACCATCTTGGCACTGGTCTTCCTCCCAAGAAAGTTGGCACAGATAGCATGGTGGTGATTTGTCTCTTTGACGAGGTATTCCATGACTTCATTGTCATAGAAGCCACAGAAAAGTTCACTGGGGGTAGCATCTGGGCCACAGGGAAATGTTGGTGACACCCCAAAACCCATCTGTACCTCGTCAAAGGCAGGACAATCTGGCTCAAAATCAGCTCCATCTGTCCACACAAACAGGTCGGATGCTGATGCTCGAGGTCGTGCTGCAGCAGGCACACGCCCTGGACGCCCTGGCACACGCCCTTGGCCACGCGGACGCCCAGGCGGACGCCCTGCACGCCCACGCCCAGGGGCAGCGGCGTCGGCAGGCTGACCACGTCCACGACCTCGCCCTCTCCCTCGATTTGTCGGCACATCCTCTTCCTCTTCCTGTTCCTGTTCCTCTTCCTCTTCCTCTTCCTCCTCAGGCGACGTCAGGTCATCTGGGGCAATGTTGGGGTCGTCAGCATCCTCTTCAGGAGACAATTCTGGTGAAGAAGTGACCGGGCGTCGGCGGTGTGGGGCGCGGGAGGCTGTGGGAGCTTCAAGAATGGGAGCCGAGGCCTCGGGAGTTGGGCTCCTTTTGCGGCGAGCCGAGGGCTTTTCAGCAGCAAATAATGCTCTGCGGTGTGTTGAGGCCTGTGGCACATCACCAATACCACTTGAAGAGGCCCTTTGGTCATCCTGAACGAGAGATGAAGGCGAGGGCTGTGGGTGACGTACGCGGCGTCCCGTGTCAAGGCGTCGGGACAATGGAATGCGGGTGGTTGCTAGGCCAGGGTCGGCGTCATTATCGCTATCTTCAGCTTCCCTATGCTTTTCTGCGGCTGCCCTGCGTGCTTTTTTAGCTGCACTTTTGATCAATGATTGTTTGTAGAAATATTTGCCCACTTTCAAGGGCGTACGGGCAGGCAAAGGGGATGGTCCTGGGGTAGGGCTAGGGCTAGGCTGACCTAGCAAAGATGGCGAGGGGGTAGGCCTAGGTTCTAGCACACTGGGAAGCTCAATGGTACCTTCCTGAAACACTTCCACATCAGGATCATTACTACTGTCTCCCCACTCAAATAAATCGACATTATCGTCGTCTCCAAAGCCCACGAAATCGTCTTCACTTTCACTTATAAATTGTACCTTGTCCACCAAGCTTTCGCCACTGCTCTCTTCATCACTTTCAAAAAGTTGTCGCTGTATAGCGCTATCATTCAACAAACGCTTAACTTTCTTTTGTTGAGCTCTCTTCTCGGTTGCAACAGGCGTTGAAGTTGCGAGTGGGGTAGCACTGGGGCCCGCGGGAGGTTGCAACGAATCGGACACGTCGGAAAACATTTTTTCAGTATTACTCGCTATGGCGGCCACGTACGAACTGATAACACTTGTAGTTGAGGCTTGGTGGCGCTGCGGTCGCTCCTACCATGCCAAAATTGGCCGCGCAAATTTTGAAGCACGCTTTCAAGCACAAGGATTTTAAAATGACACCCGGGTTCCGGCCCTTTTGTTTTGGTGTCATTTTAAAATGAAACCCGGGCTGGAAGGGTAAAAACATAATGGATACAAAAATAGGATGTTGTTTTCCTAGTCGATCATACTTGGATGTTGAATAATGCAATGGGGTGTGAGGCTGTGGTTGTTTTAGCCTTGGTGAGTCTGGTCTCTGCGGCTGTGGTTGTTGTAACCTTGGTGAGCCTGGCCCCTGAGTCTGTGGTTGGTGTAGCCTTGGTGAGCCTGGTCCCTGAGGCTGTGGTTGGTGTAGCCTTGGTGAGCCTGGCCTCTGAGTCTATGGTTGGTGTAGCCTTGGTGAGCCTGGTCTCTGAGGCTGTGGTTGGTGTAGCCTTAGTGAGCCTGGTCCCTGAGGCTGTGGTTGGTGTAGCCTTGGTGAGCCTGGTCCCTGAGGCTGTGGTTGGTGTAGCCTTGGTGAGCCTGGTCCCTGAGGCTGTGGTTGGTGTAGCCTTGGTGAGCCTGGTCCCTGAGGCTGTGGTTGGTGTAGCCTTGGTGAGCCTGGTCCCTGAGGCTGTGGTTGGTGTAGCCTTGGTGAGCCTGGTCCCTAAGGCTGTGGTTGGTGTAGCCTTGGTGAGCCTGGACCCTGAGGCTGTGGTTGGTGTAGCCTTGGTGAGCCTGGTCCCTGAGGCTGTGGTTGGTGTAGCTTGGTGAGCCTGGTCCCTGAGGCTGTGGTTGGTGTAGCCTTGGTGAGGCTGTGGTTGGTGTAGCCTTGGTGAGCCTGGTCTCTGAGGCTGTGGTTGGTGTAGCCTTGGTGAGCCTGGCCCCTGAGTCTGTAGTTGGTGTAGCCTTGGTGAGCCTAGTCCCTGAGGCTGTGGTTGGTGTAGCCTTAGGGAGCCTGGTCTCTGAGGCTGTGGTTGGTGTAGCCTTGGTGAGCCTGGACCCTGAGACTGTGGTTGGTGTAGCCTTAGTGAGCCTGGTCCCTGAGGCTGTGGTTGGTGTAGCCTTGGTGAGCCTGGTCCCTGAGGCTGTGGTTGGTGTAGCCTTGGTGAGCCTGGTCTCTGAGGCTGTGGTTGGTGTAGCCTTAGTGAGCCTGGTCTGTGAGGCTGTGGTTGGTGTAGCTTTGGTGAGCCTGGTCCCTGAGGCTGTGGTTGGTGTAGCCTTGGTGAGCCTGGTCTCTGAGGCTGTGGTTGGTGTAGCCTTGGTGAGCCTGGTCCCTGAGGCTGTGGTTGGTGTAGCCTTGGTGAGCCTGGTCCCTAAGGCTGTGGTTGGTGTAGCCTTGGTGAGCCTGGTCCCTGAGGCTGTGGTTGGTGTAGCCTTGGTGAGCCTGAACCCTGAGGCTGTGGTTGGTGTAGCCTTGGTGAGCCTGGCCTCTGAGGCTGTGGTTGGTGTAGCCTTGGTGAGCCTGGTCTCTGAGGCTGTGGTTGGTGTAGCCTTGGTGAGCCTGGTCCCTGAGGCTGTGGTTGGTGTAGCCTTGGTGAGCCTGGTCCCTAAGGCTGTGGTTGGTGTAGCCTTGGTGAGCCTGGTCCCTGAGGCTGTGGTTGGTGTAGCCTTGGTGAGCCTGAACCCTGAGGCTGTGGTTGGTGTAGCCTTGGTGAGCCTGGCCTCTGAGGCTGTGGTTGGTGTAGCCTTGGTGAGCCTGGCCTCTGAGGCTGTTGTTAGTGTAGCCTTGGTGAGCCTGGTCCCTAAGGCTGTGGTTGGTGTAGCCTTGGTGAGCCTGGTCTCTGAGGCTGTGGTTGGTGTAGCCTTGGTGAGCCTGGTCCCTGAGGCTGTGGTTGGTGTAGCCTTGGTGGCCAGGTGGTGCATCACCAGCTTTATTTGTCCACCGTATGGCCAGGGTGTTTGTGTGGCCAGGTGGTTCATCACCAGCTTTATTTGTCCACTGTGTAGCCAGGTGGTGCATCACCAGCTATATTTGTCCACTGTGTGGCCAGGTGGTGCATCATCAGCTTTATTTGTCCACTATGTGGCCAGGTGGTGCATAACCAGCTTTATTTGTCCACTGTATGGCCAGGGTGTTGTGTCATTAACTTTATTGTATCACTGTCCAGTATTTAGAGGCGGAGCCACAGTTTATTTTTTGTTTTAGTAGTTTGTTGTTACACATAATTATTTGTGGCAGTGGGAGGTGTTAAATATATCTTGCTAGTAGCTTTAAATATATAATTTTGTTTTACTTATATATACCAGAGATGATGCACTTATAGAGATGCCATATCAGTCAAGATAATGCGGTGTAAACACTGTTACTTTTGTCCTGTCATCTATCACATCGGACCATCATTGAGTGTCAGTGTCTCAGGGTGGGAAATGGTAACGTCACACTACAGGGAAACAGTCCCACCATCATGTTTATGTGTTTTAGGTTTGTATGTTGGATTTTACAAGGTGCTGTCATTTATGAAGCACAATGGACAACAATGTATAATGGGTTTAAAAAATATATGATGTTTGATATAGTAACAGATAGTTTATTACGGAAGGTAGGAGATATCATGGGTATATCAAGTATAGTAAAGTCATTCTCCCAGTATACGACAGTGGGTTGACGCCCTTCACAGGACATAACCCTTTTGTTATCACCCACATCTCCACCATCACCTGGAATTATCTTTCATCTCTGGATAGATTACTGCCTCTAAAGGTGACTCAGGAAGGATAAGTTGTACTTTGCTCTCCACTCCTGTTATGGTTACTCGTTGTTTCTCTTAGTGTTGTTGAATTCGGAAAGTAATATAAAATCATATTCATAATCTCTTGTTTGTGTAATAAACCTTCATACAATATATAAACAAAACAAAATATATATATATATATACAAAAAATTACCTCTGACTATACAGCCTATTATTATATGACCATTTAAACTCTTGAAATATTAACGCAAAGGCCAGAGAGGGCAGAAAGTACACCCTTAGAAGAGATTATTATCTTAGGTATAAGTAAGGTGGATTTTGCGTCTATGCACGCAACAATCTTGCTTTCTTCCGTGTTCCCAACTTAGATTCTACTGAATTCTCAACTCTGGCTAAAGCTTTCTTGTCACTCTCAAACTAAATATTTCTGCGCTGTCTATCTCTCCCCTAATTCTACTGACTATCCAAAATTCTTTGAATGTCTAACTTCTAAAGTGGAACGCATTCTATCCATCTCTTCTTTCGCAGAAATCTCCATCTTAGGAGATTCCAATGTTCACCCCCACCAATGGCTCTCCTCTGTTTCCACTTACCAACCTGGTGAACAAGCCTACATCTTTTAGATCTTAAACGACCTAGAGCAGTTAGTCCAGCAACCCACCCGTATCCCAGTCGCTTCGGAGATCGGCCCAACATTCTTGATTTATTTCTAACCTCTAACCCTTCTGCTTATACTGTAAATCTCTTCTCTCCTTTGGGCTCCTCCGACCACAAAACCATATCTGTCACCTGTCCTATCTCTCCAGTACAGCCACCCGATCCTCCCAATCGGCGGCGCTTGTGGCACTTTGGCACTGTCGACTTGGAGGCTCTTCGGCAGTACTTCTTTGATTTCCCATGGAATGACTTTTACTTCCATGGCTGGGGACCCTCAGAGAGTGCTGAACGCATTACCGAGGTAATCCTCTCGGGCATTGAAGCATACATTCCATTTTCTTTCTCCCAGTCTAATGCAAAAAAATCTTGGTTCACTCACGCCTGTTCTACTGCTGTCCGCAACAAGGAGGAAGCATTCAAACAGTACCGACACCTTAAAACTCAAGAATCTAATTGTTCTTATGTTTCTGCCCGGAATCAAGCCAAATCTGTTCTTCGACTTGCCAAACACTCTTTCATCAATATTAAACGCACTGAACTATCCAACTATAGCACTTCCCAAGCTTTCTGGCATCTAGCCAAAAACCTTTCCAACAGTTTTTCATCCTCGTCTTTCCCTCCCCTTTTCTACTCTGATGGCACAACCATCACTTCTTCCTCTGACAAAGCTGAACTCTTCGCTCAAACTTTTGCTAGAAACTCTACCTTGGATGATTCTGGTGCTATTCCTCTCTCTCCACCCCCCTCTCTCCTACTTATGCCTAATATCCTAATCTCTTCTAAAGATATATTTTCTACCCTCTCTGGGCTTAATAACTAGAAGGCATACGGGCCGGACGGTGTTCCTCCTGTTTTACTAAAAACTGTGTTTCCGTGCTGACTCCCTGCCTAGACAAACTCTTTTATCTCTGTCTTTCCTCTAACGTCTTCCCTTCTTGCAGGAAGTTTGCTCTCATTCAACCTGTCCCAAAGAAGGGTGACCGCTCTCAACCCTCCAACTATCGTCCAATTGCTGTTATCTCTTGTATCTCTATTAAGTTTTGAAACTATTCTTGCTTCCAAATTTCTTAAGCATTTCTCTTCTCATAATCTACTCTCAGATCGCCAGTATGGCTTCCTTATAGGTCGCTCTGCTGGTGATCTCTCATGTCTTACTAACTCTTGGTCATCCTCCTTTCGGGACTTCGGTGAGACCTTTTCTATTGCACTAGACATATCGAAGGCCTTCGACAGAGTCTGCCACAAATCTTTAATTTCTAAACTACCCTCCTTCGGTTTCTATCCCTCCACCTGTGCTTTTGTCTCTAATTTCCTTTCCGGCTGTTCCATAGATGTGGTTGTGGACGGCCATCGCTCACTTCCTCATCCTATCAACTCCGGTGTTCCTCAGGCTCTGTCCTATCTCCCATTCTCTTTTAAATTTTCATAAATGATCTTCTCAACTGTACCTCCAGTCCCATCCATTCATACGCAGACGACTTTACCTTACACTACACAATTAGTTTTCCTGAACACCCTAGCCAGCAATCCCTCAAAGACAAACGTAATGAAGCCATGCAACACTTATCCGCTGATCTAACTACTATTTCCAATTGGGGCAGAGAAAACCTTGTTGCCTTTAATGCTTCCAAAACCCAATTTCTTTATATTACTACAAGTTCAGAACTCCTAGCGGTCTATCCCTTACACTTCAACAATACAAAAATCAATCCTTCATCTTCTCTCAATATTATTGGTGTCCATTTTTCTTCTGCTCTCACTTGGAAAGACCATATAACCAGTCTTGCTAACGCAGCCTCCCAGAAGGTGGGTGTGCTCAACCGCCTCAAGGGGCTCTTCACCCCTGCACAGCTTTTTGCTCTGTACAGGGGCACAGTGCGTCCTTGTATTGAGTATTGTTCATATGTGCAGGGAGGATCCTCTCACACCGCACTCCTAGACAAAGTAGGTAGGAAGGCCTTTCGTATCATTAACTCCCGCCCACTCACCATCTCCCTGCAATCTCTCTACGCCACAATGTTGCATCACTCTCGCTATTCTATCGCTACTATAATAATCTATGCTCCTCAGAGCTTTCCCAGTGTATACCACCTCCTCTACGTAGGGTATGTAGTACCTGTCTTGCAACACAATCCCACCCTACTCTGTGCAACTCTCCAACTCAAGAATGAAATGTTATTCTCAGTGTTTCTTCTATTCAACTGCTGAGCTCTGGAACTCTCTCCCAGAATCAGTCTTTCCCTCTTCCTATGATTTAAATGGCTTCAAATTCCGTGTTTCCAGGCATTCTGGCTCGAACTTCCCTTGATTTTGGCCCTGTCACTCTTTCAACTCTGGGGGAGGCACTCCATGCAGGCTATTCTGCCTTTTGTCTTCCTCACTCACATAGAAAACAAAAACAAAAGTGCGAGGGGGGTGGAGAAAGAGGAGTAGCGCCGGAACCATCCAAAGAGGCCTTTTAGCAAAAGTTTGAGCGAAGAGTTCAGCTTTGTCAGAGGAAAAGGTGACGGTGGTACCATCAGAGTAAATAAGAGGAGGGAAAGACGTGGAAGTGAAATTGTTGGAGAGGTTTTTGGCTAGGTGCCAAAAAGATTGTGAAGAGCTAGATTTGGAAAGTTCAAAGCATTTGTTATTGATGAAAGAGTTCTTGGTGAGTCGAAAGACAGCTCTTGTCTGGAGCTACTTGGAGTGGACCGAGTTGCAGCCTGGGAACTTATACGGAGAGACCCCTGGGAATGGAGTCAGGGGGTGATTGCAGCTACGGCCCACTGCGGCATAAGTCCCAGTGAGTGAGAGTGTATATATTATGTTTTACAAATCTCTTTTCAAATATAGTACATTATGATTTTAGATTTTGCATAACTACTCATTTTCTTCATTTTCTTCAAACTCAAGCTACTTTCTCTTGCTCTCTCTCTCTCTCTTTCTCTCTAACTGAGAATATTCCATTAATTTTAAATGCAAGACTCAAATCAAGGTTTACCAGCATGCTCAATGCTATTGTTTGATTTTCGTGAGCTTTTGCATGAGTATATGTACACTACGTGAACACATTGTAAATAAACCAGTTATCTTAATAACAAGTAGGATTAAGTATAATTTTTTTTACTGGATATATATGATTTGTATTTATCACTGTTCCTGATAATAAGGAACAAAAAATATGTCAATAAATTACACAAGATCGTGTTTCTTTTGAGAAAGTACTGTATATTTTATGAAAGTATTAATTTCATTACATTTTTATATACTGTATCTTGAAATAATATTATTGGTCAAAGTTTTCAAGAAGATAAACAATACCATGTGCAATTAAACAATATTCTTGGTTAGAGAGATATAATAATATATTAACATATGGAGCTGGTGAACAAGTTTTGTTACCTAGGAGATACCATCTCTGCCGGTGGTGTGGCCGAGGTTGCCACTGTTGCTAGAACTAGATGTGGCTGGGGGAAGTTCAGAGAACTGCTGCCAATCCTGACCATGAAAAGAATGCCTCTCCCCCTGAAGGGAAAGGTGTATGCCTCATGTGTTAGAAGTGCAATGAGGTGTGCCTCAGAAACATGGGCCGTTAAGGGGAGGTTTCTAGTTTGTTTCCTACTCCTCCAGCAATCTTAAAATTTCACCCCCTTGACCCCCTTTCAAGATAAATTTGTACATTTTTTGGTAGAAAACTGTCCCGGCCGAGTCATTAGGTGTCCCGGCCGACACCTAAATGGCACGAAAGGTCTTAAAATTGACAGAATGGGGCGGAAATTCTTAAAAATCACCAAACTAATGGGGCAAACGTCTTAAAATCTCAAAAGCAATGGAGCTAGACATGAGGGAGAAAGGGGTCAAGAAAAAAGTCCCTCAAGTGGAAATCTCCCCTTAAAGTAGAGGATGTCAACAGAATGGAACATAATGAGATGAGAATGGTGAGATGGATGTGTGGGGCCAGGCTACAGGATAGAATACAAAATGATGAGCTGAGGAGACGTTTAAGTATAAAGAGTATTAGCGAGGTGATGTGTACAAGTAGACTGGGATGGTATGGACATGTGGAGAGAATGGATGAACAAAATTGGGTGAACAAATGCAGGTCTGTGATTGTGGAGGGAGCTGCACCAAGGGGTGGACCGAGGAAGACCTGAGATCGGACTATACGTGCTGATCTCAAATCCAAGAACTTGACAAGTGAAGCAGCCCTTAACAGGGTTGCCTGGAACGCCACCATTAGGACAAGAGACTGAAACTGCACGTATGTGTGGAACACTCAGTCTTAAAATTGTATGTATGTTTTATGTATGATGCTGAAGATATTGTCCTGTAGTGTGTTGTGAATATGAAGATATTATGTCTTTACTCTCTCACTCCTGCACCATCCTACCATTTATCCATTCTTCCCTCCATCTATTCACACATCCATTCAACCACTCACCCCTCCATTTCTTCTATCCATTCATTCATCTTTTCTAGCAGCCATCCAGCCCCCAGATTTGATCGCTGTCCATGTTAGCTTTACTGTGTCTATCCTCATTACCAGACTGACAACCTCCCACCAACCCCCGTCACTCACTGAGAGAGAGAGAGAGAGAGAGAGAGAGAGAGAGAGAGAGAGAGAGAGAGAGAGAGAGAGAGAGAGAGAGAGAGAGAGAGAGAGAGAGAGAGAGAGAGAGTTGTTGCCTTAAGCATTCCATCTGCTCTATAATAGATTTATCACAACATACTTGTAAAAAATCTACCTACCTATTTGTATCTGTTTAAGTTTTAAGTTCACTAACCAGAAGTTGTAGTTGTTGTAGTGACATTTGTCAACAACACAAGATGTTACAACTTAGTTCACCTTGATGGACACACCACCGGCTGGACAAGGCGGACAGTTAAATGCAGTATTTCCATTCAGTTGTCGAGATGTTTATCTAGATGCAGGCTGAACAAGTTTAAATGGTTGTGAATCTATTTTATAAGTCATTAATTATTATTCCAGCGAGCAAGACAAATGCGCTCTATTGATAGAATAAAAGTTTAAGGTTGTAAATAAATATAATTATGAAATACTGTGTGCATGTATGTTTGTGAACTTTCTTTTGTCCATCAATCACAAAATCAGTTTGTACCAATCAGAATAATTCGTTGGCCTGTAAATTACCGATCAACCTTACAATCCTTGGCATTTTGTAACAAACAATATGTATTTATTTTTAAGCATTTCTTTTTGGCTCCTAATATACCAATCAATCAATGGTGGCCTACACCATGATGGCATCTAGCTGTGCTGACTCTCCAACTCCAGTCCTGGGGCGTCTGTCCGTGAACTGGTCGCAGACTGCAATTTAGTCAATCCTAAGTAGTTCTTGATACAATTGCTGACTGTCCTCATCCATGAGTCTGTGCTCTTCCCTGAAGGCTCCTCCACCAAAACCACTCCATGAGCAGGGTCAACTTCATGGAGGCAAGCCATGTACCCATATAACCGAAGCTGGGGCTCACAAATTATGCACCCAATATATTTTGAACCAGTTTCAGAAACTAGGCGTTGGTTTGATATGTGGTCAAGTCAGTGGTAGCTCATAAGCCTGTTGACACATTAAATACCAAGGAGTTGATGTATCACCCCAAATCACTGTTGAGTGTGTGTATCTCACAACAACAAAACAGGGAGCACCAGTGATTTGTTCCTTTTGTATAGGAATCCATTTTACCATATACTCTTGCTAAGAGAATCCATAGTCCCATATGCTAGTCTCAGGCGACAAACAACATCGTGACTTGACTCACTACTGGATGGGATATATACAAGACATTAAGTTCTCAACACATACTTGTACAAACTGCACTGCCTCAGCCAATAAGCCATAAAATACTTGAACATTAGCCTTAATCCAAGAGAAACTTAGACCCAGGAACTCAGACTCCTCATGTAGTGCCACAACAACAAGTGTGCGAATCTCTAAACACTCAGCTTATTATTACAGCATCGTCCACAAAGTCAAGTCAATTAAATTAAAATCGCTGACCGATGTTTCGCACTAACTATGGCTGACTGACTGGCCTGATAACCAAGCAATACAAGTGTTGAAAAGTGAGGCTGCAAGCACACACCCCTATCTCAGTAATGAATTCAAAGGAAATAAGGGGGAGGCTTGTCCACCAAACTTTACTACACTCTGTGTTGTAAAAATTCCATCAGTTGTTGATTTTCTTGGTGTGAAACCAGATTGCCCAGGTTTCTGACCTTTTTGCAACTGATATCGAATTTGTAAAAGTAAAACATAAGCATACAACTTGTCTAGGACATTGAACATTATATATTCAATTAGATGTTCAGCATTACTGAATGCAAAAACTCGGTACAGAATGGTAGTTTTCCTTGTCCTGTGTTTAGGAAAGGGGTTGGGTGCAATTATATCCAGTGTTGCACATGCCAAGAGGTGTAATGGGTTGAGGGACCGCTTGTTGCAGGCCGTTAACTATGAATGTACCATATGTAGGGGTGTCTTGGCAGTATCGGATCCACCTGCTTGCATTGAGTTCAGGGATGTGCACCTGGAATGTGCCAATAAGTTCTGTTACTTGGGCGAAATGATTGTTGCCGTTACTGACCATGACTATGACTAAAAGGGAGGTTATATAGTACTTGTGTTAGAAGTATGATGGTGTGTGCTAGAAAAGTCTGGTCAATCAAGATGGAAGATATAAATAAGATGAAAACGAAATGTAATGAGGAAGGGGAGATGGATACGTGGGCCTCCTATGAAAGACAGAACTCCCAATGTAGAACTCAGAGGGTACTTAGGCATTAAGAGTATTAGTGAGGAAATGCGTAGGAGCAGGATTAGATGGTATGAACATGTGGATAGTATGGAGGAGAATAATTGGGTAAAAAAAGCAAATCTATGAACGTGGAGGGAGTCTCAAGGAGAGGAAGACCAAGAAAGTCATGGGACCAGGTAGTATAAACTGATCTCGCAGCCAAAGGACGGGCTAAGAGGAACGCCGGTATAAAGTGCATAAAAAAGCTGATCTACTCACACGTAGATCCTAGTCTTTAATGTACAGTATGTATGTATGTATGTATGTATACTGTATATGTATGTACTTCATAAATCAGGTACTGAGGATGTTAATTAGTACGTTATTGAAACATTTTATAAAACAAAAATTGTCCAGTCGGATAAATACTATGCCCCCACTATGTTTCCTAAAATATTTAAGCAATCTGTTGTTATATTGGCTGATTTATTTGACAATCAGTAACATAGTCACATTATTCTTGAATTTGTTTATATATATATATATATACTGTATATATATGTATATATTGAGATGACGGGGTTGCTGAAGCCAAATGCAAAAGCCAGTTGCAGAATTGCCAGCCTGCAACTGGATCAACAAGAGAAACCAGCAGCATGGAAGCAAAGAAAGGACAGGAAAATACAGGAGCCACCCCTGCCGCCCAGAGATTATCATGTTCTATGGGACCAAACAACAATCACGAGCATGGGAAATTCTAACAGCCAACCACAGCCTTGGTTTCAAACCACCTCAGCCAACCACAGTACAGCATCCCCTCCATACCCGGATCTGCAATATGATGAAGGCATGTTTATGCAAGTTAAACACCAGCGACCGTAAGCTTACAGGTACAAATGGACCTGAGCAGGAGCACCAGTTATGACGGACCTGGAGATGTTATAACCTCAAGAAAAGAATCACAAATAGGCAAGCAATACCCAAGTTTGTCTAGGAGTCTGGAGAATGATGTAATCCTTACAAGTAGGATTTCTCCAGGAATAAGTTAAATAAATGCCATGTAAGCCGTAAATGTACTACCTAATATATAAGTAAACCTATAAATATTACCCAGCTATGTCTACGATAAGTATTAAACCTCACAACTCAATCACAACGAATTCACAATACCCCTATTGCCGCGAGTTCATGTAAAAGAGAGTCAAGAATTAAGTCAGATATCACCTCAAAGATTTAGTTGAAAAGTATGCAAAACTCCACTGCAGTACTGTACTCAGCCTTGAAAAGGGACAGGACAGCTAAGCACAGAAGAAGCTTGTACCCACCTGCCCCCTGCCGGCGAGAGTGCTAGACCTGTGGTGCCCTTTGAAGTCTGGAACCTGAAGTCCTGCTCGAGTGACGCCTTACCCCCCTGAAGTGCTGCTCCACGAACCTACGATCTACGTTGGCCAGACTTGCTCTCTCTCTACCCTCCAACATTACCCTACGTGTCTCTGTATATCTTATGTTGTGTTTATTGTTGTCGAGGTATAGGTTAAAATATCTGAATTGTGTAAGCGTGTGATTATATCCAGATCTGTGCCCAAGATCCTGATTTTGCGTATGTATTAATCCTTCTGAAACTTATATTAACTCTTATCCCGATCTGTGTTCAAGATCCAATGTTCATCTTGTTTAAATATCCTCTAGATTCTAGAACGTCCTACGCATACGTTATATATAATCGTGTTAATTGATTCACCTCGCCACGCACTCACAGATTTTCCTAATATATGTATTCTGTTATGTATGTTACAAGTTGAGGTCGAAGTGTATTTCGTGTTTTAATTCCCCTTCTTAATTCATAACTTATTACCTAAAACCTACGCTCATTTTCATAATTAAGTTATATCCGTATCCTCGTTGTGAAGTTTGATTATTCACTAAGTATATTTACTTTCCGAGCCCCCCATTTTACGATCGATTACTTAATCGCTTTTTTAATTATTTTATGAACTAGTATTACCGTTCATTTGATTACTGATGTAGAAAATTCTGATTCTTCTTGTCTAGGAATTCTAGCGTTGCATACAGTCTGTTATCTAATATATCATCATCTCGAATACACCGCTTATTAAGGTGAATTCTTATTAAGACTCTGTTAACTCGTTCAGACATCTTGTTAATACCCTTTTGAGTATTTCCGCAGTACAACTTCGTCTTGTGCGTCACTTTTATTATAATTAATATTGTGTTAATTATTATTTACGCTACTACCATTATAAGCGTTTCTAGGACATCTGTTAACTAATCTCAGTTTGGTTAACTAGACTTTGTCTTCAAATACAATTAATAGATATTCCTCTATAGTTGATTCATAATTGTATTAATAATCTTACATCTGAATTCCTCGACCGAGTTCGTAATTATTGCATACGTTCGATTGAAGTGAATATCAAATTCAAATCATAAGATACATAAATTGAGTTACGTACATAGTAAATTGTGAAAATAATTAAATATTACATTGCCCCTAGTTTCATCGTAATATCTCTGAGATTAAGTTCGTATTTGCACAAACTAGAATTGTATTTTCCAACCCCGCAGTAAGAACATACGACCTGACACGCTAGCTGATTAAAGGTCGCACTACTTGAGAGCGTTTACCTGGCTCAAGCGCGCGCGCCCCACTCGTACATCTCGCTCACACTGCCTGTGTATTTATTTGTCTTCTCAATTCACTCATCTTCTCTGTATCGAGATTGTACGATTATCTTTATAGTTGTTTTATTCACGAAAGACACTTGACCCGCATCATTATTATAATTAAGGGTTGATACTATTGGTCACGTGTTTATTTAATTGCACATTTCCTGCTTTGTTTATCACCACCACTGAAGTATAATTGATCTCACTTTGATTTATTCTACTTATATGTATTTGCTTCGTTGCCTTATAATTCTCATAATTATTAAGGTAATGCTACGCCCTGAATAACAGACACATATTCGGGAATTGAACATTGAAATTATTATGCTACGATATCCTAAAAATAAAGCCAATAAGTAAAGATACCATTCCTATGCCTTTGAATAAACTTGTGTATATAATTCACATGTGTGTTGTTACTGAGTTCTGTAGTACCTAATTGAATACCTATTGATGATATTAAGAACGTGTTCGGGAAATCCCTGTTGGGATTATTTACGGTCTATAAGTCCAGATCTGGATTTTAGCAAAGACTATATCACGAGCTTTAACTATTATAGCCCGACAAAACACACACATATATATATATATATATATATATATATATAAAAATACATTTATAAATACTGTATATATATATATATATATATATATATATATATATATATATATATATATATATATATATATATATATATATATATATCCTGTCCAACTTAATAACACTTAGATATATAAAAAATATTCAGTAAATGAATAAACAATTGCAAAATCATGCACCCAATCAATGTATTTAGTGCTAGTCAATTATGTAGTCACGAATGGTTTATAAATGCTATTCGGTTTATCAATAAATGTTTCAATTGGTAATTCAACCAAACAGTCAGAATATCAATCAATTTAAGATCGTCAGTCGGTCAGTAATAAAGTTCCAGTTGCCTCCAAGGTATTCATTTATTGAAGCTCAAAAATACGTGGAGGCGGTGAGTGGTAATTGTTGTGATTTACATACTGGTCCATCTATAGTGGTTCTGTGGCAGCCTGGCAGGGATGAAAGGTGGCGGCCATAAACATGAAAGAGGTGTGTGTGTGTGTGTGTGTGTGTGTGTGTGTGTTGGGGGTGGCAGTTGAGCGCACAAAACTTCTACTTCCTTGTATTCATAACAAAGGGGGAAATAATAGACACCTAGCTTAATTAATAAAGTGTGCTATAATACTGTATGTATAGACGAATAATAGACACCTAGCTTAATTAATAAAGTGTGCTATAATACTGTATGTATAGACGAATAATAGACACCTAGCTTAATTAATAAAGTGTGCTATAATACTGTATGTATAGACGAATAATAGACACCTAGCTTAATTAATAAAGTGTGCTATAATACTGTATGTATAGACGAATAATAGACACCTAGCTTAATTAATAAAGTGTGCTATAATACTGTATGTATAGACGAATAATAGACACCTAGCTTAATTAATAAAGTGTGCTATAATACTGTATGTATAGACGAATAATAGACACCTAGCTTAATTAATAAAGTGTGCTATAATACTGTATGTATAGACGAATAATAGACACCTAGCTTAATTAATAAAGTGTGCTATAATACTGTATGTATAGACGAATAATAGACACCTAGCTTAATTAATAAAGTGTGCTATAATACTGTATGTATAGACGAATAATAGACACCTAGCTTAATTAATAAAGTGTGCTATAATACTGTATGTATAGACGAATAATAGACACCTAGCTTAATTAATAAAGTGTGCTCTAATACTGTATGTATAGACGAATAATAGACACCTAGCTTAATTAATAAAGTGTGCTATAATACTGTATGTATAGACGAATAATAGACACCTAGCTTAATTAATAAAGTGTGCTATAATACTGTATGTATAGACGAATAATAGACACCTAGCTTAATTAATAAAGTGTGCTATAATACTGTATGTATAGACGAATAATAGACACCTAGCTTAATTAATAAAGTGTGCTATAATACTGTATGTATAGACGAATAATAGACACCTAGCTTAATTAATAAAGTGTGCTATAATACTGTATGTATAGACGAATAATAGACACCTAGCTTAATTAATAAAGTGTGCTATAATACTGTATGTATAGACGAATAATAGACACCTAGCTTAATTAATAAAGTGTGCTATAATACTGTATGTATAGACGAATAATAGACACCTAGCTTAATTAATAAAGTGTGCTATAATACTGTATGTATAGACGAATAATAGACACCTAGCTTAATTAATAAAGTGTGCTATAATACTGTATGTATAGACGAATAATAGACACCTAGCTTAATTAATAAAGTGTGCTATAATACTGTATGTATAGACGAATAATAGACACCTAGCTTAATTAATAAGTGTGCTATAATACTGTATGTATAGACGAATAATAGACACCTAGCTTAATTAATAAAGTGTGCTATAATACTGTATGTATAGACGAATAATAGACACCTAGCTTAATTAATAAAGTGTGCTATAATACTGTATGTATAGACGAATAATAGAATTAAGAAAATGGATATTATGATTATTGAGGGTGTGATTCTCTTTATCGTACTTTCTCCATGGTCTTCACACAATTGTTCTGTATCTCTGCTTTCATACATATTGATGTCTATATGTAGCTTGCGTGATTATGTATTACACATTATGATTGACTGGCATTGTGTTTAAGTTTGTGGGGATGTTTGGTCTATGGTGTCGCGGAGCCATGGCCTAATTAAATTCAACACATTTTGGCAACTGGTCAATGTCGATAAAAGTATCTCTGCATCTCTACTGTGTTCAATGTAACTGGACCAAGATTGTCATATCCATATATTGATTGCTGGACAAAGACTTCATATTTGTAATGGGAGATATGAACAGTCATATGAACAAACAATTGATATGAAGCCGAAAAATAGTACTTCCTTATAGTAAATAAATATATAAAAGGCATTATGCTGGCTTCAAGGGGATGGAATAAATATATAAAAGGCATTATGCTGGCTTCAAGGGGATGGAATTTCTCACCTGGTTCTGATGAAAAGAGAATAACTAATCTTCATAATCTTATTCCTCCACTTCAACACTAATAATCCGTGCAGTTATCTGCCACTTTCAGCGTGTTATCAGTTAAACTAGAGTTTCAGCAACAAATGTTTGTCTACAACACAGTTCTCATCAGTGCAAAGTGATGCTGCACTTATGTCAATCTTGTCTTAAGGGGGTAATGCTTGGTTTTTGGTCTATATATATACAGTATATATATACTGTATATACTGTATATATTAATTTATTTTTGAGTTTCCTTGCTAGACCTCCATCAAACTTAGAAAACCACCCCCTAGACCCTCTTTCAAGATTAATTTTTAAAATTTTTGGTTGAAAAATGTCCGGGCCTTCTAAAATTAGAGGCTCGCTATCGCTCGCCAGGAAACACTCGACACCAAAAGGGCACGAAAGGTCTTAACATTGACCAAAAAAATGAGGCGAAAGGTTTCAAAATCGCCAAACTAACGGAATGAACGTCTTAAAACCTCAAAACAATGTGCTAAACATGAGGGAGAAGGGGTCCAGAAAAGCGAGTACTACCCCCTTAACAAACCAGTAATACAGTAGGTGGTAATAAAGCTAAAAGTATGGCCACAATTGCCTCACCACAGCCTCCAACCGTAAACCAGATGCCATTCTCCACACCCCACCTTTCATACAGCCCCTTCCTCTTTACCATAATTACCCTAAAATGGGCCGAATTAAGAACAGTGGTTTAAACCACGGCTTTCGGGGCAGGTTTAAACCCGGGATTGAGATTACTCGATCCTGGATCGAACACAAAGGTTTATCCGTATTCAGAACACGGGATTAGGATCGAGATCGAGTAATCCACGACTTAAAACTCTGTTTAAGTCGAAGGTTTGCAACAGCCAAAAACAGTGCCGTACGGAATCCAGTTAGCCAATAAGCACATAAATGAGCCATTTTATCTGGTGGCCACGGGATTGGGCCCATACCGGGTTGAGCCCACGTAATTGGGCCCATACGGGATTGGACTCCCAGGATTATTCCCAGACGGGACTGGGCCCGGACGGGATTGGGCCCAGTGCCTACGGAATTTGGCCCATACAGAATTGGGCCCAGATGGGACTGAGCCCAGACGGGATTGAGCCCATACGGAATTGGGCCCAGACTGGATTGGGCTCAGACGGGATTGGGCCCAGACGGAATTGGGCCCAGACGGGATTGAGCCCAGTCGGGCCCCGTGGAGATAATGTGGTAGTGGTGGGTAAAGGGGTAGTGGTGGATAAAGTGGTAGTGGTAGATAAAGTGGTAGTGGTGGATACAGTTGTAGTAGTAGATAAAGTGGTAGTGGTGGATAAAGTTGTAGTAGTAAATAAAGTGGTACGGTAGTGTTAGATAAAGTAGTAATAGTGGATAAAGTGGTAGGGGTGGATAAAGTGGTAGTGGTGGCTAAATTGACAGTGGTAGTGGTGGATAAAGTGGTAGTAGTGGATGAAGTGGTAGGGGTGGATAAAGTGGTAGTGATGGATAAAGTGGTAGTTGTGGATACAGTGGTAGTAGTGGATAATGTGGTAGTTTTGGATAAAGTGGTAGTGGTGGATAAAGTGGTAGCTGTGGATAAAATGACAGTGGTGGGTAAAGTGGTAGTGGTGGATAAGTTGGTAGTGGTAGATAAAGTGGTAGTGGTGGATACAGTGGTAGTGATAGATAAAGTGGTAGTGGTTGATAAAGTGGTAGTGGTGGATAAAATGGTAGTAGTGATTACAGTGGTAGTGGTGGATAAAGTGGTAGCTATGGATAAAGTGATAGATATGGATAAATGTCGGGAACAGAGTTAGTCGACATGGATGAATCTTCTAATGAATACAGAATGTAAATAAAGGCTAGAATAAGATATATACCCACTAACGAATAAGGAATTAAGAGAGAACACTGATAATGGTACAGAAGATAAGGATCCGAGAGTCTCATTATCTATATCAGCCAATGTATACAATAGCCAGAACCAACCTGTGTATATCTGTGAGTAATCATTGCTCAGCTCTTGTTTACATAATGAATTTATGATTTATAGTATATATATTAGAAGTTAATATATGTATCAATAGATTAAGTGATAGACTAATCACTCAGTTTTAAAGTGTAATTCAGGTATCTACTGTGGAAGTAGATCAAGTAGCACTATATGTTAAATAAACACTACCATGTTGGTAAACACTGGAAATCTAATCCTTTATTACAAGTCCTAAGAGATTACTTCCAAGTCCAGAGTTTAATTACACAGAGTTATATATATAATTTAAACACGTGAGTGTAAACGTGGAAGCTATTCACACGTGAGTGTGGACGTGGACATATTCACTTGAACCCTATATAAGCTCAAGATTAAAACTAAAAAAGTTAGTACCAGTACCAGCCAGTAGACACCAACAACTTCAGTCTTACGAAGTCATCATGGACTCCAAAAGAGAGAGTCCCAGAAAGACACCACATTTAATCCTAGTGAGTACAACTCAAATAATAAATATTAGAAGTGCTAGTTGTGGTTGGAACTTCTAGGAAACATTTATTATTTATCATACAAACTACATTAAATTAAACCAAGTATATAATATCATTCAATACGTGTTATAAAAATCCAAGTTGTCTTAGTAAATTATGCAGTCATTTACAACTCTGTGAAACTCTGTGAAACTATTATCTGAAGTGTAATAATATTTAAAATATATACTGTATAAATAAAAAGCTATAAAAAAAGTGCAAATAAACAAAATTCATAACTTTGTTTTTATAACCGAAATATATTCTTATAAATATATAACGATACTCCAACTATAGTAAAACTATCATAATTCTTATATATCAATAAATATAGCAATTATAACGAGAGCTAGAGTAAACATAGAGACGTAAAGATACGATAGATATGTGTATCTATCTACATCGTGTGGAGTATGGTTATCACCCTATAACTATAACATAGTAAGAGATCCTTCATAATCACAGGAGCATAACAAAATGTATTTCTATTGTTATTCCCTTATAGCCTCTTGGATATTGATAATAAAGTAATTAGCATTGAAGCTACCACTGAGACTTACATAATAAAGTAATAAATAGATAAGGGTTAATAAGAAATACGTTAATGGTAACAGCGATAAACACGATATTCATTCCCCCTGTACGTTAATGGTAACAGCGATGAACACGATATTCATTCCCCCTGTACGTTAATGGTAACAGCGATAAACACGATATTCATTCCCCCTGTACGTTAATGGTAACCGCGATAAACACGATATTCATTCCCCCTGTACGTTAATGGCAACCGCGATAAACACGATATTCATTCCCCATGTACGTTAATGGTACCAGCGATGAACACGATATTCATTCCCCCTGTACGTTAATGGTAACAGCGATAAACACGATATTCATTCCCCCTGTACGTTAATGGTAACAGCGATAAACACGATATTCATTTCCCATGTACGTTAATGGTAACAGTGATAAACACAATATTCATTCCCCCTGTACGTTTATGGTAACAGCGATAAACACGATATTCATTCCCCCTGTACGTTAGTGGTAACAGCGATAAACACGATATTCATTCCCCATGTACGTTAATGGTAACAGCGATAAACACGATATTCATTCCCCCTGTACGTTAATGGTAACAGCGATAAACACGATATTCATTCCCCCTGTACGTTAATGGTAACAGCGATAAACACGATATTCATTCCCCATGTACGTTAATGGTAACAGCGATAAACACGATATTCATTCCCCATGTACGTTAATGGTAACAGCGATAAACACGATATTCATTCCCCCTGTACGTTAATGGTAACAGCGATAAACACGATATTCATTCCCCATGTACGTTAATGGTAACAGTGATAAACACGATATTCATTCCCCCTGTACGTTAATGGTAACAGCGATAAACACGATATTCATTCCCCCTGTACGTTAATGGTAACAGCGATAAACACGATATTCATTCCCCCTGTACGTTAATGGTAACAGCGATAAACGATAAACACGATATTCATTCCCCCTGTACGTTAATGGTAACAGTGATAAACACGATATTCATTCCCCCTGTACGTTAATGGTAACAGCGATAAACACGATATTCATTCCCCCTGTACGATAATGGTAACAGCGATAAACACGATATTCTTTCCCCCTGTACGTTAATGGTAACAGCGATAAACGATAAACACGATATTCATTCCCCCTGTACGTTAATGGTAACAGCTATATACACGATATTAATTCCCCATGTACGTTAATGGTAACAGCGATAAACGATAAACACGATATTCATTCCCCCTGTACGATAAAGATAATAGCGATAAAGCGGAAACACGGACAGAGTGATACTAGCAACAGTCGACGATGGTCGCAGCGGTAACTGATTTTTTTATTTGTTTTGCCCTGGCAACTATATTTGTTTTTATTCGCCCTGTCGACAATACTGACAGCATTAATCGACAATAGTGACAATGGTGAACACACGTGAATCTTAAACTACTTTTATTTTTACCGACTCGCCAAAAGTAGCGAGCGGTTAACCGCAGTGATTTTTGAGTTTCCCTGTAGTAACTAACGCAGGCGGTGTGCGTATAACTGTTTATTTTCTTGCATATCGACGTAATACCAGCGGATTTTTGTTTATATTACCAAACATACCAAGTGAATTTGTTTTATATTACTAAAAACTATGGTGGGTCCAACTTTGGGGAAACAGATTTTTTGGGGAAAAACTGGAAAACTAAGATCTTTTGTGAAATGATTAATGGCATCTGACTTTGCAAGTCTTTCAGTATCTGATTCTTCTCTTAGTGGTGATAATACTGATACCGAGGGAAGTTTGTTCACTTCGGATTTAACTTCTAATAGTGATACTAGTGACGGTGAAGACGAAGCCATGACGGACCATGTTATTGCTCAATTAGCAGAGACCATAACTGCTGGTCTCTCGCTAGCAAATAAAAATAATTTTGCCAAACTCACGAACGTTTCATATTTTTGTGGCGGTCCCGTGAGCCATTCTGATAAGCCAGAGGTTAAGTGTAATCCTTCTGCAAGAAACTGGATAAAGGATCTAGATTCCAAAACACCTGTCCCATTAGAATGGAGTATTCAGGGTAAGCTGGAAGTTGCAAGACTTTACAGCTTAGGTCCTGCTAAGACTATTGTTCAAACACTCCTTGATGATTTAGGCACTGTTCCTGAAGGTAAAACGGAATGGGATGTGTTCAGGGACAATTTTTTTACTTTCTTTCCCCCTGACCGTACCTTAGATAGAGTCATGGGTGACCTGATGAAGGCAACAAAAACTGCCGACGAAACGTATCTAACTTTCTTTTCTCGTTTGAATAAGTTTTCAGCAGAATTACAGAAATTAAATTCTGATGCACGGACGGTAAACTCATTAGTGGTGGCGAGTTTCCTCAATAACGCCCCCACTGCTTTCGTCATTCATATTAAGGAATCAGATAGGGAGGATTCACAGAAGATCTGGAGTAAGTTTTTAAGGTTTCAGGAGCGAGATCCGAAATTATCAGCAGCAAAGAAAGAAGGAACTGGTCTGGGAGTTAAACGTTCGGTGTTAACCATAGGTAGAGCCGAGGGTGGTCTACACACTGACGTCCGTAAGCAAACCCAACACAGACAGTATAACACACCCAGTAATGATAAGCAGGCTGTTAAAATACTTTGTAACAGGTGTGGGAAGATTGGGCATAAAGCGAATCTTTGCCGCATGCCTACGCACAAAATAGCTGGTTTTAGTAGAGGTCTGAGGAAAGGTGCTGATGTCAAATGTTGCCGTTGCAAAGGCGTGGCCCATTTTACAAAAACAAATTCTACACCATGGGAGACTATTGGTCAAAGGAATGGAGGAATAGCTAGTGCTAGACCTTATAAGCAGTATACAAGACAATCCTATGCTACATCCGTGGGGTATCAATCTGACCCCCTGGAATTGCCATATCGCCCGCAGGTTATGAATAGCCCGCACTATGGTGGTTACAGTCAGGGCCCCCCTCAGTCACAGTACTATGCCCCCTACCAACCCCCACCACACTTGTCGCGCGGTCCTAGGAATGTGCCGGCGCGCTCGGAGTCAGGATATGTAAACACTCCTTCGCATGCACATCTTTCGGGAGAAATGGAAACAAAAAAAATCCCAATGTAGCTCTGCAAGTTCTTAGCTCATCTCCGGACGTAGTTTCTAAATTAAGTGCAATTCAAACTAACGTAAATGACGAGGAGATGGTAGCTATGATTGATACAGGAGCGACTACTAGTTTAATATCTGAAGCAAAATTGAAGGAAATATCACATTCAACTGATTTGGTAATGGATACAGCAAAGCGTTTGTATGATGTAAATGGACAGCCCCTTTCTGCAATAGGGTCTGTTAACTTGAGGGTATCTATTGGAGGTTTGGTCATACTTCAGGACTTTACGGTAGTAAAGAACATGTCTATTCCTACAACCATCCTCCTAGGTACTGATGTCCTCTATAGTAATAAAATTTCCTTAAATACAAACCCTCTATCTTTTCATATCAATGGAGTTCAGGCTAACATTTCTAATTTAAACGAGGAAGCCATACAGTCAGTACACACTCAACCAGGTAGCCATACAGTCAGTACACACTCAACCAGGTAGGACAAATAAACTGGTTAAAGTTACTGTAAGGGAGGTGACAAAACTCTGCCCTTGGGAATATGGCTCCGTACTGCTATCATGCGAAAGAGGAACAAAGAAAGGAGAAGAGGTTAATAATACAGTCTATGGAGTTTACACGCCATTTGAAGGGGTGACACAGGCATCTGCGTTTTTTCAAGGTATCATTGCATTATCTGAGGGTACATTTGCAATGAAATTTGCCAATTTCACTCCAGATATAATATAAATTAAGCCAGGTGATTCATAGGATATGTAGAAGTTTGTGAAAAGGTAGTCTTAGATATCTCGGACGAGATATCTCCTACACAGGGAGATAATATCTGTACTTTGACGCCTAACGAACGAAATGATGGCTTAGTAAAACACGTGGAGGAACATTTTGCACATTTATCAGTGGAACAGAAACAAGCTTTGAAAAACATGGAAAGGGAGTTCTCTGACGTATTTTCTTTGGAAAGTGATCCCCTGACAATCAGTCCGTATTTTTTTCATAATATAGAGACAGTTTCGGATCAGGTTGTTTACAGACGTCCTTATCCTATACCTCATAAATATATTCAGGATGTCAAGGACCAGATTCAAACCTTAATGGAACAAGGAATAATACGACCATCCCGTTCTTCTTTTAATAACCCGGTAGTCCCGGTAGTGAAGAAGGAAGGAGGATTGAGATTGTGCTTGGATTTCCGTAATTTGAACAAGCTAATTAAGGATGATAGATATCCTTTACCTAACATAGACCGTATTCTAGCTCACCTTAGGAAAAGTCAGTTTTTCACTTGTCTTGACTTACGCAGGGGATATCACCAAATTCCCTTGACGGAGGAAAGTAAGCAAAAAACTGCCTTTTCAACCCCAGATGGTCACTATGAATATGATGTGTTGCCTTTTGGATTAAAGGATGCACCCTCTAGTTTTCAAAGGATCATAAATCAGGTGCTGATGGGTTTAGTGGGAAATAAGGCACACGTATATCTAGATGACATAGTTGTACCTGGGAGGACCTGGGAACAACATATAGACAACCTGACTACTGTCCTAGAGAGACTACGAGAGTCCTCTCTCAAGCTAAGGCTGGATAAATGTAGTTTTTTCGCTGAACAAGTACATTATCTAGGTCATGTCGTAGTTACCGACGGAATCAAGTCACAACCTGCAAAAATTCAGGCTATAAAGCAGCTAACTCCTCCGCAAACCATGCATGAACTACAGTTTCCTAGGAATGTGTAACTACTATAGGAAATTCATCCGACAATATTCCGAGAAAGCCGCACCTCTTACGAAATTAACAGGAGGCAGAACTAATAAGAGGAAAGATAAAACAGTCATTAAATTCACGGAAAGAGAAAATGAAGCTTTTAATGAGCTCAAACATATATTATCAGACGAACTGGTATTAGCATATCCAGATTTCACAAAGCCTTTTATTCTCACCACAGACGCGTCAGATATAGCAATAGGTGGAGTACTTCAGCAGGAAGATCAACATAATAGGCTTAGACCTTTAACCTATTTCAGCCGTAAATTAACCACTGCTGAACAGCGATATTCTACAGTTGAGAAAGAAGCATTAGCTATTTTTCTATGGATTGAAATACAATCGTAGTTTAATACTAGGATATCAGATAGTAGTAAATACGGATCATAGACCTTTAATTTGGCTTCTCACTACATCTAGTCCTAGTGGTAGAGTGGCACGATGGCAACTTCTCGTAATTAAATATGATATACAGCCAATATATTTACCTGGCAAGGATAATGTTGTAGCGGATGCACTAAGTCGCTTAAGAGTCGATACAGAAATAGAAGATAGAGTACTAGCAATTACAGGTATGAGAGTTCTGTTAAGCCACTTTCACACATTCACGATGCTGGTCCCGATGTACCCCGATTTGAATATCGGGACACAACGTGGTGCAATCCCCAACGTGTGTCGGGGTCGTCGTGGAGCGTCGGGTTACCGGCGGTGCGGGACGTGGCAAATCGGGCTTGGCCACCAAAGTTTTGGATTTTTTCAAAAATTTCGCACAATGGACTTTTGGCGTGGTATCATCGGGTACAATGTGTCGGTGGGCGGGTGCCCGACCCCGAAAGGGGTTGAAATAGGGGAGCTATCCCCCCGCCAAAGGCGGCTTTCTAGGGCCTTTCCTAGCTGATGCTGAGAGGATTGGGTTCTAGTCATGTGGTGATGGGCTGGTCTATCAGAGTGAGAACTGAGCGATCTCTGCCATACCCATAGCTTACTCTGACTGTTCCTTTAACTTATATATTTTCTAGATCTCAAGTGACGGCGTCTTTTCCGTGGATTGACCTCCCAATCTACCAAGATTGGAAGCCAAAGCGTCACATTTTTCCCTTGCCCCTCAACTTTCTCTTCATAATTGCTGAGGGGCACAGGGCCCTGGGTGGGGCTTTGGTTTCCCGGGCGTTGCCGCACCCTCCTCAGCTCCCCGCCATGGAGTGGCTTCGGTCACCCAGGCTTTATTGTGGTCGGCAGGGGGGGTTCTGTTGGGGCACTCGGTTATGGCCTTGGAATTGCTCGGGGCCTTGGGGCTGTTCGGCCAGGCAGCTTGGGGAACAACAACAACAACAACAACGTGTCGATGACGTGGGTCTGGCGTGTCTGCATCAGGTTCCATCGGCATCGACGTGGCGGCGTCGGGGTATAAATAGTTATAATATATTACAGTAAAAGTCATGTAATCCGAATGGCAGCGGACCGACAGTGCTTCGGATTAGTGGAGTATTCTGACAACACTATAAATACGCACATGATGAATAAATAAAGAGCTGATATGGTATAGGCCTATACCGTATATACCGTATATTATATTCCATAATCAACTTATATCAAACGAGTTAATAAGTTCAAATGAAAAATCAGTGTACCGGTATGATTACCGAAATACGTGTGTGTTAATTGTCGAGTGAGTGTGTGTGCGTGTGCGTGTGTGTGTGTTATTGTTCTTGTGTGGCTATATCGACCGCCACTGATACACGGTATGCAATAAATATTATTATAATTATGCTCTATGGAATTGAATTTCATTTTACCTAATACAGTAGTGTTTATAATAGTAAAAGCCAAAGGAAATACTAAGTGTTATTGATTAATTTAACACAAGGTAGTGTTTGTGTGGGTGGATGGGTTTAGATAGAGGAGATTGTTCCTGTGTTTTCGACGATTCCATCCTTACACAAGCTATGTTTATATCAATCCTTTTCCACAAGATAGGTTCATATCAATACATTTTACCTTCCACAATTAGAGAAAATATGATTCATCACGAAGTGTAGCCTACCTGTGGAGATTAAACGCACTGTTATATTATATACTATATGAGATATACCGGTACCGGTATATCGTTTTTTTATCGTTATTTGTATTTGCATAATAAATCACAAAACAAATTTCCGCTGAACATGATGGCGGTGTTTAGAATATGCTATCATCAATATTGGATTGTATAGAAATTAATCTATAACGATAGTTTTTTGTTTTATAGAATCCCAGCCGCACCAAAATATTCGCTCTCAATTGGTTTTCACCCATAATAATTTTTTTTTTTTTAATTATTTGTTTTATGAACGGCAAGAGGAAAGGTTAGTATATAAGATTTCAACAAAACAATAAATAAAAATAATAATATGTGCAATTTCACCGTAGTTGAAGGTTACTGTTCAGTCCGCCTGTACTTTCCCTCCCCATCTCAGTTGGTTTTCACCCATAATAATTGTTTGTTGTTATTTAAAAAAAAATATGAATGGCAAGAGGAAAGGTTATTATATAAGATTTCAACAAAAAAAATAATTAAAATAATAATATGTTGAATTTCACCGTAGGTAAAGGTTACTGTTCAGTCCGCCCATACTTTCCCTCCCCAATTTCACCGATAAAATATGGGACAATGAATATTCTGTAAGCAAGTGATATATTGGAATTTTCATTAGCTTTCTAATGGTACATATATGGCATATGTACGATAAAAACTTTAATTTTTCCTGAATATTTTTTGTCCGTCGCCGCTATTACCCACTGGTAAATATTTTCGCTTCACTTCATGGTCTATTTTCATATAATTTAACGTTCGATACAGTTTTTAGATATTAATTTCGTATACCGGCAATGAATACAGATTGTTATTTACGAAGAACCAGCTCTCTACGACAAAAACTTGATTTTATATAAACAATTTCATACGCCTATACCTTACAAAGAAATAATTCGACCTTATCTTACCTTAAACTTGACCGTTGAACGTAATACTTTAACTCCATATGTATTGACGATATCTGTCAGGCTGCCTGACGTTGTGGCGTCGTCCTCGTCTGGTCGGCCATGTGTCACCATCATAAGTCCATCGCCCCTCGTCGTGTTCCCCTCGTGCCACGTCGGGGTACGTCGGGGTACGGTTTTGACCGGAATTTTGACCGTTACAGCATTGACGTGGCGCCGTCGTGTTGCAACCGTGGTACCATCTGGCCCGTCGTGGCTACGACGTGTCACCGTCGAGGCTTCGTCGTCAAACTCGTACATCGTGTCACTGTCTCTGCCGATGTACCAATTTGTGTACCTCGGGGTACATCGGGACCAACATCGTGAATGTGTGAAAGTGGCTTTAGTCAACGCACAACGCCCACAATCGCGGCTATACAAAATGCAACCCATTTAAACACAAGTCATACACCTAGCCAATGGACTAAGGTACATGACAATAATACACCAAGCGATGAGACATTGGTAGACGACCACAGAATTGAGTGGAATTTGAATGATATTGCACATGAACAGAAGCTTTACCCTATATATGGCAAAGTTATTTCCCTACTACAAAGTAAACCACTGGCCAGTGTAACTACAAAGAAACGTAAATATTTAGCGTCAAATCTCAAGGCCAAACTTGAAGATCTAATTCTTCAAGACGAGACAAATCTCTTATATATTCGTCAGTTTAACAGGAACGAGAAAGGCAGCTCACATAATAGAGTTATTTGTCCGAATACACATATTTTAGCGGCCCTGTATCTAAAGCAGGCGTCACACCTAGCCGATTTGAGGCTAAGACTGTCCGCGACCTAAGGGTCGTGGACAGTCTTGGTTTACGTCGCCGCACATCATGGGCCGTCGCCAACATAACAAAGAGGTCGGGATGGGTCTTCACATACCCCCTCAAAAGTTCAACATGCAGAACTTTGAAAATCAAGTCGGCGTGGAGTGAGGTCAAAAAATGGGACGTGAAGGGGACGGGAGGCTGATGGCGTGTGACGGCGCTTGACGGTGCTTGACGGGAAAAGGTAGGCGTCAGTGCGGCGGCACATGGCACCATAAATGATGTCTGCATCAGGCGGCGTCACCATAACAACCTGCGAGGATCAGCGGCGGCTTGCGGCGACCCAACGATGCCCTAACGGTCCTGGATTTTGTAATCCGGAGGGGGGTCGCCGTCAAACGGCATCAGGCGTTAATACATAGGTGACGATGGTTGGCGGCCATCGCCTCCAAGCGGCGTAAAAACATACCGGGGTCCCCGGTATGCGCAGCCATGCGGGGACCCCCTCCTGTAGCGCGGCAATGTGGCAACGTCGCACGTGGCACCACCGCAGACCATGTGACGTGGCCGCCAACCCCTATAAAAACAACACGCCACCATGCACCGCCCTATGTTTCCCACTCACCACCAACACGACAGCGCGCGCCAACCCAGTCTCCTGATTTACATCGCTCCGACCACCAACTCGTTCCTCGCCACCATGCCACGTCCGAGAACTAAGAAGACGATGAACAAGCCCATGCACCAGTCAAGGTCATCCAGCAGCGAGGATGAGAGCAACCAGGGAAACACGAATGAGGAAGAAACGGCGGTTGAACCGGGTGTACGTGGTGAACACGAGGAGCCACAACCGGCCGCCCCTGCCCTGCCTGCCACCTACTCACCGTCCAATGATGCCGCTGACGATGAGATTGACGTGGAACAGGAATCCTCGAAGCCCGGCCGCCGTCGACACATCATTAAAGTGGTGTATAGTGACGAGCAGGAGCTTGACTTGGCCGACTGGTACGAGCGTCACCCCGTTTTATACGCCAAGGGGCGTAAGGATTTCAAGGACACCGCCCTTAAAGCTGCCCTCTTCGAGACCAAGGCCAAGTCCATGGAACCCCCTGTTACAGGTGAGTTTACTGCCCATAATGTGTTAATTAATAATGGTTGAGGAGAGCGATGGTGATTCGAGTATTACAAGCAAATAAATGAAATGCACATGAGTGCATGACAGTTGGAGAAATGTGCACATAAATTTAACCCCAATGATGCTGAAAGTGAAAGTGAACGAATCATCATTTATCTCGTACACCATATACCTATGAATGCCACGTGGATATGTGTGTTAAGTTGAAATATGATAATTTTTAGTATGATATTATTATATTATATCATTATTATAGTATTAGAACAATAATCATAATAAGCAAAATATTATAATATTGTTGTTATTTGGTACAAATGTTCGTGGTGCAATGAATAGTGTGTTCACCGAGACATAAAATATCACTATATAATGTCGTTAATATGTGATAATATACGGTACCCACTACCCTATTATGGTATATATATGTGTATATATTATTAATGTATATATCTCTCCACCTCACAGGGATGCAAGTGAAGGGCTTCGTAGAGGGAATGCGGACTCGTTATGGCCGCATTACAGAGACCAAGAGTGGACAGGCCCCACCCCGACACACGGACCGGGATAAGTGGATTATCGCCACGTTTGCCTTTCTCAAGGACCACATCGTGCGCCAGACTGGTCGTCAGAATACCCAGGTAAATGTTTGTTTAATTACTGTTTTGCATGTCTCGATTATTTAAAAGTGTTTGACACTGACCAGCCACGTGTGGACAAATTATGTTTGTGGAGACTTGTTGTACATACCACAGGTTTCTGACCTGACTTGGTTGTGGTATCTGCCGTTTGTTATTCCTTTCGTTATTTCATTATTGTATTGATTTAGTTATTAATTAAATCTATTTTATATATATATTGTAATTAATGTATTCATGTACTTAGATTAATATTGCTTTATTGATTTATATAAGGTATTTAGTCATTATTTATACATTATTTATTATGTATGTATGTATTTTTTGATTGATTCCTTTCTTCATTTCATTATTTTATTCGTTTATTTAGTTATTGAATATGTTATACATATATATATATATATATATATATATATATATGTAACGTAAATAATGTATTTATGGATACATTATTCAGGCAGTGGATGAATGAAACAAGCCATATAATATATATATATATATATATATATATATATGTTTATAATATTACATATCAATACTAATAATTGACTATTTCAGTGTGGTATCGCCCCTCGTGCTCCCAGCGTTGCCAGCGTGGAGGAGGAACAGGAGGAGGAAGAGGAGGATGAGGTGGTAGTGGTCGAGAGAAGTGCCAAAGGTCCCCCGATTCAAGGAGCAGCCGCCAAACGCAAACGTCGCACGAGCCCTGAAGTCGACGAGGTTGACTCACTACTGCGAAAGGTAACGAATCATTCATATTATTTATTATTAATATTATTATTATATAGTCATGCCCAATCCAAATGTTTGTAGTGTGTGGTATATAATTTTATTAATGTCATTTCTTGTCATTATGTGTTGTTAATAACATGTTTATTAGGTAATGTTGTTAGTTATGTTTTACATATTTAAGATTGTAGAAAATCATTCAATATTATTACATAACTGTATTCGTGATGCAGCATCGTGGGTATATAAATCATACAATACATTACCGAGTGCCTGTCAAACAACATAAATAATATACAACATGTCATGTAAGATACTAATTATTCGTAACCACTTTTCAGCTTCAGGACAGGTCCAGAGGCAATGAGGAACTGCAGGCCTTGATCAAGACCCGGCTGCGTCATCAGACAAAGCGTGAGGCCCAGGTCCAATCATTGTTTGATTATCTCACCAGTCTTGGATCTGATGTGCACCCCTCCCTCCATGAAGAGTTGGATAGCGCCCTCATCAAGGTCACACGGCACTTCAAAGCTGAGACCCGCAAGATCCAGCGCCAGGAGGAGCAGGCTTTGTTGTGCCATCCTCCCCCCCCCCCCCCCCATCACAGCAACTGGTACCCCGCCCGGCCCGGGAGTGCACCCCCCAGAAAGGCCACTCCAGCCAGCATGACCAGGGGTATCAGGTGGGTAGGACAAACTACGGCCACCAGCAAGAGTCCATGTGGAGCACACCTGGCCCCAGCTTGGGCTGCAATCCACACATCCCAGGCACACCCGGGCATGCTCCACCAGGTGGCCACCTTCTCAACCTCCCCAGCCCCTCAGCACCGCTACCCTTCTCAGGCACCTCACCTGGCACCAGCCAATTCCTGGAGAGCATCCTCAACCCAACTAACATGTAACTAGTGATTAATAAAATATGTTTTGTAGAACTGTGTATACATCTTACCTTCTATACCATGTCGTTTTGCCATGATACCATACCAGCTGGTGAAGTATAGTACCCCCTGAGGAAGTCCCTCTGTTCCTTGGCGAGCCTTGTGGTTTGGTTTCCAGCGAGACACTGGAAATCTCCCATCTGCTCACCCTCCCTCCACGAACCACCTGTGAGCAGGTGTGTCACTGGGTCCTCAGTATCAATGAGGCTGGAGGGAATTCCAGGTGTACGTTGGCGAAGAAGGTTGTGCAGGCAACAGCAGGCCAACACAACACTCTCCACCCTCTTGGGTTGTATGGCCATGGTGGTGAATAGACACCTGAATCTGTCAAAATATAAATAAACAACATAAATAAAAACTTAAATAATAAATATAGTATCAATAACCATCAAAATATACGATTAGGTATATTAATTACAGAAAAAAATGAATAATAACAACATTCAATACATAATTAAATTAATAATAATAATAAAATAACAAAATTAACTGAAATAAAGAGATACAAATTATATAATGAATTACAGAAATAAATAATAAATATATTATCAATACATATCAAAATATAATATGAGTTATATTAATAAAACAAACAAATACCAAATAAATAAATAAAATACATAAATAAAATTATTAATGAAATAAATGAATAAAAAATAACTGAAATAAAGACATAACAAATAAGTGCATTAATAAATACATAAATAATAAATAATGTGTAAGTCATTGATATACATTTATATAAATCAATACAGCAATAAATATATAAATACATAAAGAAATGAATTACATTATATATACCAAAGATAATCGCTAATAACAGAAATTCAATAATAAAATAATTAACTAACGAAATGAATACATACATAAATAACAAATTAATCAAACGATATATTAATACACAATTAATATTTGTTTAACAAATTAATCTTAATTCATTTAAATCAATAAATCAATAAATATATACATAAATATGAACCACTCTTACCTGCTTGCTAGGATCCCAAAGGCGTTCTCCACAATCCGACGAGCCCTTGATAGACGGTAGTTGAAGAGGCGGTTGTCCCGGGAGAGGTTCCTTTGTGGATAGGGCTTCATCATCCAGCTCCGAAGGGGGAATGCATAGTCCCCGACGATGAAGTAGGGCAGTGACACGCCAGTGCCGGGGATGGGTTCAGGGTCTGGTAGGCCAAGAGTTTTCTGTTCAAGGGCAGCATGAAGCGGTGTCCTGCCAAATATCCCTGAATCTGAGCCACCCCCTGATGCCCCAACATCGACGTACAAGAAGCCTTAGTCAGCGTCGACGAGTGCCAGCAACACAACGGAGTGGAACCCCTTATAGTTGTACCACATGGAACCACTTTTGGCGGGACACCGCATTGCAATGTGCTTGCCATCAAGTGCACCAATGGTGTGGTGGAAGTTCCATCGTTGGGAGAACTTGTTTGCCACTGCCTTCCATTCCTCCGGTGTCTTGGGGCAGGGCATCATCTCGTCCATATACTCAGCTATGAGTGCCTCACATGTCTTATACACAACGTTTGATAAGGTGTTGTGTGCCACTCTGAAGCTGTACATGAGGCTCATATAGCTGTCACCGGTTGCCAGGAACTGCAGTGTTATGGCTAGTCGGAGGCCAGGTTCGAGTGCCTTCCGGTAAAAAGTATCGTTCTTTTCAATGCGGTGCGCCAAACGTCCTAGTACCTCCCGGAAGACTGCAACATCCATCCGCAGGTAGTTTCTGTAGGCTGGCCCATCCTCCTCAGCGAGTTCCTTCAGTAGCTGCTCATAAATACCAAAGGTTTTCCTACGGAGAAGCCAGTTCCGGACCCACACGCGAGGAGTTCTATTCTGCCTCCTTCTTTTCCTCAACAGTAGGTGGTCATTTTCCAGATTTAACTGAACCTGGAGTAAGCGTAGATGCCGTGTCTGGTTCCTAGGGACTGTGGTGGACATGGTTGCGTGCAACCGTGACAGTGGCTGAAGGTTTACTGATGAGGCACACCCTTTGGTGTAGCTTTTATATACCCCACCTTGAGTTCGCTCGCCGTCGTTCGGGGTCATGCGGGCCGGGGTCGCCGTCATTACTGAAGGGGTCGCCGTCCATCGGCACAGTAATGCATATTGACGCCACCCTACCTCCTATCGACGCCGTTCGTCGGGTCGTTGTCAACACGCTACGCCGCAGATCGGCACTCCAGCGGCGACCTAGGTCTCACCTTCAGTCCTGCATGGACACCGCTCTACCCCGTCAGGTGGCCATCAGGTTGCGTGGCCATCCATACTGCGTCCCGTCCAAAACTCACCCCCCCAAATCCTTAAGCTCTCCGTCGAAGGTCGGCACTCCTGACCACGACTAAAGGTCGTGGTCAGTCGTGGCTCAAGTCGGCATGGTGTGACGCCTGCTTAACCCATGATCATCCAATGGCAGGACATGGTGGGGTTAGAGCAACAATGCATCGGCTTAAATCATTTTGTTATTGGCCCAGTATGCGCAAGAGTGTCACAGCATACGTAAGCGCATGTCGGAGCTGTATCCTTTATAAGGTCCCAGTGGACGCGCAAGGTCCCTATAAAAGATACCCAATACCCGATGCCCCATTTGAGAGAGTTCATATTGACTTAATTGGGCCCCTGCCTGACTCACATGCCGATTCACCAGATGAATCACATATTTCTGGATATAAGTATATCATGACTATCATAGACGTCTTTACACGTTATCTTATAGCAGTGTCTTTACGTAACAAAACTGCTCAATCCACTGCTCAAGCATTTGTGGAAAATGTCGTACTAAAATATGGTACCCCTGTGTGGATTGTATCAGATCAAGGAAAATAATTCACAAGTACGTTTGATCAAGGGGAGGTGTGGCAGAGTGGTCTTGCCACTGGACTGGTAATCCCGGGTTCGAATCCCAATATGTCAATGGGAAGATATTATTGGGATGGAATTTGTGCTGTACCTAGTTTCAGTGCATTACCACATCACACCGAAATGCCAAAACAAAATACCCTCATTGTTCCCTGATTAAATAGCACTGTATGAATATTCCCATATTCAAAATATGCTACAGGGGGGCAATGCCTAGTGAGTTAATTGCTCAATAGGTGGCGTTCTGAGAGTGAGGGTCCGAGCTTGGGGAGTGAGACTGTGAAGCGCAGGGGCGAAACAGCTTCAGAGATGGAGTTGGGTTCGAGCCGTGACTGGGTGCTTCACATGTCTCACTCCCTAGACTGGAACAAGACCTCACGGGCCTCACCGTGTTCAGCGGTAGAGTGTAAAGGTTATCAGCCTATGCCCGAGAGGGAGTAGTTGGAATATAAAAAAAAAAAAAAAAAAAAAAAAAAAAAAAAAAAAAAAAATGCAACGCTCTTACATATGAAACATACCTATACCACGGCTTACCGACCAAGCGCAAACGGCATAGTTGAACGAGTAAATCAAACTGTCGTGAGGATTCTGAGGACACTCGTAGATGATAATTCAGGAATATGGACTTCAATGTTGCCATATGCAGTTTTTGCTTATAATTCTGGATATAATCGAGTGATCAAAGACTCACCATTTTTCTTATTGTATCATCGTGATCCACAGATCAAACGATCATGTCAAGTCAAACTTTCAGTTACAACCTCGAGGACTACAAAAATGAAGTAGCAATCAAAATGAACAGGACGTATGAAAGATGTAAGAAGTACCTAGAAGAGGGTCAAGAGGAAAACGAGAGAAACCAAAAGAGAAATAAAGTAAAAGCGATAAAGCCGGGAGACCGAGTGTATGTAAAAGTAGTTCCACGGAAAAATGAAAGACAAAAACTTCAACCAAAATACAACGGTCAGTATAGATTGGTAGAGAAAGTAAGTGAAGTAGTAATTAAATTACGGCGCATTAAAGATAATCGCCCAGTGAAGATTCACACTGACCGTGTCCGAGTTGTGCTGGAAGAGGCGTTGCTAGCTCACGACAATCTGAATGTACGAAGTGTTTATCCAATACACTCGGATATACCTGAAACTGATAGTTCTAGCAGTATAAATGATCCTCACTTAATTCTGGATGACAGTGAGAGTGAGAGTGACTGTGAGGATGATAGAGTAGGTAATAATATTGATGATGATATTGTACATAATATACCTAGATATTCTCTACGATCACATAGTAGAGTACAACCTTTGCCGTATGTAATGCCCCATCCCCTTGAATATAGAAAATAGTAGTGAAAACACAATAGTGAGATATTGTTTACCTTCCAGGTAATCCTGGGTTACTTGGCGATCGTCTGTCCCGCAGCAGATACGGGTGAATCAACATTAAGTAATCCAGTCATCTTTACTGAAGAGGCGAGATTGGTGGTTACGGGAAATACTTATGTCATTCCCTACCAAATTGACACTACAACTGTGTTACACCCATTACGTTTAGCTCAGGTTTACGTTCAGGACATTATACTATATTCTGAAGCTCATAGTCCTAAGTTAGTAAAGGAAAATGGAAAATGGGATATCTGGATCAACTCGATAAAAAATTAATTGTATAGGATTGACAAATATTTTCATAATTACATACGTTACGTCATGTCCGAAAGTCCGGTAGAAAATAAATCATCGACATCCAAGCGAAATAAACGAGGAGCAATAGATTTTGTGGGATCTCTAGCTAATTATCTTTTCGGTATTGCAACACAAGATCAAATTGATGCAGTTCACGATAAATTAGGCAACTTACAAGTCCTTACAGAAGAGGAACGTGAACAATTAAATGTACATACTAGAATACTCAATATTACTACTCTACGTATGGAATCTTTAAATTATGCAATTGATAGGCTACATAATAGCACTCGAAATATTTTAAACATTGTCGCACGAGTTGGAAATAAGTTGCAAGAGTTGGAGGATGAATCAGATTTAAGTGGTAATTTATTATCATTACAAATAGTATTGTCTGATATTTATGCTGACGTAAATAACGTTAAAATTGGATTGGATCAGATGTTAGAATCTAAAATGTCTCCATATTTAATGCCAACAGATAAATTGCTTGACATTTTATCAGAAGCTTCATTGAATTCACCAGGATTATTGTACCCAGCAAGACCAGAATATTTAAGTTTATATAGAGATTCAATACTAGTTGTTTCCAAACCAACCATTGCTAGTCACATCTTTTATTTTTATTTAATTGTACCCCTTCGTGGACAACCAACACATACCTTTGATATTTTTAAAAATACATACTTTTCCTTTTCCAAGTACACACTTGTACTTACAAGTTGACATAAATAATCAATTTTTAGCCATTTCTGAAGACCGGAATACGTATGCAATGTATAATTATTTTTCCCATTGCAAGGCACATAACAAATTTGTTATATGCCCCCCAACCGGTCCTCTGTATAGTATTCACACCCCTAATTGTGAAGTTGCTACATTTATTAATGATAAAGTACACCCGAAACTATGTCATACTAATATAATACATAGTTTCACTCCTATCTTCATTAAACTATGTCATACTAATATAATACATAGTTTCACTCCTATCTTTATTAAACTCAATGAAGGATGGATATATTCAACCCCTATTCAAATTACTTTTACACTTGCTTGTCCATCAACTACACTTGAATTAAACAAACAGATAACACATAACCTGGGACTTCTCACACTGAATGAAGGTTGTGGTGCACATAGCCCAATTCTTCAATTACCGGCTATGGGGAAGAGACGACGAGAAGAGACATACTGTATATAAGAGCTACAAACTTCAACGTGTCCCTTCCAATATCACGGCACACCCACAACTTACTTCAAGAGACGACGAGAAGAGACATACTGTATATAAGAGCTACAAACTTCAACGTGTCCCTTCCAATATCACGGCACACCCACAACTTACTTCAAGAGACGACGAGAAGAGACATATTATATAAGAGCTACAAACTTCAACGTGTCCCTTCCAATATCACGGCACACCCACAACTTACTTCAAGAGACGACGAGAAGAGACATACTGTATATAAGAGCTACAAACTTCAACGTGTCCCTTCCAATATCACGGCACACCCACAACTTACTTCAAGAGACGACGAGAAGAGACATACTGTATATAAGAGCTACAAACTTCAACGTGTCCCTTCCAATATCACGGCACACCCACAACTTACTTCAAGAGACGACGAGAAGAGACATATTATATAAGAGCTACAAACTTCAACGTGTCCCTTCCAATATCACGGCACACCCACAACTTACTTCAAGAGACGACGAGAAGAGACATACTGTATATAAGAGCTACAAACTTCAACGTGTCCCTTCCAATATCACGGCACACCCCACTTACTTCAAGAGACGACGAGAAGAGACATACTGTATATAAGAGCTACAAACTTCAACGTGTCCCTTCCAATATCACGGCACACCCACAACTTACTTCAAGAGACGACGAGAAGAGACATATTATATAAGAGCTACAAACTTCAACGTGTCCCTTCCAATATCACGGCACACCCACAACTTACTTCAAGAGACGACGAGAAGAGACATACTGTATATAAGAGCTACAAACTTCAACGTGTCCCTTCCAATATCACGGCACACCCACAACTTACTTCAAGAGACGACGAGAAGAGACATACTGTATATAAGAGCTACAAACTTCAACGTGTCCCTTCCAATATCACGGCACACCCACAACTTACTTCAAGAGACGACGAGAAGAGACATATTATATAAGAGCTACAAACTTCAACGTGTCCCTTCCAATATCACGGCACACCCACAACTTACTTCAAGAGACGACGAGAAGAGACATACTGTATATAAGAGCTACAAACTTCAACGTGTCCCTTCCAATATCACGGCACACCCACAACTTACTTCAAGAGACGACGAGAAGAGACATATTATATAAGAGCTACAAACTTCAACGTGTCCCTTCCAATATCACGGCACACCCACAACTTACTTCAAGAGACGACGAGAAGAGACATATTATATAAGAGCTACAAACTTCAACGTGTCCCTTCCAATATCACGGCACACCCACAACTTACTTCAAGAGACGACGAGAAGAGACATATTATATAAGAGCTACAAACTTCAACGTGTCCCTTCCAATATCACGGCACACCCACAACTTACTTCAAGAGACGACGAGAAGAGACATATTATATAAGAGCTACAAACTTCAACGTGTCCCTTCCAATATCACGGCACACCCACAACTTACTTCAAGAGACGACGAGAAGAGACATATTATATAAGAGCTACAAACTTCAACGTGTCCCTTCCAATATCACGGCACACCCACAACTTACTTCAAGAGACGACGAGAAGAGACATATTATATAAGAGCTACAAACTTCAACGTGTCCCTTCCAATATCACGGCACACCCACAACTTACTTCAAGAGACGACGAGAAGAGACATATTATATAAGAGCTACAAACTTCAACGTGTCCCTTCCAATATCACGGCACACCCACAACTTACTTCAAGAGACGACGAGAAGAGACATATTATATAAGAGCTACAAACTTCAACGTGTCCCTTCCAATATCACGGCACACCCACAACTTACTTCAAGAGACGACGAGAAGAGACATATTATATAAGAGCTACAAACTTCAACGTGTCCCTTCCAATATCACGGCACACCCACAACTTACTTCAAGAGACGACGAGAAGAGACATATTATATAAGAGCTACAAACTTCAACGTGTCCCTTCCAATATCACGGCACACCCACAACTTACTTCAAGAGACGACGAGAAGAGACATATTATATAAGAGCTACAAACTTCAACGTGTCCCTTCCAATATCACGGCACACCCACAACTTACTTCAAGAGACGACGAGAAGAGACATATTATATAAGAGCTACAAACTTCAACGTGTCCCTTCCAATATCACGGCACACCCACAACTTACTTCAAGAGACGACGAGAAGAGACATATTATATAAGAGCTACAAACTTCAACGTGTCCCTTCCAATATCACGGGCCACCCACAACTTACTTCAAGAGACGACGAGAAGAGACATATTATATAAGAGCTACAAACTTCAACGTGTCCCTTCCAATATCACGGCACACCCACAACTTACTTCAAGAGACGACGAGAAGAGACATATTATATAAGAGCTACAAACTTCAACGTGTCCCTTCCAATATCACGGCACACCCACAACTTACTTCAAGAGACGACGAGAAGAGACACATATAAGAGCTACAAACTTCAACGTGTCCCTTCCAATATCACGGCACACCCACAACTTGCTTCAAGAAATAAACTCTACTCTACTCCAACTACGAGATCTACCTACTCCGACATTGTCTACAAGCGATCTACTACAACTAGCAGTAATAACCAAGCGTATCGAGATACAACATCCTCTTCAACAAAAAATAATCCACAATACGACCATGGCGATGGCTGCTATCCTCATCCTGGTAGGAGCAGCCTATGCCATCTACACCGTCGTGTTAGCCCGTACACGTCGAGCTGCGGAGATTAAGAAGCAGCACACCTCCGAAGCGACGATGCAGCCGTCTGTGATCAACATGCACCAAATTACATCATCTACACCCATCACTTCCGTTCCTGCACAGTCGCCCCTCTCAGCTGACGAGGGTCCCCAACTTACTACAACGATTGGCCAGCGCGGACGCAGGCCTCTACAAAAACGGGGAGTGATGTCGGGAACAGAGTTAGTCGACATGAATGAATCTTCTAGTGAATAAAGAATGTAAATAAATGCTGGAATAAGATATATACCCACTAACGAATAAGGAATTAAGAGAGAACACTGATAATGGTACAGAAGATAAGGATCCGAGAGTCTCATTATCTATATCAGCCAATGTATACAATAGCCAGAACGTACCTGTGTATATCTGTGAGTAATCATTGATCAGCTCTTGTTTACATAATGGATTTATGATTTATAGTATATATTAGAAGTTAATATATGTATCAATAGATTAAGTGATAGACTAATAACTCAGTTTTAAAGTGTAATTCAGGTATCTACTGTGGAAGTAGATCAAGTAGCACTATATGTTAAATAAACACTACCATGTTGGTAAACACTGGAAATCTAATCCAAGATTACAAGTCCTAAGAGATTACTTCCGAGTCCAGAGTTTAATTACATAAGAGTTATATATATAATTTAAACACGTGAGTGTAAACGTGGAAGCTATTCACACGTGAGTGTGGACGTGGAATTATTCACTTGCGCCCTATATAAGCTCAAGATTAAAACTAAAAAAGTTAGTACCAGTACCAGCCAGTAGATACCAACAACTTCAGTCTTACGAAGTCATCATGGACTCTAAAAGAGAGAGTCCCAGAAAGACACCACATTTAATCCTAGTGAGTACAACTTAAATAATAAATATTAGAAGTGCTAGTTGTGGTTGGAACTTCTAGGAAACATTTATTATTTATCATACAAACTACATTAAATTAAACCAAGTATATAATATCATTCAATACGTGTTATAACAATCCAAGTTGTCTTAGTAAATTATGCAGTCATTTACAACTCTGTGAAACTCTGTGAAACTATTATCTGAAGTGTAATAATATTTAAAATATATATTGTATAAATAAAAAGCTATACAAAAAGTGCAAATAAACAAAATTCATAACTTTGTTTTTATAACCGAAATATATTCTTATAAATATATAACGATACTCCAACTATAGTAAAACTATCATAATTCTTATATATCAATAAATATAGCAATTATAACGAGAGCTAGAGTAAACATAGAGACTTAAAGATACGATAGATATGAGTATCTATCTACATCGTGTGGAGTATGGTTATCAGCCTATAACTATAACATAGTAAGAGATCCTTCATAATCACAGGAGCATAACAAAATGTATTTCTATTGTTATTCCCTTATAGCCTCTTGGATATTGATAATAAAGTAATTAGCATTGAAGCTACCACTGAGACTTACATAATAAAGTAATACATAGATAAGGGTTAATACGAAATACGATATAAAGTTATAGTGGCAGATCAAGTGGTAGTTGTGGATAAAGTGGTAGTGGTAGATACAGTGGTAGTGGTGGATAAAGTGGTAGTGGTGGATAAAGTGGTAATGGTTGATAAAGTGGTAATGGTTGATAAAGTGGTAGTGGTGGATAAAGTGGTAATGGTTGATAAAGTGGTAATGGTTGATAAAGTGGTAGTGGTGGATACAGTGGTACTGGTAGATAAAGTGGTAGTTGTGGATAAAGTAGTAGTAGTGGATAAAGTGGCAGTGGGAGATCAAGTGGTAGTGGTGGATAAAGTGGTAGTTGTGGATACAATGGTAGTGGAGGATAAAATGGTAGTGGTGGCTAAAGTGATAGTGGTGGATAGTGGTAGATGATGTGGTAGTGATGGATAAAGTGATAATGGTGGATAAAGTGGTAGTGGTGGATAAAGTTGTAGTGGTAGATAAAGCGGTAGTGGTGGATAAAGTGGTAGTGGTGGATAAAGTGGTAGTGGTGGGGAAAGTCTGGGCCCAATTCCGTATGGGCCCAATCATGTCTGGGCCCAGTCTCGTCGGGGCCCAATCCCGTCTGGGCCCAATCCTGTGGGCTCAATCCCGTCTGGGCCCAGTCCCGTGGGCCTAATCCCATCTGGGCCCAATCCCGTATGGGTCCAATCCCGTATGGGCCCAATCCCTATGTTCCTTATGGATAAGTGTAAGCAATCATGAGTAATTTAAGTTTTGTATAACTTCAATCTAGAGTCAAACCTACCCTCCCGCTGGCTTACACCTCGGATCGAGTAATCTGCGGATTGACTGGATAAGCGGCTCAGGATTTCATTTTGAATACTGATAGTCCTGGATTGAGTTTCAATCTCGGGTTTAAACCAGCGAGGAGGTTTAAACCACTGTTCTGAATTCGGGCCTATATGTGTATCTGTCACCCCTCCGTCACACTCTATATGTTCATCTGTCACCCCTCCGTCACACTCTATATGTCCATCTGTCACCCCTCCGTCACACTCTATGTGTCCATATGTCACCCCTCCGTCACACTCTACAGGTATATTTCCATCTGTCATCCCTCCGTCACACTCTATATGTCACACTCTACATGTCTATATGTCTCCTTTATGTAGGATTATGTTTTTGTGTGCTTTGATGTAACCCTAAAAAATCAATTAGGAGTGTAAAATTTCATTAAAGATCATCAGTTTGTTTCAGAGGTATTAAAGGAATAGTTTACCTTGACCCTTGATCTTCATAATGTCTGAACATTGTTCATTTTCATTTTCGCTTAGAGCACAACTGTCTCAACGAATTTTGTGAAGTTTACATGACTAGTAAAGAAATTAGCATATTGACCTTATATTTGATGTTGACCTGTAACCTTGATAAAATGGAATTATGTTTATTCTTGTATGACCTTAGTCTAGGGACTCTAGGCATTCCGAATATGCATGATATGCCTAATGAGAATTGTACATTAAATAGGAAACACTAATAAAAATCATATTTTGACCTTTAATTTTGACCTTTGACCTTGAACTTCGACCTTATCATTTCTTATCGAGGATTTAGTTAGCTTACCAGCAATGTTCGTATTAACTAGCATTATGAATATGGTGTAATTCGTATAAAAACTTATTGATTACAAATAGTTATCATATACTGTGACCTTGACCTTTGACCTAAAATAAAATACATATGTTTGGATGGTTGTTGCACTGACCAAATAAATTTGCCTGTATAATTTGGTGACAATACATTAAACAATGTAAGAGGAGTTTAGGAAAAATAACAAATACGTCTCTTGTTTTGACCTTGACCTCTAACCTTAACTATTACAATATTTATGTGAAGTTTGATATATATGATATTTAAGTATTAAGTCATAACACAACCAGTTTTCCAAAATGTGAGTAATTTTTGTTAATAAATAATAAAAGTTGACCTTTGACCTTCACCTGTGTTCTTTATGTAGTAGTACATTTTTGTTTGCATTGACATTGCCCTGAAAATCAAATAAGCATGCCTAATTTCATTAAAACCTATCAGTTAGTTTAATATACTGTATACTAATAGAATAGTTGACCTTGACCTTTGACCTTTATATGTTTCAACATTTAAATTTTCCTTTTCACTTTAAGTGCAACTATCACACCAAATTTTGTGAAGTTTGCATGAAAAGTAAAGAAAATAGCGAATTGACCTATTATTTGACCTTGACCTGTGACCTTGACCTTTCATATGGAATTTAATATATTCTTGTATGACCTTGGCCTAGGTATTCCGAATATACATGGTAAGCCTAGTGAGAATCTAACAGTTAGTATAAGAAATACTAGTAATTTTTTGTTATTGACCTTTGACCTTGAATTTTGACCTTACCATTTAGAATATTTATCTAAACTTTGGGCAATACGATATCAAGGTTACCAGAAACTTGTATAGTGAACATTAGGACATTTGAATAAAAACTAAAAATAAATAGTATAAGTTGACCTTTAACCTTGACCTGTGACCTTGACGTTTATGTTAGAGTACATTTTTATGTTCATTGACATTGCCCAGGAATATCAAACAAGCATGACTATAATTTAATTAAAACCCATCAGTTAGTTTCATATATATTTATATAATAGTTGACCTTGACCTTTGACCTTCACCTTGACCTTAATTATATGTGTATCAAAATGTATCATTTTCCCTTTAATTAATTTAAAGTGCAACTATATCATCAAAATGTTGTGAAGTTTGTATGAAAAGTAAAGATATTAGCATATTGACCTTATATTTGACCTTGACCTGTGAACTTGACCTTTACTATGGAATTGTATAGTTCCCTGTATGACCTTGGCCTAAACATTCCGAATATACATGGTAAGTCTAGTTATAATATAACAGTTGATATAAGAAATACTAGTAAACAAAATATGTTGACCTTTCACCTTACCCTTCAGAATATTTATCTAAAATATGATCAATAACATATCGAGGTTACCAGTAACTTGTATAGTGAAAATTAAGACATTTGAGCACAAACTAAGACACATGAAATATTGACCTTATTTTTAACCTTAGCCTTTCACCTTAACCTTTGAGTTACATTGAAAATTTCTTTTTGACTGACCTTCGCATTAACCAAATGAATATACTTGTGAGATTTAGTGAAAATCCATCGAACAGTCTAGGAAGAGTTTCCGGACGGACGACGGACGACGGACGACGGACGACGACAGACAAGCTGATTGGTGGTGCACAGTATACGGGTGGGATCTGTGTGCGCGATACCACTCTGCTTCGCAGAGTTGATAATACATAAATAAAGAAGTCTGTCCAGACAACTTCCATATTGTCCGAGTAATATGAAACCTCCAGTGGATAACTGTGACGGGCACCAGGTACAGAAATTATATATATAATCCTAGCTATGTATTCCCATTTTTATCTAGCTATCTCCCTTATTAATAAACCTAAATAATAAATGTTTGGTCTATATAATTATAATCTGTGTTTAATTACTGATGAAGCCATACATCACTGACAGTGGGAGCCACAGTCAGTGATGTATGGCTTCATGATGCTACAACAATACTGTATGATAATGGGAGCCACAGTCAGTGATGTATGGCTTCATAATGCTACAACAATACTGTATGATAATGGGAGCCACAGTCAGTGATGTATGGCTTCATAATGCTACAACAATACTGTATGATAATGGGAGCCACAGTCAGTGATGTATGGCTTTATAATGCTACAACAATACTGTATGATAATGGGAGCCACAGCCAGTGATGTATGGCTTCATAATGCTACAACAATACTGTATGATAATGGGAGCCACAGTCAGTGATGTATGGCTTCATAATGCTACAGCAATACTGTATGATAATGGGAGCCACAGTCAGTGATGTATGGCTTTATAATGCTACAACAATACTGTATGATAATGGGAGCCACAGTCAGTGATGTATGGCTTCATAATGCTACAGCAATACGGAATGATAATGGGAGCCACAGTCAGTGATGTATGGCTTTATAATGCTACAACAATACTGTATGATAATGGGAGCCACAGTCAGTGATGTATGGCTTTATAATGCTACAACAATACTGTATGATAATGGGAGCCACAGTCAGTGATGTATGGCTTTATAATGCTACAACAATACTGTATGATAATGGGTGCCACAGTCAGTGATGTATGGCTTTATAATGCTACAACAATATGGTATGATAATGGGAGCCACAGTCAGTGATGTATGGCTTTATAATGCTACAACAATACTGTATGATAATGGGAGCCACAGCCAGTGATGTATGGCTTAATAATGCTACAACAATACTGTATGATAATGGGTGCCACAGTCAGTGATGTATGGCTTTATAATGCTACAACAATACTGTATGATAATGGGAGCCACAGTCAGTGATGTATGGCTTAATAATGCTACAACAATACTGTATGATAATGGGAGCCACAGTCAGTGATGTATGGCTTTCTAATGCTACAACAATGCTGTATGATAATGGGAGCCACAGTCAGTGATATATGGCTTCATAATGCTACAACAATACTGTATGATAATGGGAGCCACATCAGCCATTATCATACAGTATTGTTGTAGCATTATGAAGCCATACATCACTGACTGTGGCTCCCATTATCATACAGTATTGTTGTAGCATTATAAAGCCATACATCACTGACTGTGGCTCCCATTATCATACAGTATTGTTGTAGCATTAAAAAGCCATACATCACTGACTGTGGCTCCCATTATCATACTGCATTGTTGTAGCATTAAAAAGCCATACATCACTGACTGTGGCTCCCATTATCATACAGTATTGTTGTAGCATTAAAAAGCCATACATCACTGACTGGGGCTCCCATTATCATACTGCATTGTTGTAGCATTATAAAGCCATACATCACTGGCTGTGGCTCCCATTATCATACAGTATTGTTGTAGCATTATGAAGCCGTACATCACTGGCTGTGGCTCCCATTATCATACAGTATTGTTGTAGCATTATAAAGCCATACATCACTGACTGTGGCTCCCATTATCATACAGTATTGTTGTAGCATTATGAAGCCGTACATCACTGGCTGTGGCTCCCATTATCATACAGTATTGTTGTAGCATTATAAAGCCATACATCACTGACTGTGGCTCCCATTATCATACAGTATTGTTGTAGCATTATAAAGCCATACATCACTGACTGTGGCTCCCATTATCATACAGTATTGTTGTAGCATTATAAAGCCATACATCACTGACTGTGGCTCCCATTATCATACAGTATTGTTGTAGCATTATAAAGCCGTACATCACTGACTGTGGCTCCCATTATCATACAGTATTGTTGTAGCATTATAAAGCCATACATCACTGACTGTGGCTCCCATTATCATACAGTATTGTTGTAGCATTATGAAGCCATACATCACTGACTGTGGCTCCCATTATCATACAGTATTTGTGTAGCTTTATAAAGCCATACATCACTGACTGTGGCTCCCATTATCATACTGGATTGGTCAAGCTTCCCTCTCAGCAGTTACTCCATAATTCATGTGAGGTTGTCGCCTGCCAAGTGGGCTTATCACACAACACGGTTGTCAATTATCAAATTACGGCCCTATCTTCAGCTATGACCTCTCATATATCACAATAAAGAGGCTATTACTTAGAAAATTACCGTAAATAATACGTCAATAAATTATCACCCTAAGCAGGATATAATTTACAAGATCTTGGCACTTATCCTGTCATATGTGGCAATGAAATATTACACAAACTAAACTATCACTTACAAAAGCATGACACTTATTTCACTTAATTAGTGAATAGGCTCTTCGCATACTTACTTGTATAAGAAGTATTATCATCAAAATACACATATAAAGTGCTCAAAGGTAACACACTAGGAATAGTACTATAACAAAAGGAGATAGGTCATTACAGTTTGAGTAGTCATGACAATGTTTATTAGTATCATTCGCTAAACAATTTAACGTCTGCCAGATGTTAAGTAAAGTGTGTACATGTGCGTATGTATGCATGTATATACTCTGGCACCTTCCCCAGTGTTTCAATTTTGTTGTTGGTTTATGGGGGTGGCCGACTCGAGACAGAGCCCGAACAGTGACATCACAACAAATCAGAAAACCCCCACAACATAACATAAAATCTCACACACATCTAGGTCGCCCAGGAGAAATACCCAGAGACCCAGGCCCATTTGGGGTCCCTAGCAAAAGATTCTCAGGTCCCAGATCCCCCGGAGTGTATACATGCAGAAATATATTTGAGAAGAAACTTTACAATACAGTAATTAAATGAAGTCTGGTGAGCTGAATGTTTTTACTGTAGCTGCCAAATGGTTACTGTTAATAACTACAAATATTCCATTCAATGTGTTACTGTTATTAACTACAAATATTCCATATTCCATAATACCTTACAGACTATTCAAAATAAAGCCCTAAAAATCATCACAGGCTGCACAGCTACTTCACCTACAGATCACCTACATCAAGAAACCAAAGTCCTCAAAGTCAAAGACCATTTGGACATGAGAGGCACTCAATTCCTGGCAGCAGCCTCCACGAACCAACACCACCCACTACGCTACATGGCAACACATCCACAGACACCAAGAAATATTAAAACAACACCCAGCACAAGCTATCACACACATATACTATTTTCTCTCCCTCCCTGCCTACCCCAAACCAGCTTCCAGAAGCACATCCATACTCATATCTCTTGCCGTTCCATCCACTCGCTCATAAACAACACGCAGCTGCAGGCACGACCTCCCGAAATCCATCCTTCTGAATCCTCCCTTCCTCGCGAGGACAGAGTCCACCTGGCCAGGCTGAGATGCGGACACCATCCAGCCGTTCTGAGCTATCAGAAGAGACTGGATGGCTCCGTCGTCGACTCCTGCCCAGGTTGTAACACAGCACCCCATACTATTAAACACATCATAGAAGACTGCATTTCACACAACCACTTACGCCAACAACACAATCTACACTCCTTGAGAGCTCTGTGGAAAAGCCTGACCGTGGCCATGGCCTTCCTTAGGGACTCGGGGCTGTTCTGCCAGACAGCTTATGGAACAACAACAACAAATATTCCAGTCAATGTGTTACTGTTATTAACTACAAATATTACAGTTAATGTGTTACTGTTATTAACTACAAATATTACAGTCAATGTGATACTGTTATTAACTACAAATATTACAGTCAATGTGTTACTGTTATTAACTACAAATATTCCAGTTAATGTGTTACTGTTATTAACTACAAATATTACAGTCAATGTGATACTGTTATTAACTACAAATATTACAGTCAATATGTTACTGTTATTAACTACAAATATTCCAGTCAATGTGTTACTGTTATTAACTACAAATATTACAGCCAATGTGATTCTGTTATTAACTACAAATATTACAGTCAATATGTTACTGTTATTAACTACAAATATTACAGTCAATATGTTACTGTCATTAACTACAAATATTACAGTCAATATGTTACTGTCATTAACTACAAATATTACAGTCAATATGTTACTGTCATTAACTACAAATATTACAGTCAATATGTTACTGTCATTAACTACAACTATTACAGTCAATATGTTACTGTCATTAACTACAAATATTACAGTCAATATGTTACTGTTATTAACTACAAATATTACAGTCAATATGTTACTGTCATTAACTACAAATATTACAGTCAATATGTTACTGTCATTAACTACAAATATTACAGTCAATATGTTACTGTTATTAACTACAAATATTACAGTCAATATGTTACTGTTATTAACTATATAACTTCCAGTCAATATGTTACTGTTATTAACTATATAACTTCCAGTCCATATGTTACTGTTATTAACTATATAACTTCCAGTCAATATGTTACTGTTATTAACTATATAACTTCCAGTCAATATGTTACTGTTATTAACTATATAACTTCCAGTCAATATGTTACTGTTATTAACTATAAAACTTCCAGTCAATATGTTACTGTTATTAACTATAAAACTTCCAGTCAATATGTTACTGTTATTAACTATAAAACTTCCAGTCAATATGTTACTGTTATTAACTATATAACTTCCAGTCAATATGTTACTGTTATTAACTATATAACTTCCAGTCAATATGTTACTGTTATTAACTATATAACTTCCAGTCAATATGTTACTGTTTACAACTCTAGGGGCCCCTGGTGAAGGTCCAATATGGCCAGATGGCATCTTACCATTTCAGCTGACCAGTCTACTGTAATGGGTCACTTGGTATTTTGAAGATTATGTTAAACCTTAAGATAATCTGTGACAAACATGACAATATAATGTTGCCCATGTTCTCCAGGCTGGGTAACCCAACAACAAAAGGACCCAATAAACCCCAGCTACCCATCTTACACAAAGATAAGCACAGTGATCAAGCACACACAATCTTACATGAAATTAATTACTATCATCCAATTCGTTTTCAAAACACGAGCAAAATTCAAAAGAACTGTGCATTAAAAGCGCTGACCATAGCAATGGATTGAAGTTCTAAACTATTATTGCATTGAGTGAACAGTACAATATTTTAAATAAGACGCAACTGAAAATGTCAATATTGTAGTATGCATTTTCAATATTTAATGTATTCAACCCACACTATTTCCAAATTTCCTAAATACTCATTATACATTTATCTAGTTGCAGGGTGATTCATTTACACATTTCTGCTTCATTATACAATAAATGGATTGCATTGCTATATCACAATTATTAAATATATTTATTACATCTACTCTAGTGGGGATCAAATGTATACTGTTTGTTTGTATCCTTTGCACTCCCTCTTCCTCCTCGAGCTGTACTTCACCGCTGACAGAGACAATGAACAAATGGTCCTCGGCGGGGAGCCAATGAGAGAACAGCCTGGTGGTGATTGGCTGCGTCATGGAGGGGTCACAGACAGTCAATAGGGATAAATTATATCACAGGAATACAACACTTTGGTCACCTTATTATTATCACGGTATTGTATTGTAATAGTAGGATGTTATGAGGACAATGCACATCATATTATAATGGTGGGGCCTCAGGCAGTAAAAAGGGTTACATAAAGTCACAGGCATACAGTAGAGATCCTATAGTTAGTTACTATAGGAGCTCTAGAATACAGCACTTTGGTCACCTTATTATTATTATCTTTCTATCTATTGCCTGACGCCGTGATCCCCGAAGGGGTGACCACGAACGAACCGCCCCCACGGTCTTGTATTGTAATAGTAGGGTGTTGTGGGGACAATGAACATTATATTATAATGGTGGGGTTCCAGGCAGTAAAATAGGTTAAATAATGTCACAGGAATACAACACTTTGGTCACCTAATTATTATCACGGTCTTATATTATAATAGTTGGAGGGTATGGGGACAACGAACATCATATTATCGTGCCTTTCTTTAAACACCCTCAATCTAACTTTGGAAACCAACTATTATTGTTATTAGGACACCAAATTATTCTCTTTGGACATGTTCTACCTCTATCTTACTTTGTACACCTATTAATTTAATAAGAAAACCTCTGGACATCCTCTATTGTAAATATTTTGCGTGCATTAAAACCTTATTATATTTTTGTATGCAATATTTCGAACCTGCATTTCCATTACTTTGGACAAACATATTGTTGTTTTTACTTTTTCAGTTTTTGTATTTGTTTGTGTCTGACAGTAGTCATTACACACGTGATGGTGATTGTGGTAGTAGTTGCAGTAGTGATGATGATGGTGATGATTATGGTAGTAGTATTGATGGTGGTGGTGATTGTGGTAGTAGTTGTGCTAATAATGATGATTGTGGTAGTAGTAGTGATGATGATGGTGATCATAGTAGTAGCAGTGATGATGGTGTGTTTATGTTGGTAGTCATTTGATGGTGTGGTAATTGTGGTAGTAGTAGTGATGATGGTGGTGGTGATTGCTATATTATTGTGCCATATTAATCATCCTAAACAACCCAAAGCATTTTATGACTGTCTCCGAAAGCACGGCGGGAGCAAAGCCTGCCATCTCTGATTACCCTGTATGGAATGTATTCACTTATGTTTGGATAATATTTAATGTTTACTTACATACAATTAACCCACTGAGCCCCAGCGACGCATTGTTTGCGTCGGCAATGTATGTAACGCTAGACCCCAGCGACGCGAACATTGCGTCGGCCACTAAAACCTCTATTATTCGGCTCGTATGGTAGGAAATGGCTTGAGAATGGTAGGGGAGGTACCGTAGAGTGTGGGCGAACAGGGACGGTACGCGGGAACCGGCCAGCCATGCCGCGCGGGTGGTGGTGGTGGGATTAGTGGCGCCACTTTACCCACTTATTTGACCGTGACTTTGAACCTTATTTACTCCTGTCGTATGGGAGCTATAGGCTTGAAATTTGTGTGAGACACTCCTTAGGATGTGTGCATCACAATGCTTTACTTAGCTGTTCCCCAAGTGCTGCCGGGCGGGTGGTCATGCGGGGCAGGTGATAAAAAACACTGTACTCACTTGTCTCCCAACAACTTTCGACCTTATTTACTCTTGTCCTATGGTAGCTATAGGCTTGAAATTTGTATGGGATATGCCTTACGCATTACTTGTCCATGCTCAGCTATCCCCCAAGTGTTTAGTTTAACTTACGTGAGATAAGCTCTCTCCTGTTGACTGTTGTTATTATGCTTCCTTTTAATTTTAGTTGCTCCAGTGTGTTATTTTGTATATACACTTCATAATTATCATGTATCTATTTTTGCCTTACGACCTAGATCTGTGGATGATTATATTGCATTCAAGTGGGTCGTAGCTTAAAGGTCCTCCATGTAACCATACATTTAATTTGTTTTCCGACATAAATACACTATAATTGAAGCACTATCCCTGTTCTATCAAGGTGCTTCGTCAACAAGCTGAGAAACAGATAACAATCGTACTCGGACAACGTAAGTGCACAAAGGAAGGCAAGTTATAACATATATTAATCCATCTCAATAGGTGGCGGTTACGGGGGTAGTGCTTGGCTTTTGGTTTATATATATATATATATATATAAACAGATGATTTAGGACGGGTATTTAAGCCCCACTCCCCCTGTTTTCTTGTATTACCCTGAAGATGTCTTGAGAGAATAGACGAAAGCTTGGTGTTCCATTGTTTCAATTTTCCTAGCGAGTTTTACTACACATATATATATATTATATATATATATATATATATATATATATATATATTGTCACAATGACCAGGGTCTTTTAGGAGTAGCTAGACTCGAGTGGCGCCAGACTTAAGAAAGCAGCTGTGCCAAGTCTATTAGAAAGACCTGGTATTGTGATTTTCACTCCGATGCCCTTCCAAAATGCGCATGACTAGTTTTGCCGTACCTCTAAGCATTTTTGTCTCAATAAACATTTGTGTAGAATGAGCCAATAGAGTGTTATTAGTTTCGTATATGAAGGTGTTAGTTAGTGGCAACGTTATAATTTGCAAGCTAGAGGTGGGTAGGTGAGGGAGGAATGTTGCTCTTGTCTCGGGAGGGGGGTGATCGTGCCAGCACCACGAGTTTCATTTAATTATGTGACCATTGCAAGTTTAGTTGTGTTGCAATATCAAGATATACTTTATTTTATCTGCCACGCTGTTTTAGCCAATATGTTAACACAGGAATACGTTAGTATAAGTTATTCTTGTGAAGTGTCTTAGTGTTATCATTTCGTGTGGTGATATATTGCAACCCCTTAGTTTGAGGCTGGTTCCCGCTAGCCACGCCAGGCCTCATCATTCTCTGGTAGGCGGTCAGACAGTAGAGGTGGTGCTAGCTCTCTCTTGCTGCACACCAGTCTGCTCCTTTTGTTTGTCCTTGCTTGCATAATAGTAACGTAACGTAATTAACAGAGAATCCTAGACATTCATTAATTCTTTTAATTCTTCTTTTCCTCTGATCAGCAGTTTATTATATTTCCCTTTGTTTTATATATTCTGTACCTCCGGTGGCTAACTTCGGAATCCGTGATAGGGAGGAGCTGGGAGGCTTGCCGGGGTCCTTAATAATAAGCACCGTTAATCCCATAGACAGTCCACACACACACACATCCATAACCCCAACATCTTTTCCCGTGTTTGTGCTTAGGACCCGGTAGAAACCTTGACGGTTCTGCCCCAGCAATTGTTTGTTCCCTATCTCGGGTTTCGAACTGAGGCAATGGAGTATTTAATATTAATTAGGAATCCAGCTTCAGTCTGGACCCCCCCCCCCCATAGTTAAGTGAGTGTGGGAGGTGGACTCTCTAAGAGTTCATTGTTTCGGGCGGTATCTCACTGGGGGGCCCAGGTTGAAGTCGAATATATTGGTGTGTTATTAGAGGTGGTCAGGGCACCCTGCCTCCAGTAATATCACCCCGAGGTTCGTAGTCATATTAGGACACTGCCTTGTATTGTTAGATCATTATAATATGTATAAAATATTATGTGCAACTCTCTTGGGTTGAGAGTGGAATACCGTTGGCTGGTTTGCACACGGTTTAGTACTGTCGAGGACGTGCATAGCCTGTTATGCTGGAAGCACACCTGCACTCTTGTTTCTTTGATGTCTGCTGGTAGCCTATGTATTTAACTGTTTTGATTATCCAACCCAGCATTGCTAATCCCGGTGTTGGTTTCGAGTTCTCGTAGCTAGTAAGTTACATGATTAGTTCTGTTCTACATCTTCAGAATAGGAGCAGGGCAGTGTGCACCTTAAGCCCTGAGAAGAGCCTGGAAGCGTTCATAGTGCTCTTACCTGTTGCGTCGTGGTGTTGTTTGGTAGAGAGACAAGGTGCATTTGCATTAGTAATTATTTTTGTATACCGTCTCTAAGCAACTGAGGTCCAGATTCGTAACAGTGGCGACCTTGGCCAGGATAATCAGAATAGTACCAGCAGTACTATTCCTCCTGTTGTTCTCAAAAACTGTGCTGACTCCTGCCTAGGCAACTCTTTTTTATCCTCTAACGCTCCCTTCATGCTGGAAGTTTGCTCACATTCAACCTGTCCCAAAGAAGGGTGACCGCTCTCAACCCTCCAACTATCGTCCAATTGCTCTTATCTCTTGTCTTTCTAAAGTTTTTGAAACTATTCTTGCTTCCAAATTTCTTAAGCATTTCTCTTCTCATAATCTGCTCTCAGATCGCCAGTATGGCTTCCTTAAGGGTCGCTCTACTGGTGATCTTCTCATATCTACTAAACTTGGTCATCCTCCTTTCGGGACTTCGGTGAGACTTTTTCTATTGCAGTAGACATATCGAAAGCCTTCGATAGAGTCTGGCATAAATCTTAATTTCTAAACTACCCTCCTTCGTCTATCCCTCCATCTGTGCCTTTGTCTCTAATTTTTCCGGCCGTTCCATAGCTGCGGTGTGGACGGCCATTGTTCACTTCCTCACCCTATAAACTCCGGTGTTCCTCAGGGCTCTGTCCTATCTCCTATTCTCTTTCTAATTTATAAATGATCTCCTTAACTGTACCTTAATTCCCATCCATTCATACGCAGACGACTCAACCTTACACTACTCCATTAGTTTTTCAGAACGCCCCAGCCAGCAATCCCTCAACGACAAACGTAATGAAGCCATAGAACTCTTAAATTCTGATCTAAATACTATTTCCAATTGGGGCAGAGAAAACCTTGTTAACTTTAATGCTTCCAAAACCCAATTTCTCCATCTATCTACCCGTCAGGATCTCCCAGCGGACTATCCCTTATTCTTCAACAATACAAAAATCAACCCTTCATCTTCTCTCAATATTCTTGGTGTCTCTTTTTCTTCTGCTCTCATTTGGAAGGACCATATTACCAGTCTTGCTAAGGCAGCCTCCCAGAAGCTGGGTGTGCTCAACCGCCTTAGGGGGTTCTTTTCCCCTGCACAGCTTCTTGCTCTGTACAGGGGCATAGTGCGCCCTTGTATTGAGTATTGTTCACATGTGTGGGGAGGTTCCTCTCACACTGCTCTCCTAGACAAAGTTGAAAGGAAGGCCTTTCGTATCATTAACTCCCGTCCACTCACCAACTCTCTGCAATCTCTCTCTCTCCGCCGCAATGTTGCATCTCTCTCGCTTTCTATCGCTACTAATAATCAGTGTTCCTCAGAGCTATCCCAGTGCATACCACCTCCTTTACGTAGGGCACGTGGTACCCGTCTTGCAACTCAATCCCACCCCTACTCTGTGCAACTCTCCAACCCAAGAGTGAAACGTTACTCTCAAACTTTCTTCTACTCAACATCTGAGCTCTGGAACTCTCTCCCAGAATCAGTCTTTCCCTCTTCCTATGACTTAAATTGCTTCAAACTCCGTGTGTCCAGGCATTTTGGCTCGAACGTCCCTTGATTTTGGCCCTGTCACTCTTTCAACTATGGGGGAGGCACTCGTTATAGGCAGTTATGCCTTTTGCCTCCCTCAATCACATAGAAAAAAAAAAAAAAAAAAAAAAGTATTCACAAGATTTATTTGGGCAGAGGATTTTTTTTTAGAATAGGTGTCTAGCATTTTTATATTTTACTATGTCTGAACAACAAGCAAGAGAGGAGGGGGAGAGTGTCGTGCCATTGCACATCACCAGTGAGGAGGATGCGAGAGTGTTCCTTCGGAATTCTCTAGAATGGGAACTGATGCAGTTGAGATGGGTGGAGGAATTGAGGTTGATAGCATCAGTGTTGGGAGTAGAGGGGTCTCTTCTTACCACGAGGGAAGCATGTCAGCAGTGTATATAGCAGTATTATTATGATATTCCAGAGGAGGCTGAGCCAACAACTGTGCCGGCAGGAGGCTATATCACGCCTGCACGCTCTCCGCCGCGCACATCCAGTCCTTTTAATTATAGCATAATGTCTTCCCAGTTGACATGTCCTACTGTTGTTCTCCCGTTGTTGCCTGACGTGCCCCCTGGTGTGCCCCAACTTACTCAACCCCATTTTTATCCTTTACACTCTACTCCTGCCGCTGGCTGGGTGGCACAGAACCAAGTTACACCTCCCCCCCCCCATTTTTCCCAGCCGGACTTTCTACGATTCAGCCACGTTACCGTCCCGCTTATGTTCCTACACCACCCACTACTTTTGCCCCGGTAAGGCTATCGAGTGATGCTCTAGTACAACTAGAGTTGAAGAAATTGGAAATGCAGGAGAAAAGAGAAAAGAAAGAGAGAGAAATGCAGGAGAAAAGAGAAGAGAAAGAGAGAGAGATGCAGGAGAGGTTAGAAACACAGAGAATGACAATGGAGTTACAAAGAACCAAAGTTGAGGTAGACAGTGGTAGGTACACAAGGGGACAAGTGGGCACGGTACACAGGGAAGAATCTAGCGAGTTAAAGTTGTCTCGTAGCCTGAAACTCGTTCCCGCTTTTGACGAGGAAAAAGTCACTGAATGGTTCCAGCTATTTGAAAAGAAAGCATGGGAGTTCAAGTGGCCACGGGAAGGCTGGGCGGCATTGGTGGCAAATGTTCTCAAGGGAAAAGCGCTCGAGGCATATGATAGGATGTCAGTGGAGGACTTAGCAGAGTATGATAATTTAAAGCAGGCTATCCTTAAGGCTTATGAACTAAGACCAGAAGCCTATCGCTTTAAATTTCGTAATGCAAGGAAGAAGCCTAATCATACTCATGTTGAGTTTGCTAAGTACCTCCGTGATTGTTTGTCTCGTTGGCTTTTGAGTGAAAATGTAGCCAATTTAAATGAGGCAGTTGAGCTTTTCCTGCTAGAACACTTTACCAACAATGTCAACAAAGAAATTTGCCAAAAGATCCGTGAGAAGCGCCCCGGCAAGCTGTCTGATGCTGCCGTGTGGGCTGACGATCAAGTGTTGGCAACCAAGGGTTTTACTGATCGTGCCAGATATGCTCCCCCCACGACTGCACGTGATGAGAAGTACTGAGCAGGTGGAAGCGGAGGGTACAGTAATAGTGGCCCTGGTCCCACACGTAATAATAACGGTGGAGACAAACAAAAATCACAAAATTCAGCCTGACCTGATTCCAGTGTTGTTAGGTGTTATGGGTGTAAACAGACCGGACATATTAAACCAAACTGTCCCCAGGCAAAGTCTTCTGCAGTGCTTGATAAGCCTGTGTCGTTAGTGGTTGGTATCCAGGGAGGAGGGGATGAATCTTTGTTACCGAGGTTGGAGGCAGACCGAAGGGTGAAGCATGGGGTGCCAATGGCCGCGGTACAGCCTGCCCCCGACAAAGTGTCTCAACTAGGTACCAATGCAGGTCCAGAAGCCTCGCTCGTTTGGTGCCGGGCTTTCGTTCATGAGGGTGAAGTAGAGCTGTGTGGGAAGGTGTATCCAGTCAAGGTTCCTAGGGATTCGGGAGCTAAGCAGTCCATGTGTTTGAACTTGATGGGGAAGCCGATAAAATCTGACGAGTTTGTGTTATGTCGAGGTGTAAACACTGAGGCCTGTTATAGCCTCATTCCTGTTCATCTTAGGTGTCCTGTAGTCACGGCGACGGCGAAGGTAGCGGTCATGGACACTTTACCTGTGGAGGGGATTGATTTTCTGCTTGGAGCAGATATGGCAGGGAGTAGAGTCTTTCCACCTCCGATAGTGGTGTCGGAGCAGGTACAGCCGGAGGAGAGGAACAAGGAGGCTAAGAAGCTGCCTCCCGATTTGTTTCCGGTGTGGGCGGTCATAAGATCTATGGCCCAGGTTGCACAGCCGGAGGAATTGTTTGGGGAGGAGATAGATCTGATCAAGGGAATGTACAGTAATGAATCTGCATCACCCATAGATTCGACTGATCTGCAGGGTGCCGAGGGTGTGCACGACGAGGAGGAAGGCTCAGCAGAAAGCTCCTCACTCGTTTCACCCGGTGCCACAGGTGATACTGAAGGGAGCGATCGAGTCCCTACAGGAGGACCGGTTGATCCTGTATCCTCGAATCAGACCGACTTGGAGGCTATACCTAATCTTACCACCGTGGCACCGGGGGAGATTGTTGAGGCGCCACAGAGTGATGCTTCATTAACACACTTGTTTTCTAAGGTCGGGGAGAGTACACCAGACAGACGTAAGACCCATCAGCTCAGGCATATTAACATGTTGAAGAGGTACTATCGTGTGGCAGGCACACAGGCTGTGTCACCTAAAGGGGCTAGCCGAGAGAGTTACCTGGGCGCCGATCAGTCACCTGCTGGTGTTAACGGGGAGTTGTCTGAGGCAGTTTGTGCTACTGTATCCACTCAGAACGGGTCAATGGGAAAAGTTGAGTCAGATACGGTCAATTTCTTGCCAATGTTATTGACTGGAGAGTTGGAGTCGGAGGTGCAGGGTTAGCCCGGGCCTGGTGGATGGTGGTTGGATAACCCTGGTCCCGGGGCTAGAGGTTCATGCACTGTGGGAATGCCAGGCAAGGCTTCTTCAGTGCCTCTCAACCCCCCTCTGCACTCTCCCCAATTCTCCGGTCCCAGGGACCAGGATGTCGTGTCTCGTTGCCCTGTCCTGGTTGTAGAAGGCATGAAGGAGGAGTAGGAGGAGGAGAGGGAGCTTTTCCCAGGTGAGGCTGTGCCGGCTGGGACATGGGCCGAGAACGGGTACCTGGCCCTGCGGGATAAATTGACCTATTTACCTCCGGAAAGGGTTGAGATGTTTACTACCTTGTGGGCTTATCCACACGTGTTCGGGGATGCACCAGGTTTGACATCTTGGGCGGTGCATGACATCGATGTGGGAGAGAATAAGCCTATAAAATTACCACCTTATAGAGTTAATCCACAGAAGCGGCTCGCTCTTGATGCTGAGCTGAGGTATATGGTTGACAAGGGCCTCATCAAGAAAGGCTGGAGTGAGTGGTCAAGCCCAGTAACTCTGCAGCCTAAGCCTGATGGTAAGATCCGCTTCTGTGTCGATTTTCACAAAGTAAATTTACTCTCCAAGACAGATACCTACCCTTTACCGAGAGTTGATGACTCGGTAGACAAGATTGGGGCAGCCACGTTCATCACAAAAGTGGACTTAGTTAAAGGCTATTGGCAAGTCCCACTAACTGAATATGCCAAGAAAATCGCTAGTTTTGTGGTGGGTGGAGGAGTGTATCAGTGCAAGGTAATGCCGTACGGCTTGAAGAATGCTCCCGCCACATTTCAGCGGTTAATGGACAGGGTTGTGCATGATGTCCCCAATTGTATAGTCTACATAGATGATGTGGTTGTTTATGACACAAATTGGACCGACCATTTGGCCAATGTGGGTGAGCTTTTCCGGAAGTTGTCCGAGGCTGGTTTAGTGGTCAACCTGTCAAAGTGCGAGTTCGTGCAGGCTCGGGTGTAATATCTGGGTTATGTTGTTGGCCACGGCCAGGTCTGTCCCCCTCGGGCGAAGGTGGAGGCTATCCAGAGTTTCTGAGCACCTCATAACAAGAAAGCCGTGCAACGTTTCCTTGGCATGATAGGCTATTATCGCCGGTTCATCAAAGGATATTCCACCGTGCTTGCCCCATTGACAAATCTGCTACAAAAGAACAAACCATTTAAATGGATAAAAGAGTGTGAGCAGGCTTTCAAAGATGTCAAAAGCCTCCTCTGTTGCCATCCTATATTACGTGCCCCAGATTTCAACAGGCGTTTCGTCTTGGCAGTATATGCGAGCGATGTGGGTGCCGGCTCTGTGTTGATGCAAGAGTTCGGAGATGATGTTGAGCACCCCATTTCCTACTTTTCGAAAAAGTTTAACCGAGCACAGAAGAATTATTCTGTGATCGAAAGGGAGTTGCTAGCTATTATTTTGAGTTTACACCATTTTGATGTTTATTTGCCACCATATGGGCCCGTGCTCAGAATGTACTCTGACCATCATCCTCTGTAGTTTATTAATAGGCTCAAGGACAAAAACCAGAGACTTACTCGCTGGAGTTTGATGTTGCAAGAATATCATCTCGATGTTAGGCACATCCGTGGTGTTGATAATGTCCTGGCAGACTGTTTGTCCCGTGAGTCCTCTGAGGAATGATAGGAGAGCACGAGGCTATTTAGTAAGTAAGTCATATTTACTCATATTAAAAAAATCTATAAAATGTAAAAATACAAAAGACTGTCAATGTAAATATTTTGCAGTTGTAAACTAATGATGAAAGTTTTGTTTCAAACCTCCAAAATCCCCCCCCCCCCCCCCCGTGTGAGGGTGTCACAATGACCAGGGTCTTTTAGGGTCTTTTAGGAGTAGCTAGACTCGAGTGGCGCCAGACTTAAGAAAGCAACTGTGCCAAGTCTATTAGAAAGACCTGGTATTGTGAGTTTCACTCCGATACCCTTCCAATTGCACATGACTAGTTTTGCCGTACCTCTAAGAATTTTTGTCTCAATAAACATTTGTGTAGAATGAGCCAATAGAGTGTTATTAGTTTCGTATATGAAGGTGTTAGTTAGTGACAACGTTGTAATTTGCAAGATAGAGGTTGGTAGGTGAGGGAGGAATGTTGCTCTTGTCTCGGGAGGTAGGCGATCGTGCCAGAACCACGAGCTTCATTTAATTATGTGACCATTGCAAGTTTAGTTGTGTTGCAATATCAAGATATACTTTATTTTATCTGCCACGCTGTTTTAGCCAATATGTTAACACAGGAATACGTTAGTATAAGTTATTCTTGTGAATTGTCTTAGTGTTATCATATCGTGTGGTGATATATTGCAACCCCTTAGTTTGAGGCTGGCTCCCGCTAGCCACGCCAGGCCTCATCATTCTCTGGTAGGCGGTCAGACAGTAGAGGTGGTGCTAGCTCTCTCTTGCTGCACACCAGTCTGCCCCTTTTGTTTGTCCTTGCTTGCATAATAGTAACGTAACGTAATTAACAGAGAATCCTAGACATTCATTCATTCTTTTAATTCTTCTTTTCCTCTGATCAGCAGTTTATTATATTTCCCTTTGTTTTATATATTCTGTACCTCCGGTGGCTAACTTCGGAATCCGTGATAGGGAGGAGCTGGGAGGCTTGCCGGGGTCCTTAACCCGTATAGCCCCAGCGACGCGTCTGATGCGTCGGCGATGTATGTAACGCACAGCCCCAGAGACGCGCCTGGCACGTCACCCTAATTGCGCCGACCGTAACCTCAGGTGTAGCCACTCAAGAGGGCTCAGATTTGTATGGAAACTGTGTACGTATCTCACGCAACCGTGCCGATGGTTGAAAACTCTTAAAGTCCACGTGCGTGCGCGCGAGCGCGCAATAACCTGTTTTTTGGGGATAATTGCCTTCAATTTTTTACTCTTGTAAAATCCGTTTTCGGGGGCTCTGTAGGACCATTTTTTTAAGCTTTTTGAGCGGTTTTTCGTGGTTTTTCCTTCATTCCTAACCCATTCGCTATTGTTTCTGGAATAAAACCATTTTTTGAAAACCGGCCGGGTTCTGGTGCGCAATCATTACAAAACTAGCTGGGGCTCCACGGGTTAATAATAAGCACCGTTAATCCCATAGACAGTCCACACACACACACACATCCATAACCCCTACCCTACATATTTTCCCCGTGTTTGTGCTTAGGACCCGGTAGCAACCTTGACGGTTCTGCCCCAGCAATTGTTTGTTCCCTATCTCGGGTTTCGAGCTGAGGCAACGGAGTGTTTAAAATTAATTAGGAATCCAGCTTCAGTCTGGACCCCCCCCCCCATAGTTAAGTGAGTATCGGAGGTGGACTCTTTAACCTCTGAAGTGCGCATGGGGGTAATTGGAAACGTCCCCCTGTGCTGACGTATTTGAGGTGTTTCCGTCACTATAATATTCATTGTGCCATTAATAGCATTAATACTTATCCATATGCACCTATTATGGGTTGATTTTAAAGGTATTAACCTGAAACAACAATAAAACGAGTGAAAACAGCGTTTGGATGGTCAAAATCGGAGATATAGCCCGCGAGTTGTATAATGTATGGGTGAGGCAATCTGCTTTCCCGCCAATTTCCCCCAAGGCCACTGAGACACAGTCGATCGATACTCTCTCTCTCTCTCTCTTGCACTCGCTTGCTATCAGTGATGACCACACCCTCCAATCGGATTTCTAATGTTAGCACGAAAATATACCTCAGAATAAGGGAATAACAGGGAAAATAGGTGATAACTGAAGGAGAGGAGGAAAGTGGGGAAGGAGGGGAGGTAGAGGACTGAGATTTTGCATGGCCCAGGGCCAAAACATAATAAAACATTTTTTTTTTTTTTTTTTTTTTTTTTTTTTCGATGTCAAAAGTTGATTTTTGTTTTCTCTGACTCTTAAGAGTCTCCCCGCAGTGCGCCGGGGGAACTCTTAAGAGTCTCCCCGCAGCTCCCGGGTTAAGAGTTCGTTGTTTCGGGCGGTATCTCACTGGGGGGCCCAGGTTGAAGTCGGATATATTGGTGTGATATTAGAGGTGGTCAGGGCACCCTGCCTCCACTAATATCACCCCGAGGTTCGTAGTCATATTAGGACACTGCCTTGTATTGTTAGATCATTATAATATGTATAAAATATTATGTGCAACTCTCTTGGGTTGAGAGTGGAATACCGTTGGCTGGTTTGCACACGGTTTAGTACTGTCGAGGACGTGCATAGCCTGTTATGCTGGAAGCACACCTGCACTCTTGTTTCTTTGATGTCTGCTGGTAGCCTATGTATTTAACTGTTTTGATTATCCAACCCAGCATTGCTAATCCCGGTGTTGGTTTCGAGTTCTCGTAGCTAGTAAGTTACATGATTAGTTCTGTTCTACATCTTCAGAATAGGAGCAGGGCAGTGTGCACCTTAAGCCCTGAGAAGAGCCTGGAAGCGTTCATAGTGCTCTTACCTGTTGCGTCGTGGTGTTGTTTGGTAGAGAGACAAGGTGCATTTGCATTAGTAATTATTTTTGTATACCGTCTCTAAGCAACTGAGATCCATATTCGTAACAATATATATATATATATATACAGTATACATATATATATATATATATATATATATATATATATATATATATATATATATATTTGTTTTTGTTTGTTTTTTTCTTTCAGGCAGGTGAGATTAAAATAATAGGCACAGTTTGCATTATTGAGTTTTTTATTGATATTGATAGCGTGCAGCTAGCACACAATAATCCCTCTCTTGATCTTGTATCGCCTATATAAACTCGACTTATCACCTTCTAATTTCACTTCTCCTTGATAATGATGGCTGCGCCCATTGAAACGTCGGAACCATTTGCAAACCTCCTTTACCAACTTCCTGAAAATACCAGAAAAACTATACTAAAAATTGAGAGTATCAATAAAAAACTCAATAATGCAAACTGTACCTATTATTTTAATCTCACCTGCCTGAAAGAAAATATCCTCCCTGGCAACACTAATATCAAACTATTTAATGAGAATGCCAGAAACCGAGACTGCAAACTCCAATTCCGGAGAGAATTGGTCCAGCAAGAAGCTTTGGAAAAACGAGAGACGGCACTTTACCTCCAACAAGAGCGAGACACCCTTGTACAACAATGGAATGAAGAAGCCGCCCACGCACCAGTTTAAACAACGTATCAACACCAAACTCGAACAACTGAATACACAGCACCAACGCAAAGTGGAGAGTACCGCCATCAAGAAATTGTCCAAACTATATGGCGGCAACATCAAACTCCCCAGACCCCTCAAAGGGTACATCAACCTCACTAACACGGACCTGACCCCCGACCAAGAAGAACTCCTCAACAAAGGACTCAATTGCCACTACACCTCTAAACCCCGGCCACACCGAAAACGACTAGAGATCGAGATTCTCCTGGACGACATCCAAAAAACTGGAGAAGGATGGGAAACTCACAACCTCACCCAGCCTACAACCGACCTTACTAACCGAAGCCGCTAAAACACGTGGTTCCCACAACAGCGGATTAATCAACAAAAACCACATCTTAGCGGCTAAACAACTTCGTGAAAATAATAATATCATAATCAGACGAGCCGATAAAGCTGCCAGCCTGGTCATCCACGACAAAGATGAATACCTGCAGAAGATGGACCACATCCTAAGCGACTCTACAAAATTCCGGAAAATCACCCGTAACCCCCCCGAGGAAATAAAGCGGAAAACCAACACCACCATTAACGCAGACAGGAGGGATCCACCTTAAAAAACTCATCGGTGACTTCTCCCCTGGGTACGCTTACGGCACAGTCAAAACCCACAAGCCAGGTAACCCCCTTCGCCCGATCATCTCCCAGATCCCTACCGCCACCTACCAAATTGCCAAAACTTTGAACAAACTTCTGACCCCCTACACCCCCAGCCAGTACAGTCTTTCCTCGTCAGCTGACTTCCTGGAGATTTTAAGAGATGCCTCCTCTACTGACGACCATATCATCGCCTCCCTAGATGTAGAAAGTCTCTTTACCAACGTGCCTGTGGACCGCACCATTGAGCTCATCCTACATCGAGTCTACCACTGCCCAGACAACACGGCCTTAGACCTCCCAGAAACAGCCATGAAGACGTTGCTTGAAATATGCACCAAAGAGGCGCCGTTCACCTGCCCGCGAGGTGACATGTATCAGCAGATTGATGGTGTGGCAATGGCCAGTCTCCTAGGAGTCCTCTTTGCCAATTTTTACATGGGCACCATCGAAGAAGAGCTCCTGACTACCAACCGCCCCTCCGTGTACTGCAGATATGTGGACGACATCTTTGTGCGTGTGAAGGACCCACAGGAGCTACGTGACCTTCAACAACGATTCATCGCCTCTTCCAGTCTAAACTTCACCTTCGAGGAGTCCTCTAACGGTCATCTCCCCTTCCTTGATGTCCTCGTAAACAACAACAACACCTCAGGCTTTACCACCACTGTCTACACCAAACCCACCAACAACGGATTATGTCTCAACGGCGAAAGTGAATGCCCCCAGCGTTATTTACGATCCACACCATCGCCGCCTACGTCAGGAGAGCCCTATCACACTGCACCTCCTGGCGAGACACTCACAAGGAACTCGAGAGGCTCACCCAGGTGCTTGTAAACAATGGGTACAGTAACTCGGACATCGCCCACACCATCAACAAACACCTTGAAACATGGTACAAAAACGACATGCCTACTAATACAAACATTGAATACATACAAATTTACTATAAAAACCACATGTCCTCAGATCACAAGACAGACGAAAACATAATGAGAGACATTATCAGCAACAACGTTAAAACTACGAACCCTGACCAACACCTTAAACTCACCATATACTACAAATCGAGGAAAACATCACAACTAGTCATTCGCAACAGCCCGGCTACCGCTAAGAAACCGTCACAAGAGGACCATGTCATATACCGACACACCTGTAACAGTGAGGACTGTGGACCTCACACTTATGTCGGTTTGACAAGGACTCGTCTGTCACGTCGCCTTACCTTCCACCTTCAAGCCGGAGCTATCAAGGACCACTACCACACATCCCCACACCATCAGGAACTCACCAGACCCGACTTGGGTCTGGTCTTGATAAAGAAATAGACTCACGCCGCCTATTCATTCTTGAAGCTATATATATACAAACATACCAACCTACTTTAAACACACAAGCGGAATACAGCCAGATCCTACCCTCGGCACGCCCTTCCACAGCGAGGCCCCCCATGATGCCCCCAGGAATGCCCCCTCCACACACGCAGACGAACGACGCACTCCTGCGCCCGGCCAGCCTACCAGAGCTAGTCTTAGGTTAGCCAACCAGCGTGCAGCTAGCACACAATAATCCCTCTCTTGATCTTGTATCGCGTATATAAACTCGACTTATCACCTTAGAACTTTTCATCTCCTACTGTACTTCGCACTTCTCCACTTTATCTTCCTCTCTCCAAAACTCTCCAATCTCCTACTTTACTCAAGCCATCATCATCATCATCTAACTTCACTTCTCCTTGATAATGATGGCTGCGCCCATTGAAACGTCGGAACCATTTGCAAACCTCCTTTACCAACTTCCTGAAAATACCAGAAAAACTATACGAAAAATTGAGAGTATCAATAAAAAACTCAATAATGCAAACTGTGCCTATTATTTTAATCTCACCTGCCTGAAAGAAAATATCCTCCCTGGCTACACTAATATATATATATATATATATATATATATATATATATATATATATATATATATATACAGGTATATATATATATATACTATACATATATTTATTTATTTTTGAGTGTCCTTGCTAGACCTCCATCAAGCTTAGAAAAACTTTACTTTCGTAAAGTTTTCGGTAGAATAATATCCCGGCCTAAAGACGGTTCCTTCTCAAATTTGAGGCTCGCTATCGCTCGGCAAGAAAAAATCGACACCTAAAGGTCACGAAAGGTCTTAATATTAATAACAAAATGAGGAGAAAGGTCTCAAAATCGCCAAACTTACGGAACGAACGTCATAAAATAACAAAACTATTATGCTAAACATGAGGGAGAAGGGAGTCCAGAAAAAGCGAGTACTACCCTCTTAAGAGAGATAGGCGTCCGAGATTGTGAGATGAGACATAGACAGTAGCGACACAGCTTCGAGAAGTCGAGGTTGCCAGGAGGAGACAACCAGGCGTCGTAGATCAATCAATATAATACCATGATTGAGCTGGTTGCATCGCTCAAACTATCCCTATGTCTCACTTGCCATCTGGAATAATGCCTGATTTCGCCGTGTTGAGCGCTTGAATCTATCTATCTATTGCCTGACGCCGTGATCCCCGAAGGGGTGGCCACGAACGAATCGCCCCCATGCACCTCTGTCCCCAGTCAGTCGACGCCCCCTCCTACAGGCTGTTGATTTACATAAGTCAGGAGGAAGAATTGGAACATTAAAACAAAACAAAAATATAATAGAATAAAAGAAAATCTAGGCTGCTTTTGTCTACACTAACTGAGTTTCATGTAAGTGGAAAAGCTATTAATACAGCTGTGGGAAGATATTACCGAACAGTGTCATTATGTCATGCAAGACCAAAACTGACAGTTTGCATTACTCCAAATAATAGAAATACTTATTATCTATATCCGCGTACCACTTTTCATTGAGAGTCTTAGTAAAATCTCTAAAGAATAAAAGTAGTAAATTTATCTGATTTACTAATTACCATAAGAGGTTTAGAGACCCTGATACATGTTGATTTTTAAGGTATGATCTGTGTCACAATCCACGACATTTCGTGGTAGTTTATGCCATACACTTATAACTCTATAGAAGAAGAAGTGGTTGGCTTCATGTGTCTGAAAACGTTTACCAATAGTCCTACAACTATTGCTTCATGTGTAATATGAGAGATACATTCACAAATCTGGCTTATAATCATTCCACAGTGGCATTCGGGGATTTTTTTTCTAGATCTACCTATTTCATTGCTTTGTTATGCCCCTTAAACATTTACTATAACTATTATAATCACATCTAAGTCTGTAATTGGTTAAGTTATATACATTTCCTCCAGGACACGTCATACGGTGTATTTCTTAATGTTGGTATCTTTCTTGTGTATCCTTCCTACACATTACAGTACATAGTATGGTTATCAAAACTGTAAAAATTATTTTAATTGAGGACGAACCAACGAAATGTAAAGGACTAACTTTACTTATCAGACTTATAATATTAAAATAACCTCCCAATGAATCCAACCATTGTGTTTACCTGCTTTACTACTTCCGTTTATTGTTGACAAGGTGCTAACTAATCGCTTAGTATAGTTTGGTCTGCTTAGTATACAGTATGTTGCCTCTAGATCGAGGAACTTGGTGCCGGTATAACAAAAAACAAAGTGATAATATGAATAATTGCAAACGAGAGAGAGAGAGAGATTCTTGATAACACACACATCATTGACAAAATAATGTACAGTACGTACAGTACAGTACAACCTTGTATTATACTCGGATACCATAGTCTCTAGCTCACTCATAAGAATAATGTACAGTACGTACAGTACAGTACAACCTTGTATTATACTCGGATACCATAGTCTCTAGCTCACTCATAAGAATAATGTACAGTACGTACAGTACAGTACAACCTTGTATTATACTCGGATACCATAGTCTCTAGCTCACTCATAAGAATAATGTACAGTACAGTACAGTACAACCTTGTATTATACTCGGATACCATAGTCTCTAGCTCACTCATAAGAATAATGTACAGTACGTACAGTACAGTACAACCTTGTATTATACTCGGATACCATAGTCTCTAGCTCACTCATAAGAATAATGTACAGTACGTACAGTACAGTACAACCTTGTATTATACTCGGATACCATAGTCTCTAGCTCACTCATAAGAATAATGTACAGTACGTACAGTACAGTACAACCTTGTATTATACTCGGATACCATAGTCTCTAGCTCACTCATAAGAATAATGTACAGTACGTACAGTACAGTACAACCTTGTATTATACTCGGATACCATAGTCTCTAGCTCACTCATAAGAATAATGTACAGTACGTACAGTACAGTACAACCTTGTATTATACTCGGATACCATAGTCTCTAGCTCACTCATAAGAATAATGTACAGTACGTACAGTACAGTACAACCTTGTATTATACTCGGATACCATAGTCTCTAGCTCACTCATAAGAATAATGTACAGTACGTACAGTACAGTACAACCTTGTATTATACTCGGATACCATAGTCTCTAGCTCACTCATAAGAATAATGTACAGTACGTACAGTACAGTACAACCTTGTATTATACTCGGATACCATAGTCTCTAGCTCACTCATAAGAATTCGTGGACCCCCAATAGTTTTGTTTAAGCAATTATAACTATCTGGATTGATTTTTGGATAAAACTTTGTTTTTCAATTAATAGTATATTTAGTTGTGTAGTTGATATTTAGACAATTATATTCATAAATCCGTTTCCAGAGATATAGTTCCATAATAAATAATATGGAAGTCCACGAATAATGATTATTGGGGTAGAAATTATGGCATCCGAGTGTACGTACCGGTACATGATATTAAGGAAACTAAATCCAGGAACCTTCCTTCTTACCATTTTCCATTGTACTCTACCCTGTCTGCATTATTGATTACCTATCTCCATTGTTCACGCTCACACCACAGCCAGCAAGAAACAATAGTACAGGGTGTCCGTAAAGTCTCTTTACAATTTAAAACAATTATTACCAAGGCAATTGATGAGATATTTTAATCAGATTTGTTGTATGAACTCGGTGGTTATCAAAGTTTTTAATAACATTGCATTTGTCCATTGGTCCATTTTTCTTCCACGAGAAAACAATTACTGCAAATGTTTACCTTGACCTTTTGACTGAATATGTGGCACCACAACTAGATGACCTTCAACCAACCATCATTTGTCAGCAAGATGGTGCACCACCACATTGGGGACTGCGTGTTCGTGAGTTCCTAAATCAAAAATTCACAGACCGGTGGATTGGAAGGGATGGCCCGATTCCCTGGCCACCTCGTTCACCAGATATCACTCCCCTGGACTTCTTTCTATGGGGATAAAGATATCGTGTATCGAACAGAGATACGGGACATCACTGACCTAAAGCAAAAGATCACTGATGCCATTGCGACCATTGATGAGGCTATGCTACAGCGAACATGGCAAGAAATCGAGTACCGTCTTGATGTGCTTCGTGCAACTAATGGTGCCCATGTAGAGGTGTACTAAATGAGGCAAAACAAAAATCAATATCTACTCCTCATTTTGTAATAATTTCCACATATTTGTCTGTTCATTTGCTTTTGTAATAAATATTTGAAATTGTAAAGAGACTTTATGGACACCCTGTATAATGTATGGGCAAGACAATGAGAGAGTGAGTGGAATAAACTACAACGGACATATGATATGGAAATACTAAATGTTATCACCTTTGTGTTATGTCATTTGTTATTAGCAAACAATGCAACATATCCGCGTATACTGTATGTATGAACGTTTGCTAACGTGTATGTTGCCCTTGCTTATATGCGCGTGTGTGTTACAGCTTAATATTAATATTGGTGGTTGATAGTTATCTTTTAGTTATCCATTATACAGTATTATAATGTCCGCTAAGGCCTGTGCAACTCTGTAGTATTGGTGGTTGATAGTTATCTTTTAGTTATCCTATATACAGTATTATGATGTCCGCTATGGCCTGTGCACCTCTGTAGTATTGGTGGTTGATAGTATTCTTTTAGTTATCCATTATACAGTATTATAATGTCCGCTAAGGCCTGTGCAACTCTGTAGTATTGGTGGTTGATAGTTATCTTTTAGTTATCCATTATACAGTATTATAATGTCCGCTAAGGCCTGTGCAACTCTGTAGTATTGGTGGTTGATAGTTATCTTTTAGTTATCCATTATACAGTATTATAATGTCCGCTAAGGCCTGTGCAACTCTGTAGTATTGGTGGTTGATAGTTATCTTTTAGTTATCCATTATACAGTATTATAATGTCCGCTAAGGCCTGTGCAACTCTGTAGTATTGGTGGTTGATAGTTATCTTTTAGTTATCCATTATACAGTATTATAATGTCCGCTAAGGCCTGTGCAACTCTGTAGTATTGGTGGTTGATAGTTATCTTTTAGTTATCCATTATACAGTATTATAATGTCCGCTAAGGCCTGTGCAACTCTGTAGTATTGGTGGTTGATAGTTATCTTTTAGTTATCCATTATACAGTATTATAATGTCCGCTAAGGCCTGTGCAACTCTGTAGTATTGGTGGTTGATAGTTATCTTTTAGTTATCCATTATACAGTATTATAATGTCCGCTAAGGCCTGTGCAACTCTGTAGTATTGGTGGTTGATAGTTATCTTTTAGTTATCCATTATACAGTATTATAATGTCCGCTAAGGCCTGTGCAACTCTGTAGTATTGGTGGTTGATAGTTATCTTTTAGTTATCCATTATACAGTATTATAATGTCCGCTAAGGCCTGTGCAACTCTGTAGTATTGGTGGTTGATAGTTATCTTTTAGTTATCCATTATACAGTATTATAATGTCCGCTAAGGCCTGTGCAACTCTGTAGTATTGGTGGTTGATAGTTATCTTTTAGTTATCCATTATACAGTATTATAATGTCCGCTAAGGCCTGTGCAACTCTGTAGTATTGGTGGTTGATAGTTATCTTTTAGTTATCCATTATACAGTATTATAATGTCCGCTAAGGCCTGTGCAACTCTGTAGTATTGGTGGTTGATAGTTATCTTTTAGTTATCCATTATACAGTATTATAATGTCCGCTAAGGCCTGTGCAACTCTGTAGTATTGGTGGTTGATAGTTATCTTTTAGTTATCCATTATACAGTATTATAATGTCCGCTAAGGCCTGTGCAACTCTGTAGTATTGGTGGTTGATAGTTATCTTTTAGTTATCCATTATACAGTATTATAATGTCCGCTAAGGCCTGTGCAACTCTGTAGTATTGGTGGTTGATAGTTATCTTTTAGTTATCCATTATACAGTATTATAATGTCCGCTAAGGCCTGTGCAACTCTGTAGTATTGGTGGTTGATAGTTATCTTTTAGTTATCCATTATACAGTATTATAATGTCCGCTAAGGCCTGTGCAACTCTGTAGTATTGGTGGTTGATAGTTATCTTTTAGTTATCCATTATACAGTATTATAATGTCCGCTAAGGCCTGTGCAACTCTGTAGTATTGGTGGTTGATAGTTATCTTTTAGTTATCCATTATACAGTATTATAATGTCCGCTAAGGCCTGTGCAACTCTGTAGTATTGGTGGTTGATAGTTATACTTTAGCTATCCATTATACAGTATTATAATGTCCGCTAAGGCCTGTGCAACTCTGTAGTATTGGTGGTTGATAGTTATCTTTTAGTTATCCATTATACAGTATTATAATGTCCGCTAAGGCCTGTGCAACTCTGTAGTATTGGTGGTTGATAGTTATCTTTTAGTTATCCATTATACAGTATTATAATGTCCGCTAAGGCCTGTGCAACTCTGTAGTATTGGTGGTTGATAGTTATCTTTTAGTTATCCATTATACAGTATTATAATGTCCGCTAAGGCCTGTGCAACTCTGTAGTATTGGTGGTTGATAGTTATCTTTTAGTTATCCATTATACAGTATTATAATGTCCGCTAAGGCCTGTGCAACTCTGTAGTATTGGTGGTTGATAGTTATCTTTTAGTTATCCATTATACAGTATTATAATGTCCGCTAAGGCCTGTGCAACTCTGTAGTATTGGTGGTTGATAGTTATCTTTTAGTTATCCATTATACAGTATTATAATGTCCGCTAAGGCCTGTGCAACTCTGTAGTATTGGTGGTTGATAGTTATCTTTTAGTTATCCATTATACAGTATTATAATGTCCGCTAAGGCCTGTGCAACTCTGTAGTATTGGTGGTTGATAGTTATCTTTTAGTTATCCATTATACAGTATTATAATGTCCGCTAAGGCCTGTGCAACTCTGTAGTATTGGTGGTTGATAGTTATCTTTTAGTTATCCATTATACAGTATTATAATGTCCGCTAAGGCCTGTGCAACTCTGTAGTATTGGTGGTTGATAGTTATCTTTTAGTTATCCATTATACAGTATTATAATGTCCGCTAAGGCCTGTGCAACTCTGTAGTATTGGTGGTTGATAGTTATCTTTTAGTTATCCATTATACAGTATTATAATGTCCGCTAAGGCCTGTGCAACTCTGTAGTATTGGTGGTTGATAGTTATCTTTTAGTTATCCATTATACAGTATTATAATGTCCGCTAAGGCCTGTGCAACTCTGTAGTATTGGTGGTTGATAGTTATCTTTTAGTTATCCATTATACAGTATTATAATGTCCGCTAAGGCCTGTGCAACTCTGTAGTATTGGTGGTTGATAGTTATCTTTTAGTTATCCATTATACAGTATTATAATGTCCGCTAAGGCCTGTGCAACTCTGTAGTATGGTGGTTGATAGTTATCTTTTAGTTATCCATTATACAGTATTATAATGTCCGCTAAGGCCTGTGCAACTCTGTAGTATTGGTGGTTGATAGTTATCTTTTAGTTATCCATTATACAGTATTATAATGTCCGCTAAGGCCTGTGCAACTCTGTAGTATTGGTGGTTGATAGTTATCTTTTAGTTATCCATTATACAGTATTATAATGTCCGCTAAGGCCTGTGCAACTCTGTAGTATTGGTGGTTGATAGTTATCTTTTAGTTATCCATTATACAGTATTATAATGTCCGCTAAGGCCTGTGCAACTCTGTAGTATTGGTGGTTGATAGTTATCTTTTAGTTATCCATTATACACTATAATGTCCGCTAAGGCCTGTGCAACTCTGTAGTATTGGTGGTTGATAGTTATCTTTTAGTTATCCATTATACAGTATTATAATGTCCGCTAAGGCCTGTGCAACTCTGTAGTATTGGTGGTTGATAGTTATCTTTTAGTTATCCATTATACAGTATTATAATGTCCGCTAAGGCCTGTGCAACTCTGTAGTATTGGTGGTTGATAGTTATCTTTTAGTTATCCATTATACAGTATTATAATGTCCGCTAAGGCCTGTGCAACTCTGTAGTATTGGTGGTTGATAGTTATCTTTTAGTTATCCATTATACAGTATTATAATGTCCGCTAAGGCCTGTGCAACTCTGTAGTATTGGTGGTTGATAGTTATCTTTTAGTTATCCATTATACAGTATTATAATGTCCGCTAAGGCCTGTGCAACTCTGTAGTATTGGTGGTTGATAGTTATCTTTTAGTTATCCATTATACAGTATTATAATGTCCGCTAAGGCCTGTGCAACTCTGTAGTATTGGTGGTTGATAGTTATCTTTTAGTTATCCATTATACAGTATTATAATGTCCGCTAAGGCCTGTGCAACTCTGTAGTATTGGTGGTTGATAGTTATCTTTTAGTTATCCATTATACAGTATTATAATGTCCGCTAAGGCCTGTGCAACTCTGTAGTATTGGTGGTTGATAGTTATCTTTTAGTTATCCATTATACAGTATTATAATGTCCGCTAAGGCCTGTGCAACTCTGTAGTATTGGTGGTTGATAGTTATCTTTTAGTTATCCATTATACAGTATTATAATGTCCGCTAAGGCCTGTGCAACTCTGTAGTATTGGTGGTTGATAGTTATCTTTTAGTTATCCATTATACAGTATTAATGTCCGCTAAGGCCTGTGCAACTCTGTAGTATTGGTGGTTGATAGTTATCTTTTAGTTATCCATTATACAGTATTATAATGTCCGCTAAGGCCTGTGCAACTCTGTAGTATTGGTGGTTGATAGTTATCTTTTAGTTATCCATTATACAGTATTATAATGTCCGCTAAGGCCTGTGCAACTCTGTAGTATTGGTGGTTGATAGTTATCTTTTAGTTATCCATTATACAGTATTATAATGTCCGCTAAGGCCTGTGCAACTCTGTAGTATTGGTGGTTGATAGTTATCTTTTAGTTATCCATTATACAGTATTATAATGTCCGCTAAGGCCTGTGCAACTCTGTAGTATTGGTGGTTGATAGTTATCTTTTAGTTATCCATTATACAGTATTATAATGTCCGCTAAGGCCTGTGCAACTCTGTAGTATTGGTGGTTGATAGTTATCTTTTAGTTATCCATTATACAGTATTATAATGTCCGCTAAGGCCTGTGCAACTCTGTAGTATTGGTGGTTGATAGTTATCTTTTAGTTATCCATTATACAGTATTATAATGTCCGCTAAGGCCTGTGCAACTCTGTAGTATTGGTGGTTGATAGTTATCTTTTAGTTATCCATTATACAGTATTATAATGTCCGCTAAGGCCTGTGCAACTCTGTAGTATTGGTGGTTGATAGTTATCTTTTAGTTATCCATTATACAGTATTATAATGTCCGCTAAGGCCTGTGCAACTCTGTAGTATTGGTGGTTGATAGTTATCTTTTAGTTATCCATTATACAGTATTATAATGTCCGCTAAGGCCTGTGCAACTCTGTAGTATTGGTGGTTGATAGTTATCTTTTAGTTATCCATTATACAGTATTATAATGTCCGCTAAGGCCTGTGCAACTCTGTAGTATTGGTGGTTGATAGTTATCTTTTAGTTATCCATTATACAGTATTATAATGTCCGCTAAGGCCTGTGCAACTCTGTAGTATTGGTGGTTGATAGTTATCTTTTAGTTATCCATTATACAGTATTATAATGTCCGCTAAGGCCTGTGCAACTCTGTAGTATTGGTGGTTGATAGTTATCTTTTAGTTATCCATTATACAGTATTATAATGTCCGCTAAGGCCTGTGCAACTCTGTAGTATTGGTGGTTGATAGTTATCTTTTAGTTATCCATTATACAGTATTATAATGTCCGCTAAGGCCTGTGCAACTCTGTAGTATTGGTGGTTGATAGTTATCTTTTAGTTATCCATTATACAGTATTATAATGTCCGCTAAGGCCTGTGCAACTCTGTAGTATTGGTGGTTGATAGTTATCTTTTAGTTATCCATTATACAGTATTATAATGTCCGCTAAGGCCTGTGCAACTCTGTAGTATTGGTGGTTGATAGTTATCTTTTAGTTATCCATTATACAGTATTATAATGTCCGCTAAGGCCTGTGCAACTCTGTAGTATTGGTGGTTGATAGTTATCTTTTAGTTATCCATTATACAGTATTATAATGTCCGCTAAGGCCTGTGCAACTCTGTAGTATTGGTGGTTGATAGTTATCTTTTAGTTATCCATTATACAGTATTATAATGTCCGCTAAGGCCTGTGCAACTCTGTAGTATTGGTGGTTGATAGTTATCTTTTAGTTATCCATTATACAGTATTATAATGTCCGCTAAGGCCTGTGCAACTCTGTAGTATTGGTGGTTGATAGTTATCTTTTAGTTATCCATTATACAGTATTATAATGTCCGCTAAGGCCTGTGCAACTCTGTAGTATTGGTGGTTGATAGTTATCTTTTAGTTATCCATTATACAGTATTATAATGTCCGCTAAGGCCTGTGCAACTCTGTAGTATTGGTGGTTGATAGTTATCTTTTAGTTATCCATTATACAGTATTATAATGTCCGCTAAGGCCTGTGCAACTCTGTAGTATTGGTGGTTGATAGTTATCTTTTAGTTATCCATTATACAGTATTATAATGTCCGCTAAGGCCTGTGCAACTCTGTAGTATTGGTGGTTGATAGTTATCTTTTAGTTATCCATTATACAGTATTATAATGTCCGCTAAGGCCTGTGCAACTCTGTAGTATTGGTGGTTGATAGTTATCTTTTAGTTATCCATTATACAGTATTATAATGTCCGCTAAGGCCTGTGCAACTCTGTAGTATTGGTGGTTGATAGTTATCTTTTAGTTATCCATTATACAGTATTATAATGTCCGCTAAGGCCTGTGCAACTCTGTAGTATTGGTGGTTGATAGTTATCTTTTAGTTATCCATTATACAGTATTATAATGTCCGCTAAGGCCTGTGCAACTCTGTAGTATTGGTGGTTGATAGTTATCTTTTAGTTATCCATTATACAGTATTATAATGTCCGCTAAGGCCTGTGCAACTCTGTAGTATTGGTGGTTGATAGTTATCTTTTAGTTATCCATTATACAGTATTATAATGTCCGCTAAGGCCTGTGCAACTCTGTAGTATTGGTGGTTGATAGTTATCTTTTAGTTATCCATTATACAGTATTATAATGTCCGCTAAGGCCTGTGCAACTCTGTAGTATTGGTGGTTGATAGTTATCTTTTAGTTATCCATTATACAGTATTATAATGTCCGCTAAGGCCTGTGCAACTCTGTAGTATTGGTGGTTGATAGTTATCTTTTAGTTATCCATTATACAGTATTATAATGTCCGCTAAGGCCTGTGCAACTCTGTAGTATTGGTGGTTGATAGTTATCTTTTAGTTATCCATTATACAGTATTATAATGTCCGCTAAGGCCTGTGCAACTCTATAGTTATCTTTTAGTTATCCATTATACAGTATTATAATGTCCGCTAAGGCCTGTGCAACTCTGTAGTATTGGTGGTTGATAGTTATCTTTTAGTTATCCATTATACAGTATTATAATGTCCGCTAAGGCCTGTGCAACTCTGTAGTATTGGTGGTTGATAGTTATCTTTTAGTTATCCATTATACAGTATTATAATGTCCGCTAAGGCCTGTGCAACTCTGTAGGGGAAATTCAACATATGTTAATGAACTTAAGGGGGGTCACCTGCTTCTTGTATCTTTATCTCCTTTTCTCTCTTTCTCTGGCTTGTATCCATGCAGCCCCATTCAGCCAACTGTTTTAAGACGTTCATCCCCATCCAGGTGTCGATTTCTTCCTGGCGAGCGATAGCGAGCCAGCATTGTATGGAGAAATCCGGCTTCGTCGCAGACATTTTACTATCGAAAAATGTACAAATTTAGCTTGCTGTCAAAACAAAACATATATATGCTGGCTCGCCAGGAACATATTGACACTTGGATGGGGGTAAACGTCTTAAAATAGTTGGCTGAATGGGGCCGAATGGATACAAGCCAAAGAGAGAGGGAGAGAAAGAGAAAAAAAAAGCGAGGTGGGCCCCCTTAAGAAACCAGACAATGGAGCCTTGTCCTCCTTCCATTGATTGATATGCATTATTCATAAAGCTATACACAGTTGTTCTATCTATCTAGGCCTATCTATCTACTCAGGCCCAATCCCCACTGTTCCATTTTGTTTTGTTTTATTGATTGATTTATTTATTTTTATTTATTTATTTTTTTTGGGGGGGGGGGGGGCGGCGACTCAAGACAGAGCCAGAATAGAGACAACACAACACACAACAGAAAACAATGAACACACAAAAACAAAATACAAATTCACACACATCTAGGTCATCCAGAAGACCCAGAGACCAGGGTCACCAAGGTCCCTCCAGCACTCCCCTGGCCCCCGACCACCCGGAGAGGTTCCGATCTCGACAGGCAGACATGCAGCGGAGCAGTTGTTCATCGGCAATGTTCTTTGGAAATCAAATAATGTAAATATACAAATAAACTACTAAATTAACCATTCATCCAGTTGTACAGTTTGCTGAAAACAATATTCGACAATACTAAGTCTAAGGGGATTTAATCTTACTATTTGATATGTTTTATATTTTCTTCTGGATGGCCTATACTGTAGATGTGTTGGAATTTGTATTTTGTTTGTATGTGTTCATTGTTTTTTGTTGTGTTGTCCCTATTTTGGCTCTGTTTTGAGTCGGCCACCCCCCCCCAAAAAAAAAAACAACAACAAACAAACACACAAAAACAGACAAATAGGAAAAGTAGGGATTGGGCCTGAGAATATAGATAGATAGATAGATAGATAGATCGATTTCTTATACATAATATGTTTTAAATGGGTTTAATGTCATCTAATTCGAGTTATTTCAATTGACCACTTGCGAGTTTCAGGCTATAAGGAAGTTAGAGCCGTGAACATCGATAGTTAACAGAAATGCAGGAATAATGTACGTTACTGGTGAATACATGGTATGTTGAATTGGGTTTTATGTATTTACATATGTACTACGACCGTATTTTAGCTGTAAATTATGTTAAATATCGTTGTCTACAGTTCCAACTTCCTTATAGAACGAGACTCGCAAGTCGGCAATAAGCTAGATAATGAGAGAGTTTAATCCCAACAATATACAGTATGGTCGGGTATCCCTTCCTTGTGACCCTGATGTTGTCCCTGGCAACACTGGCTGAACCTTCACCCTCACCAACCCAACAGTTGACACAACTCATTAAGGGAGCCCACCTTGCTTTTTTATGTTTATCTCTTTCTCTCTCTTTGGCTTTTATCCATTCGGCCCCATTCAGCCTACTGTTTTAAGGCGTTTACCCCCATCCAGGTGTCAATATATTCCTAGCGAGCGGTAGCGAGCCATCATATATATATATTTGTTTTGACAGCAAGCTAAATTTGTAAATTTTTCGATAGAAAAATGTCTCCGGCGAAGCCGGATTTCTCCATACAATGATTGCTTGCTATCGCTCGCCAAGAAGAAATCGACACCTGGATGGGGCTGAACGTCTTAAAACAGTTGGCTGAATGGGGCCGAATGGATACAAGCCAGGGAAAGAGAGAAAAGGAGAGAAAGATAAAAAAAACGGTGACCCACCTTAATACTTCCAAGGACAGGAAAGATAATTACTTGGGAAATAATAACTGCTAACATATACGTCAAACTTTATTTGTATATAATTGGCAGGGAATGAATAACTCTACATTGTTAAGGTAAGTTAAGTCCTTTGATCTCCGAGAGTCAGGAGGGATGAAAGTGTAAGTTGTGACGTCACGACATAGCTATAGCTGAAGTTGGGCAGCAGGTGAACTGTAGGTCAGTGATAATCGTGCAGGCAGCTGGGTGAGACGTACACACTCCCTCTCCAGCCTTACCAACACACATACATGAGCTCTTGTGGGATGCAATGAAAATCTTACACGTCATTAGTTAGAGAGTATTGCTAAACAATCATATTTAGAATGCCGTTTTCCACAACATGAGGGAACATGTACGCTCTCAGGCACTAATACTGGCCCAATATAAACCCATGAACACCATAAACGAACCTCCGATTCCTAAATTTGAGGCAACCAAATTGGCTAAATCAATTCAGTTCGAGATATATTTGAAACTTTCAGGTCATGACTTCAAATACTTGAATATTGTATTGCTATTTTTGACCAGTCACCTTCACCGTTCGTGAAAGTGTATACTTTCGTGAACGGTGAGGGTGACGGGGCAAAAAATAGCTGTCAATATTACACTATATTAGGGAAAAAACCCCACAAAAATACAATAAATAAAGACGAGACAAATATTAAAGAAAACCCAGTAGATTCTTCTAATCTCTTCAAGATCTGCTGACGGTCAATCATGAGGGAGAAAGCTTGTAGATGGGGCTGCATATTAAGTAGTCCATCTGACTGATGAGTGGCGTGCTGTGTTTGATAACGAACTTTGGGATAAAAAACACAATAGTGTTTACAGTATGAAATGGGGATCATTGTCCATCAAGTTTCATGTAAATTTCGATAGTGTTAGGGAGTTACCAGTTTCTTCGGTCCGGTATTTGCGAGTGTCCACTCTGCTACCAGGATGAAGAAAGATGACCACTAGGAAGGGGAGAAAACCATTACTGACAACAACAGCAGAACAAAAGAGAAATACGGTCTACGCAGGATAACTGTCATCAAGAGATTGCCAAGTGCCAACAAAAGTCCTAGGACCCCTGTCCAATGGGGGTAGATTGTAGGCACCAATCAAACAGGGCTATACCCAGGAGAGGCTATAGGCATTTGATAAGGAGTCGTTGGAACTTCTGTTTCATTTGCTTGGCCTCTCTTACTGATACCCTTTGTGCCTCACTTACACTGAGAGTAGTCCAGCCAGCTCTCACAAACACCTCCTCCTCTTATCTATTTCACTACACTTAACATGCACACCACACTTCCTCCTGCCACATTTTTTTTTTTTTTTAAATGATAATGTACACGCACCAATCCTCGGAGTCCCCAGAGGGGGGGGGGGGGGACTGTAAATGCCCTTACACCCGCCCGACCTTCCCCTAACCACCTTGCCCCTAACGACCTCTCTAAATGCTCTGGACCATGGCCTGTCACTCTTACTATCAACTTTTGCAATATTCGCGGCCTTTCCTCTAATTTTCACTCAGTTGAACACCATCTCTCCTCCTCCAAACCTGATCTTCTTTTCCGCACTGAAACCCAGGTTTCTGAGGCAACTGCCATCAGCCCCTTCTCTGTATCCTCCTACTTTCTCTACCCTAGTTTCAATGCCAAAGGCGGATGTTTTGCATACATGCACAACAAACTCAATCGCTCTCGTGTTCCCGATTTCGACTCCTCTGAATTCTCAACTTTATGGCTCAAACTATCCTGTCATTCTCATACTAAATATTTCTGTGCTGTCTATCTTTCCCCTAACTTTCCCAAATTCTTTGACTATCTAAACTCTAAAGTGGAACACATTCAATCCATCTCTCCCTTCTTGGAAATCTCCATCTCAAGAGATTTCAACGTTCACCACCACCAATGGCTCTCCTCTCTTACCACTGACCAACCTGGTGAACAAGCCTTCGTCTTTTCTATCCTAAATGACCTACAGTAGATTAGATGGTCCAGCAACCCTATCATAACCCGGATAGCTTCGGAGATCGGCCAAACATTCTTTACTTATTTCTGTCTTCTAACCCTTCTTCTTATACTGTCAATCTTTTCTCGTCTTTGGGCTCCTCCGACCATAAACTTATCTCTGTTACCTGTCCTATCTCTCGAGTACGGTCACCCGATCCTCCCAGCCAGCGGTGCTTGTGGCACTTTGGCGCTGCTGACTGGGAGGCTTTTCATCAGTACTTCTTTGATTTCCCATAGAATTACTTCTGCTTCCTTGGCCGGGGACCCTCGGAGAGTGCTGAACGCATTACCGAGGTAATCCTATCGGACATGGAACCGTACATTCCATTTAGTTTCTCTCAGTCTAATGCAAACAAATCTTGGTTTACTCACGCTTGTTCTACTGCTGTTTGTAATAAGGAGGAAGTATTCAAACGGTACCGATGCCTTAAAACTCAATAATCTCATTCTTCCTATCTTTCTGCCCGGAATCAAGCCAAACCTGTTCATCGACTTGCCAGGCACTGTTTCATCAATAATAAATGCACTGAACTATCCAACTCTAGCTCTTCCCAAGCTTTCTCGCATCTAGCCAAAAACCTCTCCAACAATTTTTCTTCCTTGTCTTTCCTTCCCCTTTTCCACTCTGATGGCACAACCATCACTTCTTCCTCTGACAAAGCTTAACTCTTCGCTCAAACTTTTGCTAGAAACTCCACCTTGGATGGTTCCGGTGCTATTTCTTCTTTTCCACCCCCCTCTCTCCTACTTATGCCTAATATCATAATCTCTTCTAAAGATGTACTTTCTACCCTCTCTGGGCTTAATACTAAGAAAGTGTACGGTCTGGATGGTGTTCCTCCTGTTGTACTAAAAAACTGTGCTTCCGTGCTGACTCCCTGCCTAGGCAAACTCTTTCGTCTCTGTCTCTCCTCTTACGTCTTCCCTTCCTGCTGGAAATTTGCTCTCATTCAACCTGTCCCAAAGAAGGGTGACCGCTCTCAACCCTCCAACTATCGTTCAATTGTTCTCATCTCTTGTATCTCTAAAGTTTTTGAAACTATTCTTGCTTCCAAATTTCTTAAGTATTTCTCTTATCCTAATCTGCTCTCAGATCGCCAGTATGACTTCATTATGGATCGCTCTACCGCTCTACCGGTGATCTTCTTTCATATCTTACTAACTCTTGGTCATTTTCCTTTCGGGACTTTGGTAAGACCTTTTCTATTGTGCTAGACATATCGAAGGCCTTCGATAGAGTCTGGCACAAATCTTCAATTTCTAAGCTACCCTCCTTCAGTTTCTATCCCTCCATCTGTGCCTTTGTCTCCAATTTCCTTTCCGGCCGTTCCATAGCTGTGATTGTGGATGGCCATCGCTCAGTTCATCATCCTATCAACTCCGGTGTTCCTCAGAGCTCTGTCCTATCTACCCTTCTCTTTCTAATTTTCATAAATTATCTTCTCAACTGTACCTCCAGTCCCATCCGTTCATATGCAGACGACTCTACCTTACACTACTTAATTAGTTTTCCTGAACGCCTCAGCCAGCAATTCCTCAAAAACAAAAGTATTGAAGCCATACAACACTTATCTTCTGATCTAACTACTATTTCCAATTGGGGCAGAATGCCTCTAATGCTTCCAAAACCCAATTTCTATATCTTACTACCCATCGGGAACTCCCAGAGGACTATCCCGTATACTTCAACAATAGAAAATTAAATCCTTCATCTTCTGTCAGTATTCTCGGTGTGTCTTTTTCTTCTGCTCTCTCTTGGAAAGACCATATTACCAGTCTTGGTAAGGCAGCCTCCCAGAAGTTGGGTGTGCTCAACCGCCTCAAGGGGTTCTTTACCCCTTCACAGCTTGTTGCTGTACAGAGGTACAGGAGGCGAACTGTGTGTCCTTGTATTGAGTATTGTTCCCATCTGTGGGGAGGATCATCTCACACTGCATTCCTAGACACAGTAGAAAGGAAAGCCTTTCATATCATTAACTCCCGTCCACTCACCAACTCTCTGCAATCTCTCTCTCTTCGCCGCAATGTTGCATCTCTCTTATTATTCTATCGCTACTACAATGATCAGTGTTCCTAAGAGCTCTCCCAGTATATACTACCTCCTCTACGTAGGCTATGTAATACCCGTCTTGCAACACAATCCCACCACTACTCTGTGCAATTATCCAACCCATGAGTGAAACGTTATTCTCAGTCTTTCTCCTATTCAACAGCTGAGCTCTGGAACTCTCTCACAGTATCAGTTTTCCCCTCTTCCTATGACTTAAATTGCTTCAAACTCCGTGTGTCCAGGCATTTTGGCTCGAACGTCCCTTGATTTTTGCTCTGTCACTCTTTCAACTCTGGGGGAGGCACACACTACAGGCAGTTCTGCCTTTTGTCTCCCTCACTCAAATAGAGAGAGAAAAAGAAAACAAAAACACTCACAGACACACACACCTGGTTTCCTGTACATTACAGCGATTACAAACCCCTGAGGCTCCCGTACTGTGTGGCCGTACATATGAACGTCAGTTTGGAGTGCTAGAGTGTCTCCCTTAGAGCAGTTCCAACTGGCTAGAAGACTATTGTATTTCATTAATGTCCAAATAAACAGCTTATCATATACAAATCGGATTCACATCACTCACGTAGGACAATAATCCCAAAACCAAAACAGTTTATCACATTAATCATAAAAAGTCTATTTCAACTTACACGGAGAGAAACAATTCATAACAAGCATACAAGAATGAGTATGTTCGGGCTACCTTTCTTCACTGCGTCATAACTTGCTTTATCCCTCAATACGCGCTTCACATTATGTCATACAGACTGACCACCATATATCTTTATACCGAGTTATATTGATCTTTGCAAGTGTGACTGTATTTAAGCGAGTAACAGAGAGGTCTCGTATCCCCACAAGCAAACGTATTAACACATGTGCCGATTGATTTTGTGTTTATATATATAGCATATTGTATACTGTTCATAGCTACTATACCTGTCAAACTAATGTGGTATTCAAGCATGGGAGTATAAGGGGTATAATGTCATTAAACACTCACACCTCTTCATACCTGCCATCCCAACCTGTCACATACACCTTTATAAACCTGCCTTACACCTGCCATCCCAACCTGTCACACACACCATTATAAACCTGCCTTACACCTGCCATCCCAACCTGTCACACACACCATTATAAACCTGCCTTACACCTCCCATCCCAACCTGTCACACACACCATTATAAACCTGCCTTACACATGCCATCCCAACCTGTACACACACCATTATAAACCTGCCTTACACCTGCCATCCCAACCTGTCACACACACCATTATAAACCTGCCTTACACCTGCAATCCCAACCTGTCACATACACCTTTATAAACCTGCCTTACACCTCCCATCCCAACCTGTCACACACGCCATTATAAACCTGCCTTACACCTGCCATCCCAACCTGTCACACACACCATTATAAACCTGCCTTACACCTGCCATCCCAACCTGTCACACACCTTTATAAACCTGCCTTACACCTGCCATCCCAACCTGTCACACACACCATTATAAAGCTGCCTTACACCTGCCATCCCAACCTGTCACGCACCTTTATAAACCTGTCATCCCAACCTGTCACACACACCATGATAAACCTGCCTTACACCTGCCATCCCATCCTGTCACATACACCTTTATAAACCTGCCTTAACCTGTCATCCCAACCTGTCACACACATCTTTATAAACCTGCCTTACACCTGTCATCCCAACCTGTCACATACACCTTTATAAACCTGCCTTACACCTGCCATCTCAATCTGTCATACACAGCATTATAAACCTGCCTTACACCTGCCATCCCAACTTGTCACACACATCTTTATATACCTGCCTTACACCTGTCATCCCAACCTGTCTCACATACCATTATAAACCTGCCTTACACTTGCCATCCCAACCTCTCTCACATACCTTTATAAACCTGCCTAACACCTGTCATCCCAACCTGTCACACACACCATTATAAACCTGCCTTACACCTGTCATCCCAACCTGTCACACACACCTTTATAAACCTGCCTTACTCCTGTCATCCCAACCTGCCACACACACCTTTATAAACCTGCCTTACACCTGTCATCCTGTCATCCCAACCTGTCACACACACCTTTATAAACCTGCCTTACACCTGTCATCCCTACCTGTCTCAAATACCATTATAAACCTGCCTTACAGCTGTCATCCCAACCTGTGACACACACCTTTATAAACCTGCCTTACACCTGCCATATCAACCTGTCACACACACCTTTATAAACCTGCCTTAGACCTGTCTTCCCAACCTGTCACACACGCCTTTATAAACCTGCCTTACACCTGTCATCCCAACCTGTCACACACACCTTAATAAACCTGCCTTACATCTGTCATCCCAACCTGTCACACACACCTTTATAAACCTGCCTTACACCTGTCACACACACCTTTATAAACCTGCCATCCCATCCTGTCACACACACCTTAATAAAACCTGCCTTACACCTGTCATCCCAACCTGTCTCACATAGCCTACCTTTATTATCCTGCCTTACGAGTGTCATCCCAACCTGTCACACACACCTTTATAAAACTGCCTTGCACCTGTCATCCCAACCTGTCACACACACCTTTATAGACCTGCCTTACACCTGCCATCCCATCCTGTCACACACACCTTAATCAAACCTGCCTTACACCTGTCATCCCAACCTGTCTCACATACCTTTATTATCCTGCCTTACACCTGTCACACACACTTGTATAAACCTGCCTTACACCTGTCATCCCAACCTGTCTCATACGCAATTTTCCGACTTCTGCAATATACCTGATTTACACATGGAGTAAATTCCCTGTCCATATGTACGCCAATCATTCCTACTTGTATCACATGCACAAATCAATACAGGCCATATCCTTGGCTAAGAGTAGCATCTGACGTATGAGAATGTTTTGTCCTCCAGGCAACCTTGACATTCTGTTAACCCGTTTTGGTCCGAGGAGATTCATATTGGATCTTTCCTGCTTCGTTACACTAGTTTGGAAATTTTAGGAAGTTTCACCCCATTTGTTTGGCGATACTAGGATGTTTCAACGATTTCAGGTGTCATTGTCTTTATGTTTTCTGGGCGAGTGATAGCGTCCCTGTAACATAAATGAAACCGGCCTTCAGCCGTCACAAAGTTTTAACTTTAAAAGGTCTGGGTGTTCATTCTTTATAGTTTGAAGGAAGTCTGGGAAGGCAGTTTTGTTGGCCTAGGGGACAAACTGAAAATAATTGCTCGAAAATGGCAAACACAAGCAATATCCTCAATAGTGATGAAACAAAATATGCTAATTACTCACAAGAGGTCTGATCAGATAGTGTTAATTGATATAATTTACACATGTCCCATATATATATATATATATATATATATATATATATATATATACTTTAAAACGTTCCAAACACAAGAAAAACGTAATCATATCACACTTAAAATGACTGGCCTGCACACCCCTTGGTTCACATATCATATAAACCAGCTCCCTTATATCCACACCAGCCACACATCTCTCACATAAATCTATCTTACTCTCTTTATATTCCGTTTGTCTTACATGTTACCTTAGTACGTATGGCTCTCAAACCTGTCTTACACACTATAGTCTATTCGCTGTAAGTAGGCGAGCAATCATTACCTCTATCCTCTGTAACTCAAAAAGGACTAGAGCAAATTGGCTGAAAAGTTCAACATCTATTGCTTGACTGACTCCTCCCAAATGGTAGACATATTAGCTCGATTACTCTAGTCGTTTGTTAGTTACAGAGGGTAGAGGTCATGATTTCTCGCCTACTTACAGCGAATAGACTATACACTTCCGTAGCTCTCTTTGCCTGTACATATTCCGCAATAACTTCGTCCAAATATTATTATGAAGATTACCGGTGTTCATACACTACAGCATACTATGTACTGTACTTGGTAAAGTATTAAACAATAACATCATATTATTATGAAGGATACCGGTGTTCATACACTACAGCATACTATGTACTGTACTTGGTAAAGTATTAAACAATAACATCATATTATTATGAAGGATACCGGTGTTCATACACTACAGCATACTATGTACTGTACTTGGTAAAGTATTAAACAATAACATCATATTATTATGAAGGATACCGGTGTTCATACACTACAGCATACTATGTACTGTACTTGGTAAAGTATTAAACAATAACATCATATTATTATGAAGGATACCGGTGTTCATACACTACAGCATACTATGTACTGTACTTGGTAAAGTATTAAACAATAACATCATATTATTATGAAGGATACCGGTGTTCATACACTACAGCATACTATGTACAGTACTTGGTAAAGTATTAACCCGTGGAGCCCCGGCTAGTTGTGTAATGTTTGTTCACCAGAACCCGGCCGGTTTTCAAATTTTTTTTTTATTCCAGAAACAATAGCGAATGGGTTAGGAATGAAGGAAAAACCACGAAAAACCGCTCAAAAAGCTTAAAGAATGGTCCTACAGAGCCCCCGAAAACGTATTTTACAAGAGTAAAAAATTGAAGGCAATTACCCCAAAAAACCAGGTTATTGCGCGCTCATGCGCACGCCCGTGGACTTTGAGAGTTTTCAACCATCGGCACGGTTGCGTGGGATACGTACACAGTTCCCATACAAATCTGAGCCCTCTTGAGTGGCTACACCTGAGGTTACAGTCGGCACAATTAGGGTGACACGCCAGGCGCGTCTCTGGGGCTGTGCGTTACATACATCGCCGACGCGTCAGACGCGTCGCTGGGGCTGTACGGGTTAAACAATAACATCATATTATTATGAAGGATACCGGTGTTCATACACTACAGCATACTATGTACAGTACTTGGTAAAGTATTAAACAATAACATCATATTATTATGAAGGATACCGGTGTTCATACACTACAGCATACTATGTACAGTACTTGGTAAAGTATTAAACAATAACATCATATTATTATGAAGGATACCGGTGTTCATACACTACAGCATACTATGTACAGTACGTGGTAAAGTATTAAACAATAACATCATATTTTATAATTCTAAATCGAATCTTGACTTGAATGATACGGTATTAATTGAGTTTTACAAATAGTTAAATCTATCATAATTGATGATGGTCACTAATTTTCCTACACTAAAGAAATGCATTATAACACATATTTTTTCTACGTAAATATGAAATAAGATAATTATAGTAATAAGATGAAATATTAGGAGAACCCATTATTATTGCTAAGGAAATCATGTTTGATCAAAACTGCAATAATAATAAACTAAACACATTATCCACATATTGTTTCACACCGTATTCAAAACTAATAATTAATTTGCACCTCATACAAAACAAATAATCAACATACCTGAGAGGCTGGCTATCCTTTAATGTATTACACTTTACATATACATTTACTGACACTAGTATTGACCAGTAATTCAATAACTCACAGAGAAACAGCGAACATGTTATATAATGTATTGAGCTAGTCATGTGGTGGACGCTTGCAAGGTATATAGACTATGTACTGTATTATCTTGGACGCTAGATCACATATTGACTCTGTCACTATCATGACGTATATTGTCATTTTATTCCGGCCAACACTAGGCGACTTTCAAAAGATTCAGCACTAGTATGTGTGGAAACTGTTTCACATATAAGATCTGTTCTACATGGAACAAACTTCCCTCATCAATTGTAAACAGTTCTTCAGTACAGCAGTTGTTGTTTCCCAAGCTGCCTGGCCGAACAGCCCCAAGACCTCGAGCAAGGCCAAGGCCATAACCGAGCACCCCCACAGAACCCTCCCTGCCGACCACAATAAAGCCTGGGTGACCGAAGCCACTCCATGGCGGGGACCTGAGGAGGGCGCAGAAACGCCCGGGAAACCAAAGCCCCACCCAGGGCCCTGTGACCCTTAGCAATTATGAAAAGAAAGTTGAGGGGAAAAGGAAAAATGTGACGCATTGGCTTCCAATCTTGGTAGATTGGGAGGTCAATCCACGGAAGAGACGCCGTCACTTGAGATCTAGAAAATATATAAGTAAAAGGAACAGTCAGAGTAAGCTATGGGTATGGCAGAGATCGCTCAGTTCTCAGTCTGATAGACCAGCCCATCACCTTCAGTACAGCAGTTCAAGAAGAGAGTAGACAGTATTTTGCACACTTTGTATTGAGTGTAGTGCACTAAACAGTCTCTTTTCTTTCACTTCGAGTATCTCCCCAGAGTAGACCGCAAGGTCTCTGAGATACTAACTAGTAATTGTAACTCCTTGTAACTCACTCTCACACATACAGACACACACACTCTCTCTCTCTGGAAAACCAATATACAGTTCTTATTACTTCTCTCCACCATTTTACCTTCCATCAGAGTCAAACGTACGAGGGAGTGAGAACACGAAAGAGAGACGGGAGGCGGGATATATATATATTTGTAAACTATATTTTTTCATCTCCAGACAAAACAGTGGCAATCATCTTCAAACGAGAAAGAAAACTAATAACTGGCATTTTATAAGAATTTATTTACATTTATTGTCAACTGTGATTACCCTCCACCCCATCTCTCTCTCTCTCTCTCTCTCTCTCTTTCTCTCTCTCTCTCTCTCTGAGAGCTTCCCTTTGATATGTATCTGAAGGTTCCCCATGTAAGGTTACTCTTACAGCCTCAACCACAAATTACCATAGTTGATTAGGATCAATGTTACCTTAACTCTTTTCCATATTCACATCATGATTTTCTGTCTGCTACTTGTAACCTCATTCACCCTTATGCAGGTGACTTGACATTTCATAGGTCTTTCACATTTAACATAGGTTTAAACAAAAATCAACACCATAGTATTCTAGTTAAACATTACCGTGTTTATTAATAATGACTAATCCAACAATACTGAATAGGGTTAACAGATTTTAGTTATCATTAATTATTAAATACATATTTAGTATATATAGGACCACATATAGATACTCACAAACATCTGCCGAAATGGGAGAAAGCAAAAGCAATAAGGATAGGTTTAAAACAAATATGAGAAAGGCAATAGAAGCCGCCTATGTAACTAAAAAAGACGTGACCAACCATAGGGATGAACTTGTCAGGTGGTCAGTACAAGCGGCAAATATAGCTCTGAGATCAAAGGTTGGAAAGGTCAAGTAGAATTAAGGATATTTGTAGGTAAAGCAAGAACAAAAATACTCACCATATGGCAGTACTGGTCTATGTTGCCAATAAGGAATTTCCACACTTTTGTATATAGAGTATATGTGAGCAAACTCAATCTGTGTTTGTCTCTCTAAAGATGGGTTGTCCATAGCCCGAAACGTTATAGAATATATAATTAAAGCTCTTTCATGTGTTTTCCCCCACCCAATCCATCTACCTGTCAGTATGAATCATCCATATATATATATATATATATATATATATATATATATATATATATATATATATATATATATATATATATTATACTGTATATATATATATATATATATATATATATATTTTTTTTTTAGACCACTATTAGGTGAATGGATCATTATTATTTCATGAACATTGTTTTCATTTCTCCGTTCTTATATGTAAAGGAAAAGGAAAACCAATAATGGAGGTGACAAGGGAAAGTTTAAAACAGGTGGGAAGCGCAGGCAGGTTTTAGTCTGTTTGTACATTAATCTCTATGTTTCTCTGGTTAGTTAAAAGTGAGTTAGATAGTCCTGCGTGTCTGTCTATCCTACAAACTGCTGGTTATCACTATGTCGTACCACCTGTTTGTCTTACCAACATTACGGCGTCCATCATATGTCCGTCTTCTCTGCATGCAATATCTCCATAAGTAACCAGCTATCTTCATGTATGACTCTCAGTCCATTTATTACTGTCTTTTTTTTCTCTCTTTCCTTTTTTCCCTTCCATGTCTACCTACCCAGTAATGTGTATTTGTATGTTTTTGTTTTGCATGACTGACTTTTGAAAAAGCCTTCATACTTGCCAACTATTCTTTCAGTAATTCTTCTAACTTACACCTTTACCTACTTTCTTTATAATCATCCTCCTTGTCTGCTTGTTTCCCTAATGATTTACCAAGTTGTCTACTAACCTAACAATTTGTCGACATACCCCCCCAAGGGGGTAGCCATACACGAATCTCCTCCATGTTCATTTGCCATCCATCATCCAAAGACCCTCTTCTCATCCAACACCGCTTTCATTCGTATGCCTCTCAACTCCGTCCCTCAAACTCTCTCTCGGTCTGCCTCCCCCTCTGTGAGCTTCCACCTTACTCACATACACACGTTTAGTCATTATTCCGCTCTCCAATTGTCCCATATGACTGAACCACCTCATGGTGCTCCTCTACAGCAAATCCACACCAAATCGCACTCATACTTCTTCATTCATCTGACTATATCCCCACGTGACTCCACATGCAATTCTCAATTAATTCACTTCCATGCTCATCATCCTATTCCTTTTCAATGCTTTCAGCATTTATACAGCTCTCTTCCCCTGCGGCACACTCTCTCGCACTTCATCCTACACACTCTCATCATATTCCACACACTGTTCAGATACGATTACCGGACCATTAAACCTCACATAACACTCTGTGATTGCAAACTTTTCTATCTATCTATCTAGCTATTGCCGGATCACCGAAGGGGTGGCCACGAACGAGACGCCCCAATGCACCTCTGTCCCCAGTCAGTCAACGCACCTCCTCCCATCCAGCACCGTTTTCACGCATATACTTCTTAACTCCATCCTTCCACCTCTCACTCGATCTACCTTTCCCTCTCTGTCCTTCCACTTCACTCTCGTACACTCTCTTAGTAATTATCTCGCTTCCCATACGTTCCACATGGCCGAACCATCTCAAGGTGTTCCTTATCACACTTTCCAGCACATCTACATCCACACCACATCTCTCTCATACTTCCTCATTCGTCTATCTACCTATCCATGTAACTCCACACACACTTCTCAGGTAACTCATTTCCACCCCTCTCACTCTTGGTTTGAATCTCTTCACCAACGTCCATGCTTCGCTCCCGTAAGTCAATGTTGGGATTACCACACTGTCATGCAAAGAATTATTTACTTCCATGCTGACCACCCTATTTCTTGTTACTGCTTTCAGCGTTTCTACAACCCTCGTCCCTTGTTGCACCCTCTCTCGTACTTCTTCATCCATACTCCCATATTTACTTAACACACTGCCCAAATACTTAAATGAGCTGACATTCTCCATAGCCTGACCATTCAGCCTCACCTCACACTCTATGGCTGCACCCTATTCAAAGACCATAAACTTGCTCTTCCCCGCATTTACCTTCAGATTCCATTTTTCACACACTGTTTCAAACATATTTACCAGACCCTGCAACTCACATTCACTATCGCTCATCAGAACTGTATCATCGGCAAACAGCAGTACAGACAACTTTCACTCGTTTCCTTCCCTTATCAGCAGTACATCAACATCCACTGCTCTTCCTTGAATTTCTTTCATGACTCATCCATATATATATTGAACAACCATGGGGACATCACACACCCTTGCTTTAACCCAACATTCAGATCAAAGTACTCGCTTTGTTCATTCTCCACACGCACCGAGACCTTTGCACCCTCATACAAGCTTTTCATTGCTTTCAGCAGCTTGCCATCTATTCCGTATATTCTCAGTACTTTCCACATACCTTCTCTATCAACTGTGTCTCCATGTCCATAAAGGCAGCATACAACTCTTGTCACTTCTCCAGATATTTCTCCACAACACATTTCAGGACAAAAATCTGATCTACAAATCCTCTTCCCTTCCTAAACCCGCCCTGCTCGTCACCTACCCATTTATCTGTACTAGCTCTCACTCTCTCGATCTAGTACTACCGTACTGTACATCTTCCCTACTACTCTTAACAGACATAACCCCCAGTGGTTACCACACACTCCTCTTTCTCCTTTAGCCTTATACAGAGGGACTATTACAGTATGTATGTCTTTCAGTCATCAGGCGCACTTCCCTTTTCCTATGCTAGTTTACACATTTTTCATACCCATTCGATCACTATCTCACCATTATACCTCAGCATTTCCCCACACACTTCATCTATTCCTGATGTTTTCCCCATCTTTACTCTTTTCATGGCTTCACACACTTACGACCTTTTTAAAGATCATATTTTAACTTTTAGCACATTAACCTTTAGGTTCAGTTTCTACATTTGACCACATTAACGTTTAGGTTCAGTTTCTCACACATGACCCCAGCAAGAACTTCTAGGGTCAATCCAACATGACCTCCCACAGCTCAACGAAGGAACAGCAACTGGCCGCTGCCAACAAACTGCTTGTATGGCCCGATTGGCTGCCAGCTCACTTTTGGGGCCACCTTATCAGTCTAGGAGTTCCAAAGCTGCGGTTGTGGATGGCCACTGTTCACTTCCTCAACTTATCAACTCCGGTGTTCCTCACGGTTCTGTTCTTTCTCCAATTTTCTTCCTATTATTCATTAACGACCTTCTCAATTGCACCTCAAGCCCTATTCACTAATATGCTGACGACTCAGCATTACATTATTCAACTAGCCTTCCACAACACCATTCATAGCAGGAACTCCAAAACTCACTTAACACTCAAAGAGTTGGTGGTGGAGTATATTTGACTGTGCCGCCCAGCGTTTTTTTTTTACTGTAAACGAGCTTGTTTCCGTGCTCGTTTTCATGCATAAACAAGAGCCAGAGCGTAATACAAGTATGTATCCCTGAAAGGGCGTTAAATGAGCTTTCCAATGACACCAGAACCATCCTTCTACGATCACTGGTTGTCTTGCAATGATCGTGCAACCAAAGAGCAAAATCAGTAAAATACGGTAATTTCCTTACATTATTACGTGTGAAACGAGTAAGGGAGGGTGGAGTAGGGCGGAGTACATCTCAGTAGCTCCACGGCCACCGTGGCGAGCGGTCATGAGGTAACCTACGCTCCTCCCACCGCTCCGCTCTCTCTCAGAGCACATTACGTGCTCAAAATTGCATGCGACTATAGCCGGGCCCCGCCACATAGGCCACATTTATTTCACTCGACTATAGCCGGGCGCCGCCAAAGAAGGGTTAAAGAGGCCATAAAGCACGTATCTTCTGATCTCTCTACTATCTCCAATTGGGGCAGAGAAAACCTTGTTACTTTCAATGCTTCCAAAACTCAATTTATCCATCTGTCTACTCGTCGCCTCCTTCCAGAAAACTATGACTTACTCTTCAATAACATACAAATTAACCCTTCAAATTCTCTTAATATTATCGGTGTCTATTTTTCTTCTGATCTCTCTTGGAAAGATCATATTACCACTCTTGCTAAAACAGCTTCCCAGAAGCTGGGTGTGCTCAACCACCTCTAGGGGTTCTTTACCCCTGCGCAGCTTCTTGCTCTGTACAGAGGCACAGTGTGTCCATGTATTGAATATTTTTTACACATGTGGGGAGGATCCTCTCACACAGCATTTCTAGACAAAGTAGAAAGGAAAGCCTTCCATCTCATTAACTCACATCTACTCACCAATTCTCTGCCTTCCCTCTCTCTTCGCCGCAATGTTGCATCTCTCTCACTATTCTACCGCTATTACAATAATCAGTGTTCCTCAGAGCTCTCTCAGTGTATACCACCCCATTTTCGTAGAGCACATAGTTGCCTCCCCAAACTGCCGTAGATTTTGCCCGGGTTATCCCCAGATCCCCACTGCGACCATTGCCTCGCTCCTGGATCAAGAGGATGATCATGAGATGGGCCTCAGAAAGTGATTGGTCCACACCAAAAGAGCTTAGAGGCTTCTTGACCTAGGATGGGGCCCAATAAGGCCCAGAAACCCCACCCTCGACACACTGGTTCACAGACACGCCATGCGTATAGACCCTCTTCCTCCTCACCTCTGCCACTCCCTCTGCAGACACGATCCATGGTAGAAGGCACAACAAACTTACAGGATATTCTGAAAGAGAGAAATGATAGACTTATGGCTGAAAACCCTACCAACAAAAAATCACAGTCCACACCTATTCTACCTCAGGAAGAACTGTTTCCTTCAGAGTGTGAATAATTAGAGGAGCTACAAGGCCTAATGATTGCCTAGCCGAGTCGCCATTGGCAGGTAGAGTTTCCCAGGATGCAACAAGTGTGGCGTGAAGGATCGCCCATGACAGAGCCTAAAGCATAGCACTTCTGGAAGAAGCCATCACCCCTAGCAGCCCTGCCCACCTGTTGTTCCTGAAAGATAACTATACCAGACGTCGGACACCGTTATAATGCTGACCAATGCCCCTAGCAACCCTATTCTCTTGTTGTACCTGAAAACTACCTGTAGCAAACATCAGACACCACCTCGGTGCTGACCAACACCCTTCCTCTTATTCCCCACCCCCCACCCTCATTGTCCCACAGAGGACGTAGCTGCATCCCAAGATCAAAGCCGCTGCAGCCGAAAGCTCCACGTAACCTACTCCCACCTTCACCTTTGACCAGCCGTGCCAACGCTTTCAAGAAAGCTGCATCTACCCAGCCTAAGACTACCTATTTCGTTAAACTCCTTTGGCTCCTTGGTTCTCACACTGACTTCCCCCCACCCAATCCAACCCCCGCACTTCCCACGTGCAGTTGTTGGTACCCTTTACGGTCCCTTAGGGATGATTAATCCGTAACAGGACACTATAGAGAAGCCAGTCATTGTTACCTGAACATATTGTATTTCTATATTTGTACTCTAAGACTGTTTCTTGTGTTGTGTTTTTGTGTATTTTGTATTAAATTTATTTACTGCGTCTGTTATCTTATTGTATAAAAAACTATGTTCCATGTTCATTGCTTGTATTCCTACACCTAGTCAGGCACCCTTTGATAAACACCTTATTCTGGTCGTAGTTACCCCTTTAAAGTCCTAAAGGTAGTTTATAAGCTGAAGACAAGCTTCTAATGGTAACCAGAATTGGATGAAAATTATGTCATCATGCTGAAGGGGCTAAGAGGCTCACAGTACAGCTTTGAGTAGCAATGTCATTGTTACGAATTATATGTGTACATATAATTCGTATGGTGGTGTGATAGTGATCGAATGGGTATGGAAAATGTGCAAACTAGCATGGGAGAAGGGGAGTGCACCCGATGACTGGAAGACTGGCATAATAGTCCCCCTATATAAGGGCAAAGGGGAAAGAGGAGTGTGTGGTACCCACCGAGGAATATGTCTTTTAAGCGTAGTAGGGAAGGTATACAGTAGGGTGGTGATTGAGAGAGTGAGAACGGAGAAATGGATAGGCGACGAGCAGGGAGGTTTTTAGGAAGGGAAGAGGATGTGTAGATCAGATTTTTACCCTGAATTGTGTTGTGGAGAAATATCTGGAGAAGAAACAAAAGGTGTATGTTGCCTTTATGGACTTGGAGAAGGCCTATGACAGAGTGGATAGAGAAAGTTTGTGGAAAGTACTTAGAATATACGGAGTAGATGGCAAGTTGCTGAAAGCAGTGAAGAGCATGTATGAGGGTGCAAAGGCGGCAGTACGTGTGGAGAGTGAGCAGAGCGAGTTCTTTGACCTGAATGTTGGTTTGAAACAGGGGTGTGTCATGTCCCTGTGGTTGTTTACTCTATATATGGATGGAGTCATGAAAGAAATACTGTCAAAAGCAGTGGATGTTGGTGTATCGCTGAAAAGGGAGGGAAATGAGTGGAAGCTACCTATACTGCTGTTTGTGGATGATACAGTTCTGATGAGTGATAATGAATGGAAGTTGCAGGGTCTGGTAAATGAGTTTGGAACAGTGTGCGAAAAACGGAATTTGAAGGTAAATGCGGGGAAGAGCAAGGTTATGGTCTTCGAAATGGGTGAAGTCACAGAGTATGTGGTGAAGCTGAATGGTCAGGCTATGGAGATCATCAGCTCTATTAAGTATCTGGGCAGTGTGTTGAGTAAAGATGGGACTGTGGATGAGGAGGTGCGGGAGAGGGTGCAACAGGGGAAGAGGGTTGTAGGAACGTTGAAAGCAGTAACAAGAAATAGGGTGGTCAGTATGGAAGTGAAGAAGTCCTTGCATGACAGTGTGGTAATCCCGACACTAACTTACGGAAGCGAAGCATGGACGTTCGGGAAGAGACTCAGACCAAGAGTGAAGGCGGTGGAAATGAGTTACTTGAGAAGTGCGTGCGGAGTTACATGGAGGGATAGACAGAAGAATGAGGAAGTAAGAAGGAGGTGTGGTGTGGAGGTAGATGTGCTGGAAAGTGTGAAAAGGAACAACTTGAGATGGTTCGGCCATATGGAACGTATGGAAAGTGAGAGATTGACTAAGAGGGAATACGAGAGCGAGGTGGAAGGACAGAGAGGGAGAGGTGCACCGAAGGAGAGGTGGAAGGATGGAGTGAGGAAGTATATGAATGAAGGCGGTGCTGGTTTGGAGGAGGGGCGTTGACTGACTGGGGACAGAGGTGCATGGGGCGGTTCGTTCGTGGCCACCCCTTCGGGGATCACGGCGTCAGGCAATAGATAGATAGATATGTTTTTTTTTTTTTTTTTTTTTTTTTTTTCTATATTCCAACTTACTTCCTCTCGGGCATAGGCTGAGAGCCTTAACATTCACCACTTTACAACGAACAGTGAAGCCTGTGAGGTCTTGTTCCAGTCTAGGGAGTGAGACATGTGAAGCACGTAGAGTACAACGAGCACCTGCCATCTTGCCTTCACATGAGGCACGGTGCTCACTCATGGCCCGAAACGACCCCATCTCTGAAGCCACCTCGTTCCCGTGCTTCACTGTCTCACCCCCTACACTCGGACTCTCACACTTACACACACACAACGCCACCTGTTGAGCAGATAACTCACCAGGCATTGCACCCCTATAGCATATTTTGAATATGGGAATATTCATACAGTGCTATTTAATCAGGGAACAATGTGTACATAGAAGGCAAACTAACTCCAAAGGTATTAGAATTGAACCTTTGTTTCCTATAGCAAATATATAATATATTCTTTTTCATTAGTTGTGGAGATTAAATTTGATAAATGTAGGTCAACAGTCTTAGAGAGAGGACGTGTGTGAAGGAAGTCATGATAGAAGACAATAACACTGATACTGGTACCCCCCCCCCCTCTTACTGTTATCATTAATCGGTTGCTGAAGTGAGTTAGGTAAACATCATGTCACAAGTAAGTACTAGCCGTGGAAGATGAATTTCCAATCGTGGAATAGGAAGTGCAAGAGCAGCAGTAGTGAAGAACACAGAGGATGTGGAAATGCCATTATGGCAGGTGATAATATTATGTCTGAGGACGGTGAAAGTGGAAACTGCCAACAACTGGTAGGAACTAAGAAATGATGACCAAACAATGCTGTGCAGTAATTATAAACAGCTGTTGTATCGAGCGTGAAGGCACGAATGAAAGGAGATAATATGGTATTATGATATAATTAATTAGTGATAATGACCAAACACATTGGTATTGGAAGGGGTGTAATCCAAAAGTACTGGATGTATTGATGACCATTTCATAATTGAAAACTAATATTAACCATTTTAAGGCAATTTTGTTGTTGTTGATCAGAGATTAGATGCACTAGAGAGACTAGAGGATAACACCAGTTTGCTTGAGGACAAGACCAGGAACATAGATTGAGAGGAAGTGTATGAGGTAGGATAGCTGAGTGCAACCTGGTCACTATGGGTGTTGAGTAACCTGAATAGTTGAAGGAGAATCGCGTAAGAAAATTACATGGAACATATAGTTACTAGCAATAGTAACCCATATATTTGAGAATGGCCTTCAAATCAGCAACCTTGAAGTAGTTGATACCAAGAGAACAGAGAAAACTGATCAACAAGCATCAAGTATGTTAGTAGTTAAATTGAATTATATAGATCAGAAACAGAAAGTACTCAGACATACGAGGAAATTGAGCAAAATAGAGGCGTGGCAGGATGTGCAGGTGTTCGCATATAGAACAAAGCATGAGCAAGGAAAGGTTTCTGTGATGAAAACATAATTAAAGAATAGAAAAAGCAAGGGAGAAAAGCTTAATTTAGCTGGTGAAGAAATACATTTGAATGTTATTTAATGTTAACTGTAATGAATTGATTTTCAGACCTTGAGTGTATGGCAAGAGGAAACCAGCCAGATTTAATTATGATACAAGGACAAATGGACCAGTTTGCATTTAAGTGATGCAGACATTGGCCTTAATGCTTATTAGATATTCAGGAAAGATAGAGAACACATGGGAGATGGTGGCTGTATGCTTTACTTTAAGAGCTGGACCAAAGCAAAGTTTGACGAAGATATAATGAACGAACACAAATATTCAGCGGGGAGAAAAATAGAATCCCAATGCAGTAAGTATTTACTGGGAGTGTGCTGTGTGAGTCCTTCAGCATCTGTGAAATGCAAAGCCCAATTTACAAAAATAGGAGATATATGCGACCAATAAAGGTACCGTATTGTATGTGGAGCCTTCAACCCAAGTATTAAGCATGCATAACTGGGAACTTTGCTCTCAGGGCGAGAGGGAGAGTTATATGTTTTAACCTATAGTGATACACACGTTTTCAACTCAATACGTTCATAAACCTGCCTGATAATGAGTTTGATCCAAATTTAGTGGAGAGCACAATTTGTTGGGATCTATTATGAATAATGAACTGGCTCATAAAATTGAAGAGAGTAAAGCTACGACTACAAGAAGGTAAACTTCAAGGACATGAGGAGGGACATTATTGAGTTAAACTGGATATAACATTTTGGAAACATAACTGCAAGTGTGATATGGAAAAGTTTCAAATATAAGCACAATGACATTGTGGCCAAATATATCCCCAAAATTGCGAAATCCAACAGAAACAAAATACACTGTGGTAGAATAAAAAGTTACAGAAGACAAGTAGAAACGTAATTAGATGGTAGCAGCGTTTCAAAGAAACACAAAATCACCAAGATATACAGTATAAGATACAAACATTAAATCAATTCAGTAGGAAGAAAAAATCGAAAAACCAAGAGAAATTATGAGCGTAAAATGGCCAGAAATGTGAAGATAGATCCCAAGGCATAATATTACAGATATGCAAAGAACAAATTGACCGTGGAATGCTTGTGCACCCACTAATAGTAGAAAACAACATGAGCATATCCGACAACCAAGCTATTGCCAACACATTACACACTTACTTTTCTACTGTGTATGCAGAAGAAAAAAAAAATATGTAATGCATAATAATATATTTAAAGACTTGGGAAGACCAGTGACAGAACCCTTGAGCCTGATATTCTGGAAAAGTCTATCAACAGATGTTCCAGAGGACTGGCGACTTGCAAATATGACAAACAAATTTACAAAAGGCTCACAAACATTAGCATGCTACTATAGACCGACAAGCTTAATGTCACAACTCAGCTAAATTATGGAATCACTGATTAATTAGACACACTGAAACCTCACCCAAGACACAGAATAATCAGAGAAAACCAGCACAGATTCATCAAAGGGAAGTTTAACAATGTTTGTGTTTATGGTAACAGTAACCAAGTATGCTGATTCTGGTTATCCTGTGGAGGTCATAAAGATTATTCAAAAGGGTTTTGACAAAGTACCACTTGAAAGACTTACAGAAAATTTATGCTCAAGGAATTCATCTAAACACTGCAAGCTAGATAAGATCCTGATTGACAATGAGAGCACTGAGCTGTAACTCAGGGCAAAAGGCCCGAGTGGACAAGTGTATAGAGTGGTTGTTTTTGTTTTCTATGTGAATGAAGGAGACAAAAGGCAAAGCTGCCTGTAACAAGTGTCTCCCCCAAAGTTGAAAGACTGACAGAGTTAAAACGAAGGGACATTAGAGTAAACATTTCTAGACACATGGAGTTTGAAGCAGTTCAATCATAGGATGAGGGAAAGACAGATTGAGGGAGATATTTCCAGAGCTCCCTTGTTAAGTAGAAGACTGTTCGATACATGGGCGCACTGGGCCCCTATACAGAGCAAGAAGCTGTGCCGAGGTAAAGAACCCACTTCTGGGAAGCTGTTTTAGTAAGAGTGGTAATATGATCTTTCCAAGAAAGGCCAGACGAAAATGAAACACCAAGAATACGAGAGGAGATGAAGGGTTGATTTGTGTATTGTTGAAGCAAAAGGGATAGACCTGTCGAAGCTCTTGATGGGTAAATAAATGGAGAAATTGGTTTTGGAAGCATTGAAAGTAACAAGATTTTCTCTGCCCCAATTGGGTGATTGCTTGCTGGGTCGTTCTGGGAAACTAATTGAATAGTGTAGGTAGAGTCATCAGTATATGAATGGATAGGACTGGAGGTGCAGTTGTGATCATTAATGAATATTAGAAAGAGAACTGGAGGCAGAACAAAATCCTGAGGGACACCAGAACTGATAGGTGGAGGAAGTGAGCGGTGGCCATCCACAACCAGAGTTATGGAACGACCTGAGAGGAAATTAGAAACAAAGTCACAGATGGAGGGATAGAACCCGTAGGAGGGTTGTTTTGAGATTAGAGATTTGTGCCAGACCTAACAAAGGCTTTCGATATGCTTAGCACAAGAGGAATGGTCTCACCGAAATCCCAAAAGGAGGATGACCAAGAGTTAGTAAGATAAAAAAGAAGATCACCAGTAGAACGTCCCTTATGGAAACGATACTGGCGATCCTCAAAGGTCAGTTGAGGGAGCAACTTTTTGTTTTGTATATGTGAAAGACTTTGACGAGGGAATAATTAAGTATCTGTTGGAATTTCCTGACAATACCAAGCTCTTCACCAAAACTGCCTCTTCTACAGAAATTGACATCCTCCATCAAGATCTATGCAAGTTAACACAGTGGTTAGAAGACTGGAAAATGCTCTGCAATGTCGAAAATGTGCCTACACATCAGATATGCAAATGCCAATTATCTATATCAAATTGGAGAACAGATATCAAGTGTCCAGAAGAACAAAGACCTTGGGCTTATGTTACGTCCTGGGATATATAAACACTGGGCTCTTTCTATTGGACTAGGTATGCGGCAACAAGCAACAACGGAAAACGCTAGATCCAACCCTTATCTATAAAACCCAGGCAACAAACCACCCTAAACCGTCAAGAGTCCTGCCTGGACAACGAGGTATCTTATGACTCGGTTACAGGGTGCACGCACTATAGACTGCTGATAGTCAAGCAGGCTATATAAAAGATCACACAATTAAGTTGACTTAAAGCTTCAAGGAAAAGATAGATAACGGAATTAAATTGCAGAAACAATTTAATAACAAACTAGAAGAAAGTACATTTAACGTTACGTTAATTAATACAACTAATCACCCCTGCGTGAAAGAAGGTGAAAGCAAAACAGTCCTCAAAACATCGTACAGGTAGACAAGATGCGGGTCTCTAAACTGCATGCAGCTACTGTAGGATCTGATGCTTAGCAAAGAAAGTACGTTACGGATTTACAGAACTCTTAACTCATAAGCAGGAATAAATACTAGTGATAGGCCATACAGTGTATAATGGCATAGGTATAATTAAATAAAGGCAGCAACTCGCAATATAACCACATACAGGTGTGCTTCTCACTCTTAGTCAGGCAAGCCTGCTCGGACAGAGTCTCTAAGCCACACCCTGACTCACAATGCTCACAAAAACGGTAAACTGTGGCACAATAACAAGCATACAGAGATAATAAATCCCTAGCTGTTAATTTGCCAGGTGGCAGAGGTCTAGCCGGAAGGATATAGGCTTCGGATACCCGGGCTGAGCCACCTGCTCTAGCCTAGGGACGTTCCCAAGTCTGTGCGCCAAATTACTCTAATTGAAAGGGTGCTCTCTTGAGAGACTCAGATCGCAAGTATCTGACTCTCTCCTGGCGACCCTAAAACAAAAGCAAGACGTGCTAGCGCAGTGCTGAGTGGACTAGGCAAGGGCCCTCACACAACACAACACTAGATACACAGGGACACAGACAAGAAAATGCCTCCAGACTCCCATGGGTATCCTAGTAAAGTCGTGCGGGTCCACAGGACTCGCACCAGCAGATTTTACTTAAAGGATCGCAAAAAGCCTCCCCTCCGGTCTAGCCCCTGCTAACCTGACACAAGAACACACTAGCAAGCATGAAACCACCAAATATGAGACAACAAAAAAGCTTCCTAGGTCTCATTAACAATTACGTCTCTGCATAAGGCCCAAAATCCTATCTAGTTATCTGAGAGCTCGTCGTTAATACAATAATAGATATAAGGTCTATCAAGGGGATGGGATAATTAAATAGATTGGTGAAGTAGTGGAAGGAAGGTATACAAAGTAAGAGAGAAAGTTTCTAAGTGGGGTTGAGATGGATAGATATCAAGGGGGTCCGAAGGGTACGACAGTGAGGTGAGCTCTGAGTCTTGAATCTGTCTGGACCCCACCCTAGGCATACAAAATACATCCCAGGCTTGGCAACAATCAACACTGTTGCCTGGTCAAAATCCTCTACCCCGTGCGTGAATCGAAACTAAGCCTAACGTTGCAATCAAATGCATATGGCAACGCTTCAGGCTCGTCCCAAGCTGGCAAGCGAAGCAACGTCCCAAGCCGGCCTCTCTCTCCCCGCTCGTCTCCTCCCGCCCTCACTAGACTTACATCTTATAATTTTATTATAATGAAATAATCAACTATCGAGAATAAAATATACTAAGATGCGTTGGTTAAGAATAAGGGCAGCTTCAAGCTGTGAAACAACATAAGAATATCCCAGACATTAGTTACGTTGTCGTAGGATATATATTAAGGAAAAGCCTGCCGGCCGGCTGCCACCAGCCGGTTTCTAAACGGCTGGGCGGCCGACGCGCGCGCATGCCCGCACGTGGTTACTATGCAGAAGCGTCACAGCTCCCCCAAGATATAAGACCCTTGACTAAGTTCTTCATATCTAACAGAAAGCTTCTCATAGTACCACACACTGTTGCGACACAAGGCACTATATATAAAAAAAATAAATAAAGACTGTTGCTCTCCACCGAGCAAGTTCAACTAACTCAGCGACAATAAGCGAAAACATTCAACTTAGATACTGCTACAACATCTTATAAAAAATTCTACACGTTATAAAAATAAAGAGTTTTTATAAGCTTTTTGCTTTTTTATTTTTTTTATTTTTCGGCTGAACTACAGTGACAGCCTATTTTCCTCCACACTCAACCCTCAATCCTGTGGCAGTCTAACCAACATGATCCACCCTTGATAGACAATCCGCTATCACGTTATCAGAACCGGCAATATGGCGTATGTCCAAATTATACTCCTGAAGCATGAGTGACCACCTGGTCAGCCTCATATTCCGGTTATGAAACTGATTCAAGAATTTCAGAGGGTGATGATCGGTATAAACCACTACGACTGGTCCGAAAGCAGGAACATATACATCGAAGTGCCTGAGCGCCAGCACTATCGCCAGTTCTTTTTCAATTACAGAGTAATTCCTTTGTGCACTATTGAATTTTTTACTGTAAAAACTCACTGTGATGTTCGATACCTTCTTCATCTGTCTGTAACAAGACAGCCCCAGCCCCTACGCCACTGGCATCAGTCGCCAGCTGAAAAGGTCTGCTGAAGTCCGTCGCCCTGAGTATGGGGTGGGTACATAACAGGTGTTTCACCAAGGAAAACGCCTCTGCACACTCAGGAGACCACCGGAACTTCTTGTCCTTAGATAATAAGTCAGTTAAAGGTGCAAGTACAGTCGAATAGCCTTTGATGAAGCGACGATAATAGCCTATCATACCTAGAAAACCCATGATTTGTTTCTTAGTCGTAGGCTGGGGGAACTGATCGATGGCTTTGATCTTTGTCTGTGGAGGGCAACACCTGACCCATCCCCACCCTCGAACCCCAGGTACAAAAACTGTGGCTTTGACAAAATCGCACTTACCCAGGTTTACCACCAAACCTGCTTCATTCAGTTTATTAAAAAGCTGTCCGATGTGAGCACAGTGACTGTTAAAATCCTTGTCGTATATTATGACATCATCTAGGTACACCGTACAGTTGGGAATGTCGGCTACAATGTCGTTCATTCATTTCTGAAACGTTGCAGGGGCATTTTTCAGCCCGTATGGCATAACATGGCATCGATATGTGGCACCGTCCACCACAAACCCACACACCTCTCGCACTCGCTTAGACAAGGTCACTTGCCAATAACCCTTAACAAGGTCTATCTTAGTGAGGAACTTGGCTTTTCCTATCTTATCCACACTGTCGTCCACGCGAGGGGAGAGGGTAGGCATTTGTGGGGGTTAAACCATTCAACCTGCGGAAATCTATACAAAACCGCACCTTGCCATCTGGTTTGGGCTGCAGTGTGACTGGGGAAGTCCACCTTACTGCACCCTCAGAAATCAGCCCACGTTTTCAGCATATAATCCAGCTCTTCCCTAAGTGCTGGTAATTTAATCGGGG